>JBBYHQ010000010.1:20663387-20680063 GCA_038382645.1 Spergularia azorica | reverse complement strand
GGTTTCGGCTTGTCCTGGGGGCCATTAGGATGGTTAGTACCAAGTGAGATTTTCCAGTTAGAGATTAGATCAGCAGGGCAAAGTATTACAGTAGCAGTGAGTTTTCTCTTCACTTTCATTGTTGCACAGACTTTTCTAGCAATGCTTTGTCATTTTAAAGCTGGAATTTTCTTCTTTTTTGGTGGGTGGGTTTTGATCATGACTGGGTTTGTATACTTCTTGTTGCCAGAAACAAGAAATATCCCCTTGGAAAAAATGAATCAAATCTGGAAAGAGCATTGGTTTTGGAGTAGAATTGTTGGTTAAGATTAGTGTGTAACTGTAATAAAATTGGTTGATTGTATATGAAATCTTCTTGTGCAATGGTATCCTACAGTTTAAGAGCTCTTCAAGTGAGTTAAAAGTGATTGTCGGAAAACTGGTCGAAAAAGCGGGTTACTGGCCGGAGACTTATTGGTGTAATTCACAAAGAAAAATGCACATAAGGTGTTATATGACGTAAATGAACATATACCGATATATGATAGACGCTACAAAAGGATAAGGTGATAGCTCACAAGAACTCAAAAGTACCAAAAATGAATCACATTACCATTGTGAAAGAGGCTATCAATAGTTATGATCCAATTTATCCATTAATATACCAAAAAGGCTAAGATCAAACTTTGATTCATGTGTAAACATGAAGGATTAATGGCGAGGAGATGTTCATACCAAATACCTACAAGAATCTCAATTATTTGTCTTACAATTAAAATGACGATAACTTGATCATATCTACAAATTACGAGTCCTGGCTGTGCTTGGTGAGGGTAAAATCTTTCAACATGTACACTGATGCACCACCAAACTCAACTTCTAGGTGACATTGTGAATAAGAGGGGAAAACAAGAGAAACACCCATAAAACAAAACATTACGTCTGAGGTATTCACAGCTAACCAATTTGTAACTTTGCACACGAGTTAGGGTCATCCTGAACTGCAGAGAGGAAATCTGTAGTACGAGGATTATCTCCATACTGTCTCATTAGCGTCAGTGAAAATTGCGTTGTGCTGCTCTATGAGACACCTGATGACCTCAACTGCAGCATAGTCGATTGGCAAGACATCATCCAAGGGAATGGCGGATGACACATCTTCATCGTCACTTTCCTCTGTTGCAAATATAGGAAAACAAGACAATGTAAGTTCAACAGGAAATTCATGGATGACATGGTAATGATTTGCCATGAAATCACTGTCCTATTATCATTAGGAAGTACAAATCAAGAGTCAAGAGAAACCACATTTGGTTTTCCGTACTTTCTTTTATCATCCTAACCTTATTATAAATGATTATCACTGCACATGAATAGGCCAACACTCTCATTAAAATAGATCATCCAATTCAGTTTATAGTTCCAGATCCTCCACGCCCTTACAACAAATAATGGGCATATTTCTAAGACAAACAAGGCGCAAGGCGCAATATTATCCGTTCTCTCTTCCATGTCAAGCCTATGAAAATCAAGTCAGCAAAAGCACACAAGAAGGCAACCGGATTTTGCTGGATCATCATCTGATAGCCAGCTTCAAAGAGCCAACTTATAAGAGTCGATTTTATGTTCACAGTTCATACAGGACTTTCCTAAAGGCTAATGCTCCCATGGACAAATTACAGCACAAAGCTTTGGGGATATTTCAACAGGGAACAATAACACAGAAATGGGAGAGAAAAGCATCAAGATTTTGACTGCCTTGAAAAAACTTGGGAGTTGGTAAACCACTCACCAAGAATGTCCCAGGAGCCATACTTAAGTGCTGAATCACTAGCCGTCTTGGTCAGACCTTTGGAGTCGCGGTGCCAAAACTGCCTATAAAACTCAGGCCTCCGCTCATGCTGCCAGATAATAACAGGTGCCATTTCCTCAGAAAGAGTTTGAGGGCCCATCTGCACAGATAAGAAAGTTTAAAGAACCATAAAGGGCATTATGTTCTGTTCAAGGGGAAAATAAGGTAATAGAGATAGATCACAAAACTGAGAGAAAATAATGGACTACCACTCAGATAATTTATAGTACAATTAACCTATCGTAAGAGAAAGATGTATCCCCAGGGCCGAAATTGCCATATGTTCACAAGATTGGGAGAAAATGATTTAAAAGAAGTATATCATCGGAGAATGAAAAGCGAGAGACATAAAGATATGGATCATACCTTGTTGAGAACCGCCTTCTGACTGACATTCAGCAGTAGTGCAGTAACAAATTCCAAGGTCATGTAATTTACAGTTGGAAGCCTCTTCAGTACATTCCGCAACACAGTGATATTAGATCGAGCACTTCTGATCTCATCATATAGCTCAAATGTGGTTAGAGGTTCAGGGAGACTTGCGAGGTAGCACTTAATCAGAACAGCAATGTCAAGCGGGTTTGTGTTTTCTGGTGGCAAAGCATTGGGTTCTGAAATTCAAAGACAACATTAGAACAAAATTCAGTAAATACGAAGACTTTTAAATATAAAATCAGAAATACCAGGTTGAACCTTGATTGTACAATGAAACAACTTGCTGAATAGTTTTCTTGTCTCCCTCCAATTTGAACAGATAAGGTGTGCTAAGTCCTGAAGGAAAAGCATCAAAGATGAAAAAGAGGAAAATAACATATGAGTCCTGCTGATGTGAACCTTCATAATAAGATGCAACAGCTTACTATTCTATTTGCACAACTTTAACTAAGTAACCTGAAGCTATGAGGTGATCAGCACATCTGACAAGAATCTGGGGAACGGGCCTGCTTGATTGTTGCCGCTGCACAGTAACCTCAATCGCAACTCCAAATACTGGAGACAGATATACCGATGAACACCAATGATATTAGAGGGATATATTATTGGAGAAATTTCCAATTGAGAAACAACCATACAGTGAAAACTGCTTTGTTTTTATGAAAGTCCATAAACCAATCATGTTTAGCCATGACAATTGACATGCGACGTAGAAAATAATACTTTACAAACCCATGAAAGTATTGAAAATGCATACCGTCACTACTAGCAACACCCTGAAAGCACAAATCAAACTAAGGTCAAAATCTGGAAGGTCAATTGGGTAACTTTCAAAGGGACAGACAAAATTGAAAACAAAGTAATACCTTTTGCCACCTTTCAATATCAGATATTATAGATTTACTCCTTAGTGCAGTTTTCTTTGCCACCTGAAGACATTGTCATCAGATAGCATCAATAATGTTTGAGTGAGGCCTTCCACGATATCAATTAGGTTAGGGAAATAAGATGATACTAAATCAGAAAAGGTGTAATAGTGACCATCACAATTCACAACATCAGCAAAATGTGTATTTTAGACCCTTCTATGCTTTTGAAAAACAAAATTTGCTTAAGTCAGGAATAACGCCTCCCTTTTAGCAATGAGACTGAGGCCACCAGAACTTTGTAACATCAGAAACGGTGTATACTGGTCCCTTTTATGCTTTTTCAAGGGAAAATGTGCTCAAAGCAAAACTAATGCTTCCTAGGAGATGTAGTTAAGGACTGAGACAGAGGCTGTATAAAACTTGAGTGAATCCTAGAGTAATTTTTTCTTCTTCTCAGTTTTAAGGCCAAAATTAACTTAGACAGTCAAACTGGTTCCCCAAGTTCAACTCTTGTTGACATATTAAAACAAGAACAGATCCCTTAAGTTATGGGTTCCACACAGCCCAACAATTAACTGTCAACTCATGCAGTCATCTGTCATGCTTTATAGTTGTAAGGCCGCATGCTAAGAATGTTTTGTTAACATTGTTAAAAGGTGAAACACACCCAATAGGGCTCACAGCTCACAGCCTCATGTTCGGCTATAACCGTTAGGAGTGACATATTTTAAAATCTGCCCGAAGTTATTGTTTGGCCTTGTGATCTTGAGCAAAATGAAATTAGCAAGCCAAGTTCTGTTAAAGAAACCTAAACTAGATAGAAATTCAGATAAAAGGTTCAAGCGGGGCTAGTTCTAACAAGTAGCTTAGAGTAATACTAATAGAAATATTATAAAAGAAAAAGATACCGCATCATACCTCCTCAACTTTTGTCTTTCCTACAGCAACTTTTTCCTTGGTCTCTGAAAAACCTTTCCTTAGAAAAAAGCTGGTAGAAGCAGCAGCTGTAATAAGCCGCTCCTGCACAGCATGTTTAGTAGCGGGTTGTCGGAAGAGTGACCATTTACTCTTAACAACGGATCCTACTCGGCCGGCTACATCAGCTACATTTACTTTTGCATCCTTGGCTACCTCTTCGACGAAAGTCCCTGCAGAATGCCCAGCCTCCTTAAGCTTCACTCCTATATCGCGACAGACGACCCAAATGTACAATGGTTAGTCCATTATTGCAAACTGAAAGGCCAAGGGGAAACCACTGCCAAAACAAAAATTATATACCTGAAGCAGAGAAGAATCCACCAGCCTTGTCTTGCCACTGAGGAGATACCACAGAAGCCATTCAATTTTGCCCACGCAATTGAGCACCAACCCAAAAGGCGGAGCTGTCACAAAATACAGATAACATATTAGCATGTTACAAGAGCTTCATCTAGTCAACAGCTTAAGAGCTCATTCAGATAAGAATCATAATATACACACAAATTCGATTTGAGAATCCACTTAAAGACCTAATGAATTCAGAAACGCAACTAGAAAGAGAAAAACCTCAAATATACTCTGCTCACTGAAAGATCCTCATTGTTATCATAAACACCATCTTTACACCAGCGCCTTAAAAGGCTCCCGCCACAAGGCGGGGCCCGATGTATGCAAGCCTTACCCCTATTGAAACATAGAGAGGCTGCGCACAGAGACCCAAAATACCTGCCTGAGGCATTAATCATTATTCTCCTAATCCAACTAATCTAAATCACTCTCACAGCCACAAATTCAAAATTTCCTCGCTTCCTTGAAGTTCAAATCAAATCCGAAAGTGCCCATCTTTTGTTACAAGAAATACTATCCCCGCTCATGTCTAACCTAAAATCAAACCTCGTCTCCACAACCTAAAGCAGTGCCACTCCAACCTAAATAGAATCCACTAAAAAATCGACTCTCATCTAACATAACTACGGTTTTGTCTCGAAAAAGGGGTTGATTAACATTGAACATACATAAGCCAGATTCCCAGAATTTGAAAGTGAAATCCCATACTACTCACAAATAAACCCACAAACAAATCAAACACCACAACAAAATGAACCATCACTTATACCTAAAAATAACATCACCAACACCTGAAATAATAAAACCCTTAAACCAATACCATAAAAGCACCCATCTTTGACACTATCTTCCCTTACAAGCTACTCATCATGGAAATCATGCTAATTATCATACACACATGAAACATCCAAACAAATTAAAAAAACCAAACAAACTCACATTAATAATATACACAAATTTTTATAGAAATTAACAAATTCTGTCACAGTTTCTTACTCAAATTTTGTTGGGTCTTCTTGCAAATTCCAATTAAACTGCGATCAACAATAATCTTTCTTCTAATATTTTCAAAGTTCTATTAATAATTAATAATTCCCTAATCTCATTAAAATAATTTAAACAGAAAATAGAAACAGCTATTAATAATTAATAATAAAGAATATTCTTATTTAAACAAAGGGTAACAATCAAAAGTTCAAAACAACCCCAAAATTTGATAATAAAAAAAAATTCAATCCCATTTATTATTTCTTTTACAGAGAAACAATTAAATAAAAAAATTAAACACTGATAATCAGAAATTACCTGTGTAAATATTGGTGGGTTTGGTGGAGGGGTTGATGATGAGAAAAATGAAAAAAAGTTGAATGCAAAGAAATGTTGTTAATATTATGATGTTGAATTTTGAATGTTTCGACGTTATTAAAGTTCGAGTCTTTCAGTTTTGTTGACTCACTGAGTTACTAGTTTACTACTGGTTTGAGTCGAATGTATTTTTTTCGGGGGCTTAATTATGAGATTGGATTTTTTTTTTTTCGAAATAATATGAGATTGGATTCCTATGATCTAGGTTTGTAATTAATGGCCAATTATTTGCCATGTGTAACACCCCATTGTCGATTGTTATCTCTTAAACATGATTAGGGACGATAAATGAGTTATTCAGATATGATCGCGCTCGATTCGATGAATTTCGTTTCAATGGTCTAATTTGCGTATATTTGTAAAAATTGGATTAATACCTAACCACTTATTTAGCTTGTGAATTCTTGTCATCAATAGTGTATAAGAGTATCGTCAACGCAAATGCGAGAGTATCGTCCATCGTAAGTGAACCAAAACGCACGACTCATAAGCGACCTTTCTTGTAAGGCAAAGTCTCGTATGAGCCGGTCTCACAATAATTTTTTGTGAGATGAATATAGTTGTTTAAAAAGTAAACCGTTTAATATTCACGATAATCATTGGCTATACATTTATCGAAGTATTGATATCGTTAATCTGTTGATTGTCCGTGTTTTTTCCTATGCACTACTTGAAAAATCGAAAATTAAACAGCGTCACCTAATCCATACTAGCATACGTTACGACTTACGAGACGGGTCCTATTGGTTAGTTTGGTAGTATGGTGGGTGCGCTTGCGATATCACACCTTTAAACCAAACAATTTCACTCACCATCTCCTGAAAAAAATGGGTGCTGCAACTCTTCATGCTCAAATCCAATCATTCCTCATACTTACCCTTATCGTCATCATCACGGTACTCTTCAATATTCCAATCTATCCCAAAATTCTGATCGAAAATATATATGTGATTACTGAAATTTTGACAAACCCATCAATCAATTCTATGCAATTTGTCAGTAATACTAATTCTAGGGTAATTTTTATTTATCTTGTAGGTAAATCAGGTTGCAGGAAATGAGGTAGAAAAGAAGGGAAAATACCCAATAGTGGTGAGCACATGGCCATTTGTGGATGCAGTTAGGGCTGCTTGGAGAGTTGTTGATGCTGGGTTTTCTGCTGTTGATGCTGTTGTTGAAGGTTGTTCTAAGTGTGAACAACTCCAATGTGATGGTACAGGTAAATTACTTTTTTTTTTTTTTTTACTGTTTCTTTTTACTGAAGCTTCCTTGGATTTTTCATTTTTACAGTTTGGGTTTTTTCTTTGTTTTCTTTTTGAATGTCATGTTATGAATTTATGATCATAAAAATAGTAGTTGAAAGTGTATCTTCAAGTTCAAGTGTTTGAAGTTCATCACTTGCTTGTTTCAATTATATGGTGGTTGGCTTTTTTGTTGCTCTGATGGTTTCATATCATGAATCATTTTAGTTGACCACAACTCATTTTAGGCCTAGGGCTCATGTTATGGGTTTTAGCAAATAGAGGTAGAACCTTATGGTAGGTTCTTAAACTTGGCAAAAGCCGCACACTAGCCTCAAAGGATGAGGTGTGTCAAAAGGGCTTAACAAACTTCCCTGAAAGAGGAACCAATCGTCATATTTGGCGAGGGTACTCTAAGGCTCTCCATAGTAAAGTTTTGAGAACATGTAGATAGTCTCAAAATGTTTTGTGGAACATATTAGAGCCAAAAACCTATGGTAGGTTTGCGGTTGCGAGAATCATAAAAAAAAACCGCATGCTAGTTCCCTAACTTGGGAACCAACAGTCCAACACCCATATACAACAACTATACGCTAAGGCTGGGCAAAGAAAAGTTCTGATAATACTTGGTTCCTTTGTGGTCATAATCTGCCGAAATTGAAGGTTATAAGCTACGAGTTTCAGCTCAAAATGGCCCAGAAACAAAAAAAAGCTCAAATTTTTGTTAAAGCCACTAGGGGCTATATTTTGGGTACCAGCAAAATATTAGAGCCAAATACTTATGGTTAATCATAAAGTCGGCAAAAAAACGGACGCTTAAGGGCTTAAAGAACTTCCCTACCCATGTCTAACAAGGGTACTCCGAGGCAGCCATGATAACGATTTGAGAATATTGACTACTTTTTATAAAGTGGTCGAAATTGGCCAATACCCATGGTAAAGTTTTGAGAATATATAATCCACGGTTTTTGACTCAAAATGGCATTGGAACAAAAATATGAGAAGGTAGTAATTGGTTGTAACCCTATGGTAGTTCCCAAAATCACCGGAAAACGCACGCGAGCCTCAAAATGTAATGTGTGCCAAAGAGGCTTAAAGAACTTCCTTAAATAGAGGATCGACACTGATATCCATTACGGGCACTCCAAGGCTAACCGAAGTAAAGTTTTGAGAATAGCTGGCCCCTTTCAAAGAATTGGTGAAAATTGGCAAAAACCCAAATATAATCCCACTTTTTTGGCCTCAACGGCCTTTGGAATAAAGTCGGTTTAAATATTTGGCTAAGCTCGTAGGGTGGGGCTTTTGCAAAATACTAGAACCAAAAAACAATGTCAGTTCCCAAATTTGGTGAAATAGCACACGAGCTCAAAGGCGATGTCTTCCGAAAGGGCTTAAAGAACTACCTCATAGAGGAAACAACCCCTAACATGACATTTGGCTACTTTGAAAAGTGTTCTTTTAAAAATTTGGCTACTTCCAAAAATATTGTCTAAATTGGCCAAAAACCGTCCCAGTATATAATCCATTGTTTTAGACCCAAAATGATCATGGAACCAAAACTGCTCAAATTTTTGTGGAAGCTCCTAGGGGTCATATCATAGGTTTGAGCTAAATATTAGAGCCAAAATTCAATGATAGGTTCCGAAAATCAATAGAAGCCGCACACTAGCCTTACCCGTGGCAAAGGGGCTTAAAGAACTTCCCTAATAGAGGTACTAATCCTTAATCAAACAAAGGAACTATAAGGTTGTTCATAGTAAAGTTTTGAGAACAATTGACTCATTTGGATAAAAGTGGTTAAGATGTCCATAATCGAAGTGTATAATCCTCATTTTGACAAAAAATTGAGTCATTTGAACAAAATTTTCTCAAATTCATGTGGAAACCCCCAGGAGTCATATTGTGAGTATTACAAAGATGTTAGATCAAAAATCTATGGTAAATCACAAAATAGGCATTAAAACCACGTTAGCCTCAACGAGTGAAGTGTCTGCCGATACGACTTAAAAAAAACTTCCCTAGCTGAGGAACAAGTCCCCATACCCAACAAGGGTACTTCGAGGTTGTCCATTGTGAGTCTGTGACGTTTTGAGAACATTTTACTACTTAAAAAAGAAAGGTAAAAATTATCCAAAATTGAAGTATTACAAGTATATAATCCACGGACTTTTACTGAAAATGCCCCCGGAACAAACACTACTCAAAATTTTGTGGAAGTACCTAGAGGCTTATTATGGGTGTTAGCAAACTGTTAGAGCCAAAACCTATGGTAAGTTTCATAATCGGCGAAAAATGTATGTTAGTCTCAAGGGTGACGTGTGCCCGAAAGAGGCTTAAAGAACTTCCCTAGAGGAGCCGAAACTCATATATTAAGGGCACTCCAAGGCTGCCCGCGGTTTCTGAGTACATTCGGCTCCTTTAATACAAGTGGTCAAATTCAATAAGTTCACTGTTTTGGCCCAAAATGGCAGGCATATTGCTTCAGCGCTTGTGGTAAGGCCTGCTATAAAAAACGACTCAAAATTTTGTGGAAGCCCCTAAGGGTCATATTATGGCTTTTAGCAAAATATTAGCCTAAAACCTTTGGTAAGTCTCAAAATCGGACAAAATTGCACGTTTGCCTTATGGCTTACCTGTGTCCAAAGGGTCTAAAGAACTTGCCTAACAGAGGAACCACCTCAATCTCTCATATTAAAAAAGGGTAGTCCAAGGTTATCCATGGTAAACTTGGGTGAACATTCAAAATCGAAGTATATAATCCACGATTTTGGCCCAAAAAGGCCTCGGAACAAAATTGGCTCAAATATTTGTGGAATCACCCAGTGGTAATATTATGGGTTTGTGCGAACAATTCTAATAAAAAACCTGTGTTAAGTCCCAAAATCGGACAAAACTCGCACGCTAGCCTCAATGGGTGATACGTGGCGGGGGGCTCAAAGAACTTCCTTAAAAGAGGAACAAATCGTCATATCCAACAAGGGCACTCTAAATTTGTCCATGGTTATGTTCAGAGAACATTTGACTACTTTTAAAAAAGTGGTCAAATTTTGGCAGAAATCGAAGTATATTATCCACAGTTTTTGGCCAAAACTGACTTTGAAACAAAAATGGCTCAAATGTTTGTGGGAGCTCATAGTGGTCATGTTATGTGTTTTGGCAAAATATTAGAGCTCAAATCATATGATAGGTGCCCTAAATCGCCAAAACAATACACACTCACACGCTAGCCTTAACGGGTGGCGTGTCCTGGAGAGGCATAAAGCACTCCACACACTTGGGGCAGCCTCTTATATACATCACGACCACTCTAACGTCCATGGTGAAGTTGTGATATCATCTGGCTATTTACAACAAAGTGGCCCAATTTGGCCTAAAATGGCTCCTCAAATTTGTCTACTTGTAACGAAGGAAAAATAAAATAATATAATATGATAGTAAGTAATAAGGGGAGCAGCCATAGGGTTGCTGTGTGATTGATAGGTCACGGGTCCAAGTTCTGGGAGCAGCCTCTTCTCCAAAATTTGATAAGGGATTGCTTTTCCCCTATACACCCTTGTGGTGGAACCCTTCCCCGGACCTTCACTTTGCAATAATAAGTAAATTATGATTGGTAACGGAAAAATAGGATTATTGTAATATGTAATGACTGGTGGCGAAAAAGTAAAAATAATACACAAATTATAATAATTAAGCTGTAAGAAATATAAACATACGTAGCCTGGGCATGCGCTGGTCTCCCAAACTAGTTATTGTAGTTGTTACAACCTTAATTTCGAATGTTTCTAAAGCTTCCCACCTTTAGTAGGTAGGTGCATGTGCATGTGAACTATGGTGATTTGTGGGTATGCAGATTATAGTCTGGTGGATTGTTTTGATTCTGTTTTGGCAGTTTGTTGGAATTTCACCAGTTTAGCTTGCTTAGATGCCTGGGAGAATACCAACCCATGTAGTTAGCGTTGAAACTATCCATGCGTTTCCTGAGGCATGTTTTTGTAAAATAATGTAATGGATCCATGGGCTTGCTAATTAGGAGTTACGGGGCATAGTTAGTGTCAGATTTAGCACCTTCTCTGGTCTATCTTTTCTAAAATTTGTATGATTGACAAACTGGTATGGTACTTCTAATTGCAAGGATGATGAAGTTAACCTGCACTATTAATGGCCTGGTATATGTGATCGTTTTTGAGCAGTTGGACCCGGTGGTAGTCCAGATGAGAATGGAGAAACAACTCTTGATGCTTTAGTTATGAATGGGGTATGGAGCTGACTTTTTCAATTTCATTCTTACTTCTGAGCTCGGTGTCTAAATCAGCATATGTTTTATGTTCGTCTAAGGCATTCCTTAGGCAACAATGGAGGTCGGGGCTGTTGCTGCTATGAGATATGTGAAGGATGGTATACGAGCTGCAAGATTAGTGATGCAGTATACTGAACATACTCTACTTGTGGGCGAGCAAGCATCTGTATTTGCCATGTCAATGGGTCTTCCAGGGCCTATGGACTTAAGTTCAGAGGAGTCGTTACAGAAGTGGAATGAATGGAAAGATAATGACTGCCAGCCGAATTTTCGAAAAAACATCTCTCCTTCAAACAGTTGTGGTCCTTACCACCCCAAGGGAAAAGTCGATTTTGGGGAAACATCATGTTCTAGTTTAGTTCTGGAGAGTACTACTACGACTTCAAAAGTTTCTCAAGTTAACATCCACAACCATGACACAATTTCAATGGCTGTCATTGATAAGGTACACTATTCATGGCTTAAAAAAAGATTTCGTAATCAGAGGCTACATTGCAAGAAAACCACATGTCCACTTCCCTTCTGTGTACTTAATTTGTGATTCAATACGATGTCCCAGTTTTCTTGATCTGATTTAATGGGCTGTTCTTTTAATAGAGAGGAAATGTTGCTGTTGGTACATCTACGAATGGAGCAACTTTCAAGATCCCTGGCAGGTAAATTTTAGGTTTAAGTCAGTAACCTTATAATTATGGATCGAGGACTAGTATTTTATTATCATTTATTAGGCTTTAAGCCTATGAAATTGGCTTATGAAAAGTGGTTGCTCTGTTTCTCTTTTGGTTGGCGGGGGGGGGGGGGAGGAGTGTGGAGTTCCCAATTCTTTGGGACACTTTTTCCATTTGAGTTGAGAACATACTGCTCTTTTAGCTCTTAGCCTTCCAACCGTTACGTCAACCTAAATTGGCTTGACAATCATGTTGTGCTCTAAGTTATACTCTGTCATCTTCTGCTGACATGTCTATGCCATCTTCCGAATTGCATTTAGGGTTGGTGACGGCCCCATTCCAGGATCTTCTGCTTATGCTGATGATGAAGTGGGTGCATGCGGTGCAACAGGAGATGGTGATATAATGATGCGCTTCCTTCCATGGTTAGTTTATGTACTGGTGCTGCTTATGACGCTCCACCCTTCTTCATGTCCTCTCTCTCTTATTTTTTTTTAACATGCTGATCCTGAGACTAGCACCTCCCAGACTTTGACGTTCTCTACGCACAGTATGTGCATAATTGAGAAATCGTGTATTTAGCTTGTTCCGCTTACCCAATATTTATGTTCCTCTCCTGATTCCGCATTTGCTGTCAAGTTTCTCTCCTAGAACTTCGATGATTGAGATTGAGTTATGAGTTCTTTGTCCTAATCTGGCAGTACGGCTACTGTTGCAGAATCATGCTTTATGTGGAGATAAATAGATAACAACATAACAACCTTGATTTTATAGAAGCTGAATATGATCCCTGTTTGGCTGACAGTTATCAAGTTGTTGAGAGTATGAGACAAGGAATGGAGCCTAAGCTTGCTGCTGAGGACGCAATATCCCGAATTGCAAGAAAGTTTCCAAACTTTGTTGGCGCTGTCTTTGCCGTCAACAAACATGGTATACATGCAGGAGCCTGCTATGGATGGACATTTCAGTACTCAGTTAGACTACCAGACATGGATGATGTGAAGGTGTTCACCATTAGTCCGAAAGCGCTCAAGTGATTTCTGCGGATAACCTAAAGCACTCAGATACTGATTTATTGAACAACAAATCTCGTTATCCCTTTCGAGTAACTTTCAGGAAGCAGTACAGGGCATTTTACGCCCCGATTCTATGTGCTTTGGTGTTGCTTATTTGATGTGTATAGTGGGTGACATTAGCATTTGTAACAGAGAAATGTACCTACTCGGTTGGTTTAGTTGGTAATGTTATTAGTAACAGTACCCACAATCAGTCGATCAAGGCGTGTAGAATTTACCCTCAGAATTAAAACCCTAATTATTTTTCTGTAACCACATTTTGGGGCATGAAATTATTTGTTTATTATTTTATGTCATCTGAAATTCTTAATTAACACGCGTTTTTTACCACCTGGAACATCATTATAACATTCTTTTTCTCAATTTTTGTTTGCACCGTCTCAACTCGGGCTACACGTCGAAAGACTAACCGTTCTTTAACTAATTTGACACCGCTTCATTGTCCTGACCCGAATTTGCGACCTCTAGTTTAAGTGTCGTGACTCGTGTTGACAACCTCGAATTTAGGTTCTTGTCTTGTCTGCTCGAGTCTCGCACCAACTCACTAGAACTCAAAAAGAATAGAAGAAATTCCAACTCAATGTCGCCCCAGAATGAACAGGCTTGTTGAGAAAGACATTCCAAATTTAGCAATTCCAACCGTGTCATGATTGAATAATCTAATCTGTCTCCAAATTTCATAAAGTTCAAATCTTTTCTTAGGCAGGAATTATAATTCAAAAAGCCCACTTTTTTATGATTATTACAGAGAATTTATAAATAAATAAAAAAGATGGAGAGAGATGAAGATAGTTTGATTGCAGAGAAATCTGTTACAAATGGGCATTTTGAGGGCGAACCATTCTTCTTCAGCTCCAAAGTATTCTTGGATCGTGTTGGAGAAGTTACTCTTTGTCTTAATTCATCTGGGTTGTCCTGGAAACCTGCAGATTCTTCATTGGATGTAAGTTCCTAATTTGTTGTTGATTGTTGTTGACGATTCATGTTAGCCGACCCCAAATCATTACTAGACTTAATAGACTTGATTGTTGTTGCATACTTGTATTGATAAATTAATTTTATATAATAGAAGTTTCCTGCTGTGTAAATGATTAGGCAGATGGGTTCATTGAGCAGTTCATGATTTCTGGGGTTGTGTTTGAAGTTGCATATGAATGTGCATGCTTTGAAATTGTTGAATTTTGATCAAGTTTCTCATTTTCGCAACGGTTTCTGCATTTGTGGGACTGGAATAGTGGAATCAGAGAGTGAAAACGGGTAGTTGTCACATCTTTTGTGTATTGCTAAGAAGTTTCGGTACATTCTGAGCCGAATTTTGTGCTGTTATACACATTTTGAGAGGAAGTTTGTACACCTGTTTGACCAAGTTTCATCTTTGAATGCATTAACTTGTAACTGGAATTGAAAAGTTAGAACTTTGAATGTTCTCAGTAGTTGTATACATTTTAGCTTAGGGCTATGTTTGTTGTACTAGATGTAGTCGGTACTATTGCAATGCCATAGTGCCTTTTAGTTGGATGGCGGAACAAGAGGGTTGCCAACCGACATGACAATTGAGAAGGATACTAGGCTGGTTCTTGGAGCCGTTATTGCATGTTTATTTTCGGTTTCCTTCTTAGTGGTTGAATTAGGTAGTTTGAAGTTAATGATAAGATTTCATTTGCAGGATAAATCAACATGTTTGGACCGTATACTTCATCCTGACAGTGCTGCTGAAATATACTTTTCTGACGTGTATGCTGCTAACTTGACTGGTTGGGGCGTGCTTCGGCAGCCTAAGGGATACTGCTTCATGCAGCAGGATTTAGAGGTTAGATCGTCGACTCTTGTGCTGTTTCTTTCTGATATTTTGCTCAACATTTTTCATGTGTCTCTCCTCCTGCAGATGTACCGTTTTGTGGTTCATGGTATGAAGAAATCGAAGGCCAATTCTTCCCTCTGGCAATTGGCAGAGTACACCTTTGGTCACAAGGATCAGCTTGTGTGTCAAATGTTAGTTAATCAATTGAATTCCCACTTGGATAAGGAAATAGGAAGACCAAAAAGCCTGTTGGTAAGAAACTCTACAGTTATTTGTTGTTCAGAAGGCACGTATAAACCAGCTCTGCTGATTACCTTATACTTTCTGTCTGACTAGGTATTTGTCAATCCTAAAAGTGGCAAGGGGAATGGTCGAAAGATTTGGGCAGGTGTAGCTCCAATATTCTCTCATGCTAAAGTGAGGGCACAGGTACTTCCTGTCATCTGTCTCGTTTTTGCTCCATCTAACTAATATATGACAAATTGTTCTTCCTAGGTTTTATGCATTTAGTTGGGAAGACATGTTGCTGTTCTATTGCATTGAATTTCCTGGTACTGATGTCTTTTACCAATTGTCCATTAGGTAACAATTACAGAGAGGGCAGGACATGCATTTGATCTTGTGGCGTCTATGGCAAGCAGTGAACTGGATTCATATGATGGTATTGTTGCTGTTGTAAGTTTGTGATTTGCACTTTTGACCTTTTCTGGGTTGCTTTCATATGTTGAAATACTTGAGATTAAAGAAGTTTGGGCTGTTGACTTTATGGGAATAAACCATATTACATTGCTTGCTTTTGTCATCATAGCGATCTATAGAGGGTTGTGACTTGTGAGACACTTTTGATTTACAATGAACTGGTATGGTGGGAATGTGTGGAGTTGAGACCATTGTTTTCCTTTTCCTCTTTAGTTTGTCTTTTTAGACTCCCATGGTGCAGCACTGCAGCACTATTTCCCTGTCTATTTTCCAGATTGTTCTTTTTTTTTCTTTCTTTCCAAAGACCTAACAGGACTATGTGGTCTTCACTGACATGCATGAGTATAATGATGAGTATTCCAAAGACATTACTTTTGCTGAAGTGGCTACGCAGATCATTCTTTAATGAGACAAGTAAGAAATTGGGTTGTAGACGAGTACGATACTGAAACAAGCTCTTCCATTGTAAATGGCAGTCACCCTCTTTGTGCCCTTTTGTCGATGGGTGTCAACTCCAGGGTGTCCTTTAACCGGCATACTCTCTGATAGAAAAAGAGTAAAGCTTTTTACTTAATTTGCTCATCATCATTCAACCATTGAATTTGATTTCTAAGAGTATCACAAGATATATACTATCATATTGGTAAATTTATCTTCTTCCTCTTGGCTGTCAGCCATGGCCGCCCATGGGTATGGGTTTTTTCTTCTTCTTATGCATCGTCTCTGCTGAAAGCTATTTTCTATGTGATATGTTGTCCAAATTTTAAGTGCAGTTTTCAGATTGATGTACTTTCTATCAGTGTCGTCTTCAACTATCCATATGTGTGCCAAGGAGGCTGTGCCTTTTTTTCTATCTCTATTGGTGAGAAAAATGTGTTATTTGGTTGCAGGGTGGTGATGGCTTGTTCAATGAAATTCTTAATGGGCTTGCGACTTCAAGGTTCAAGGGCAAGTGTCCTCCATTTCCTCCGGATTTTGTACCTTCTACTGTGGAAGACCTAAGTGCCTTGTTCTCTGATCCAAATGAAGCACCTGCAGGTACTTTTACATAATTTGAAAATCAGCCTT
>JBBYHQ010000010.1:20621018-20647478 GCA_038382645.1 Spergularia azorica | reverse complement strand
GTTTGAGTTTTACTCTCTGCTGATGGTGGCGAATATATACGCGCTTTCTTCAGTATTTCAGCAACTATCCAATGCTTTCGCTTACTAAGAGGCCTTGAAGAATCCAATTTAACCTGCACGCCAAGGCAGATTCGAATGTGTAAAAATTGATGTGCGAAACTCTGTAGTCTCACGGTCTATTCAACACTATGCAAGCAACTCTGGCATACTAGATACTAGTCCATGACTCAGTACTAGACACCAGTGTCAATTCATGGTCCACTGGTCATAAATAGACTTCGGAAAAGGAGGTATCAAAAGACTTCAGCTAAGAATAATACTGGCCTAGATTAAGGGGTTGTGTTTTGACATAAGAACACAGAAAAGAGTGAGGTCATCCAGCAACACTGAAATTTTGGGACATTTCTGTCGCATAAAAGATTACCCAGTAATCACACAACTGTTACGAGATAAACATCAATCTCCTGAACATAGTAGCATGGGTTGTTTATGAAATTCATCTTTAAAAAAAAAAGGGTTGACTTACAGGGTAACACTATGATTACTTCTGATTACTTCAGACACATTCTCCAATTTCAGTACACATGATACAGACGTACAGTAGGACCTTTCCAAATAACATTGCACGAGAACCAAAATCAGAACGCCTAGCAATATAACCATCAGTAACAGAGTAGCAGGAAATTTACTAGTTTTTCAAACAATCCACGTCTTACCCACAGGTGACAGACTGTATTAGTTCAGTGAAGCATAGTACTCAATTGGCTGTTTTGTCACTGCCTTCCCACAAATTTTCTATACAATCACCCCAAAACCTTATTTCACTCTCCCAGATCCAAGGTTTAGACACAACTAGGTCTTCACTATCACCTCCTCATCCCTCTCTAACTCATAGTTCAGCCACTATTCGCAGTTTATTGAAGGATGTTCCATCTGGAATTCCAAGTCCACATTTGGGCTTCTTTATCAATTTAGAAGTTCAACGTCTGTGCTGCTTACTGCTTAGTTGTGCAGAAAACTTCAAGAGGGGGCTGGGACACCAATGAGATATCAGCCTAGATTTTTTTTTTTTTTTCCGCCATATTTCAAGCTAAGGTGTTAATTTCCTCTAGATAAAAGCATGCATTCAGAAGAGCATATCAGGTCTTTGTCTTCTTAATACATATCCCATTTAAATGGGAGCCAAATTCTTGGCAACGATAACCATGTCCCAAACAGGTGCCAAATCCATCCAAAAACAAGAATGCTATTTTCAGAGTAGTGCCTATTATCTGTCAATTAAGGACTTGAAAAACAGAGCTACGGAAATTGGTGTCTTCTTCAAGGAACTATGTTTTACTAAGATTTGAACAATTGAGCTTCTAATTAACTTCTGCATCACACATTTCACATAAAACTAGCCATACACATCTACAAAACAGTTGTTCAATGGAAGTATAGAAGGAAATTCCATTGATTTATTTCCTTTCTCAATGCATTATCGTCGATGTAGGTAGTTCAATATTACGTATACCATTCATTTGTGACAATCCCTTTCTCTCTGGGACAAGACAGGGGAGAATCAACAAGGGTAAGGAAGTACCTGCTAATTCGATTAGACTACAATTTCATTGACCAAATAAGTCTATAAGTAGCCAACGATCACGACACCCAATCTGATTCTCGAACAACAAAGATTCAACATTTCAAGGGCAACTCCACCCTCATTAGCACAGGACTACGGTTAAGTCGGAAATGCATGACACAATACTTCTTATTTCATAACACGAGAATACAACAAAACGAACAAGTTAGCACTAATCATCACAGCCAATTCCATTCTCAAACAACACAAACAGAAACCATAAAGCTAAAGTCAGTGAGCATACCCGGTCGCCAATGTTGCACTCATCTTTCTCATCATGAGCCATAAACTTGCTGGTTCTCTTGACATATCGATTAAAGAGCTTGTGGTGGAAAAGCCGGTCCACCGCTACTACCACCGATTTCTGCATCTTGTTCGACACGACAACCCCAACTACCGGCTTCATTATTCTTCCCTCAGTCTCTCTCCTCTATCAATCCTAATCAACATCCACACACCCAAACAATCACATCATCAGAAACACAGCCGTCTCGTAAATTTCGAGGGCCTGGTAAAAAAAAAAAAAAACTCTTAAAAATACCCAAGTTTTTTCGGACATGAAACTATGAATTTTTCAGAAATGCAAATTTCAATCTTATTATTCAATTGTGACCCATTTGAAATTGAAGTTCTACCTTCAGCAAGTTTCCTCCCAATCCCACAATGAACCCAGATTTCTCCCTAATTTTTAACCTAATTTTTAGCATTCATAATGAGCAGAAATCGGAAATTTGATCAAATTGAAAAAATAAATAAAAAAATAGAACGATGTAATAATACGGAAAAGATAAAGAATTTACCTGATCAATTGTAGAATTGATTGGGGGTAAATTATACGATTGATTAATTTGGGCCGAAATTTGCTGAGTGAATTTGACGCTTCCGATGCTCAACTCTGCTAGTATCAGTGATTATGTTCTTCCCCAATTTTAAGTAGCTTAAGCGGCGGTGGCCGGTTTAGGTTACAAACCATTTCATTTCGGCTTTTTTTTTTTTTTCTTTTCTTTTTTCGGAACGACAAACTTATTTCGCGGATTAGACCTCTTTTACTTAAAAGTCATGTTATGGGATTGAATTTATACACAAGGTCGATCGGTTTGACAATTATGCGAATAATGGGTACGGATATAACAAAACCGTGATTTCTGAAATGAGAATGGTTAAGTCTAAGTTTTTGTCATGTGATATATGTGAGTACGTCCATATCGACAGATATACACAAGGTCATTCTGTTTGGCAATTATGCGAATAATGGGTACGGATGTAATAAAACCATGATTTCTGAAATGAGAATGGTTAAATCTAAGTTTGTGTCCTGTGATGTATGTGAGAATGTTTATATTGACATACGAGATGATTAGTACAAATCACTTTTGATAGGTCTGTTATATATAAATTATACTCGATAAATTATATGCTTATTAATATGTACGTGTTCATTCATTCATGAATTCATAGCTCGGAATCGATTTTATTCTTTTACATTGTACATACTCCGTAACAAATTGTGACTTCCTCTAGTTTATTAGAAAGTATTTAACATTTGAAATGAATTTATCTCGCGAATTTTAATCTCTTATACAATGAAAAAGTTATGTGCCATCAAAGAGAGGAAAAAGGGAAAAAAAGATGACTCAAGTGTGCAAGATTATTCAATCATTTCCTTAATTTATATGTCAATTTAAGAAGAAGCTATATTCACGTAGAAGAAAATTGATGAGCCTTGTAAAACAAAGAAATCCACTCTCTCTTGTGTCCACAAATCACACTGCGAGAAAGTAGAGGTGACATTGCCTAAATATAGACGATGAACATAGACCAAGTCTTCTCCAATGCAAACCTTTCACGTCCATCTTTGTAGATTTTACCACTAACATAAACAAAATTAACATTTACTGTTACGCGTTTTCTTCAGCTTCTCCAACAAAAATTAACCTTCAAAGTTTTTATTATAGTCTTGGAGGTTAATTTTTATAAACACTAGTATAGTTTAGCCTAAATAAATGCATGGTAAAAAAAAAAAAAAAAGTATGATAGTATAACAATAGGTACGTACTAATCAAAATTTAATAAAAAAGATGATGTCTTCATCTTCGGATGCACCAAAGAAGGGAATGCGGAGCCAAGGGAGCTCCGTGAGTGGTGGCTCGACGAATACACGAACCTCGAGTGGGGGCAATGGTGGTGGTGGTGGTGGTGGCGGTGGTGGAGGTGGTGGTGCAGGGCAGACGGTTAAGTTTGCGAGACGTACGTCAAGTGGAAGGTATGTAAGCCTGTCAAGGGATGATCTAGACATGTCAGGGGATTTTTCAGGGGATTACATGAATTACACTGTCCATATTCCTCCTACACCGGATAACCAGCCTATGGACGGCTCGTCTGTGGCGGCTAAAGCCGAGGAACAGTATGTGTCGAACTCGTTGTTCACTGGTGGGTTCAACAGCGTGACACGGGCTCATCTTATGGACAAGATGACCGACTCCGAGGCTAGCCAACAGGACCAGGACGCCCGGCGTAGGGCTGGTTTTTGTCAAATGCCTGTTTGTGATGGCAAGGCTTTGAAAGATGATCGAGGAAATCCCATGTATCCTTGTGAATGCAGGTAAACAAACATTTCTTATTCACATACATATCGACCATTTTAAATAGTGTTATTTTTCACGCGAAATAAAGATATTATAAACAAGTAAAATGCTAATGTTTAATGTTTAGACATGATAATATACGTATAATAATAAGATTACATGACAAGATTATGCAGGCATTCATATGTTTGGTATTTTTATTACAAGTTGGCAATCACTAGTACTAGTAGTACGTACATTATTGACGTTACATAGTGTAAAATGTGCAGATTTAGGATATGTAACGATTGCTTTATAGATGCTCAAAAGGCTACAGGGGTATGTCCAGGGTGCAAGGAGCCCTACAGGTTAGGAGACTATGACGATGAACACCCCGATTTCTCAGGTGGCGCTCTACCATTGCCGGCACCTGACAAGGAGAATGGAGACCGACGAATGATGAGCAGGAAGAAAACCGGAGATTTTGATCATAATAAATGGTTGTTCAATGAAACTCAGGGGACTTATGGTCATGGCACGGCTTATTGGCCTCCTGAGGACTCTTGTGATGGTGATGGTGGTAGTGGTATGGGTAGTGGCATTCTTGAAGCTATGGATAAGCCCTTTAAGCCCCTTAGTAGAGTTGTTCCTATTCCGAGTGGCATCATTAGCCCTTATAGGTACGTATTGTTTTCACCACACGCGTTACACTAATACATGAACATACAATATATAACACTCGATAAGTTTAATAGTGTCACACAAATGAATGAAAACACAACGAATTGAATCAAATACAAATTTGTGTTCGCGTTACTTAACTTAGTAACACGATCAATTGCTTTCAGGTTATTGATCGTGGTCCGGCTGGTTTTTATGTGCTTATTCTTAGCATGGCGTGTTAAAAACCCAAACGAAGATGCGGTTTGGCTATGGCTTATATCGATCGTGTGTGAAATTTGGTTTGCATTTTCTTGGCTTCTTGACATTATTCCTAAAATTTGCCCTATAAACCGGTCTACTGACCTTGATGCGCTGCGTGAAAAGTTCGAGTTACCATCCCCATCAAATCCGACAGGTCGATCCGACCTACCTGGAATCGATCTTTTTGTATCGACCGCTGACCCGGAAAAAGAACCGCCCCTTGTCACGGCTAACACTATCCTTTCGATCTTGTCCGTTGAATACCCGGTCGAGAAGATCGCATGCTACGTGTCAGACGATGGTGGGGCCCTCCTAACGTTTGAGGCAATGGCCGAGGCTGCTAGCTTTGCGGAGTTGTGGGTCCCGTTTTGTAAGAGGCACGATATTGAGCCAAGAAACCCGGAAACTTACTTCAGCTTGAAGGGTGACCCGACTAAAAACAAGTTGAGACCCGATTTTGTTAAGGATAGGAGGAAGATTAAGAGAGAATACGACGAATTTAAGGTTAGGGTAAACGGGTTACCCGACTCTATTCGGAGGAGATCCGATGCTTTTAATGCGAGGGAGGAAATGAAAATGATTAAGCAAATGAGGGATAGTGGGGCGGACCGATCCGAACCTATTCGGGTCCAAAAGGCTACTTGGATGGCCGATGGGACACATTGGCCTGGTACTTGGGTCATCCCTTCTAGTGACCATGCTAGGGGTGACCATGCAGGTATACTCCAGGTACGTGTTGTATAAATTCCTAGAGCAAATCTATATGCAACTTAATATTTCAGGATCAGTACGATTTGGTCATGCATATATTTGAAATTGAGGCTATGTTATTACATAGCCTCGAATCTCGATGGATGGTAATAAGTGCCAAAAACATTGCGAAGATGATTGAACTACTAATGTTTTGTTGTCGTTATTTCGTAACGAACACTTGAAAAACAAAGACAATATGTATTAAGAAGCTTGAAACCAAGACCTCAACATATATGGACTGGTCTTGGTTTATCTATGATATGCAGGTCATGTTGAAGCCACCACCACCAGATGCAGTAATGGGAACACCAGATGACAAGCTAGTAGATTTCTCGGACATCGACATACGCCTCCCTATGTTTGTATACGTGTCACGTGAGAAGCGGCCTGGCTATGATCACAACAAGAAGGCTGGAGCCATGAACGCCTTGGTACGAGCATCTGCTGTCCTGTCGAATGGACCCTTCATCCTCAACCTTGATTGTGATCACTACTTCTACAACTGTAGGGCCATTAGAGAAGGTATGTGTTTTATGCTCGATCGAGGGGGCGAAAACATTTGTTACATTCAGTTCCCTCAACGGTTTGAAGGTATTGACCCTTCTGATCGGTATGCCAACCGGAATAATGTGTTTTTCGATGGAAACATGCGTGCTCTTGACGGTCTTCAGGTTCGAACTTTTGCCTCACTATTATTGTGAATGACTCTTACTAGGGAAGATTATATTGTATGTCCAAAAAGTCTTAGGTCTAAAATGTTTGTTCTTAATGCAGGGGCCGGTATATGTGGGCACGGGAACAATGTTCCGACGGTTTGCGTTATATGGGTTCGACCCACCAAACCCGGACAAGGTGACCGGCATCAAGGAGTCAGAGTCCCAAGCACTAAAACCATCCGACTTCGATCCAGACCTCGACGTAAATCTTCTACCTAAAAGGTTCGGAAATTCAACAATGTTGGCAGAATCTATACCAATAGCTGAATATCAAGGACGGCCCCTGGCTGATCATGCCGCGGTTAAGTATGGACGGCCTCCTGGCGCTCTTAGGGTCCCTCGCGAGCCCCTTGATTCTACCATTGTTGCTGAAGCTGTCTCAGTCATCTCTTGCTGGTAAGCGCACCTATTTAGTTACTCAAATGCGCATTGATTGAATTGATAGCCAGGTTTCAGGGCCAAATGCCAAGTCCTGATTTATTTTCCGAAAACCAAAATTATCATTTGAATTCGATGTGCAGGTATGAGGATAAGACAGAGTGGGGAGACAGAGTGGGATGGATTTACGGCTCAGTGACAGAAGATGTGGTGACAGGATACAGGATGCACAACCGAGGATGGCGGTCTGTGTACTGTATCACAAAGCGAGACGCCTTCAGAGGATCAGCTCCGATCAACTTGACTGATAGACTTCACCAGGTGCTCCGATGGGCGACAGGTTCAGTCGAAATCTTCTTCTCAAGGAACAATGCCTTTTTAGCATCACGCCGCCTTAAGCTCCTGCAGAGATTAGCCTACATCAATGTTGGCATATACCCTTTCACCTCTATTTTCCTAATCATGTACTGCTTTCTGCCAGCACTGTCTCTATTCTCAGGCCAGTTCATTGTTCAGACACTTAGTATCACCTTCTTAGTGTACCTTCTTATCATGACAATGTGCTTGATTTTCTTGGCCATCTTGGAGGTTAAATGGTCTGGTATCGAGTTGGAAGAGTGGTGGAGGAATGAACAGTTTTGGCTCATTTCTGGCACCAGCTCTCACCTTGCAGCTGTTGTTCAAGGCCTCCTCAAGGTCATAGCAGGTAACCGTAATAGAACTGTAAATAAAGCATCGACCATCAACTTAAACTTTTGATCGATACACTATAACATTCAATTATCGTGTAGGTATCGAGATCTCGTTCACATTGACCTCAAAATCGTCATCAGAAGACGAGGATGATGTATTCGCAGAGCTGTACCTAGTCAAGTGGACATCACTTATGCTCCCACCAATTGTGATCGCCATGGTGAACATCATAGCTGTCTGCTACGCTTTCGCTAGGACAGTGTACAGCTCAGTCCCGTCATGGAGCAAGTTCCTAGGGGGTGCCTTCTTCAGTTTCTGGGTGTTGGCTCATTTGTACCCTTTCGCCAAAGGGTTGATGGGAAGAAGAAGGAAGACACCCACCATCGTGTTCGTATGGTCCGGCCTAATCGCCATCACCATCTCTCTGCTTTACATTGCTATCAATCCTATACAAACTTCAGCCAGTTCTGGTGGTTCAGGGTTCACATTCCCTTGAAATTTTGTACTACTGAAAACACTGATTGAGGAACTTGTATTTGACTGATTCAATTAGTTGTAACATAGAGTTACTAGATTTTAGGAACTTTTTCTGTAAAGAAAGCATCATTTCAGCTTACATAGCTAGCTATTGCTAGAGCTGCTAATATATGCATCTTCGTTTATTTACTTTGTTTATTTCATGTACAAATTCTCAGGTCCTTTGTTGCATGACTTAACCTTCTCACTTTCGGCTGCTACCGTTGCATCTCGTTAGCTAGTATGTCTGTGTTCGACACCGATACGACACTTATCAAACCTAATGCACGTATATCATGCCCTGTAATTTTAAGAGCTAGTGCACAACACTACAGTAGGTCAGCAGCCTATGTTATTCTATAGATAGATCCCAACGTATCTGGCATAAGACAAGGTCGTAAATGTGAAGGGTTATCTGACTAAGCAGGATTTACCAGATTAGTATCACTTGATTGATTAGATTAACATCAATGAAGATACTGGTGACAAGTTGTCAAGATATTCCAACCTAAAAGAAAAGGAGTATGTTCCATTCTTATTTCATCATTTTTTTATTACCATATTATGTACAATTCACATTAACTTATTTGGTCACTTACCATATATAAGATTAATATTGATATTGATTGATTTCGATTTTATATGGTAATTTGACAAGTGGTCGTATAAGTGTCTAGACGGTACAGCATAATTTTCCTTTACCTTGTTTCGCCCTTGTTTTAGTAAACTTTCCTTAGAATGTATGGAAACATAGGACTCGTTAAAACTAAACAGAGATAGACTAGGAGTAGTGTCGCCCAGTATAAATACGGAGTTCTCTCCCTCGTAACGCTTGCGACAAACAATTGAACCAACAGGTACGATTAGTTTTTTTTTTTTTTGTAAGTTTGATTAGAATTATACATGCATGTTGAAGTTTGATCAATGTGGATCGTGATGTTTGATTATTATATCACCTACGCTACGAATTCATATTGATGCTTTATTGGCTTTAATTTTGGTAATTTAGTTGATGTAATGTTTTTTTTTTTTTTATATTGTTGACAGGATTGGCTTGATCGAATTAAAACAAGGAAACCCGAAATGTCGTTTTATATTGGGTTGATGATAGATGTTTGATTATGTAACCGAAACTTATACTAAACGTAAAGAATCGGAAAAAAAAGTGTGTGTAGGGGTTTGCAGGTTTTTTGGTCATCAAAACGGTGCTTGATTGAGTAAATTTAGTCATTGATTGTATATCAATTCTCACCATTTGTTTGTTTCCAATCCTTGTCACAGAAGTTAGACTTGACGTTTCAATCTTGTGATACTTGAATTTGGAAGATCATCAGCCATGGATGCCAAGGCAACTGAACTTGTCCAGGTTTTTATTATGGATTCTCAATTTTCACTACAATAATATATTGTGAAGTAGCTAGCACCTCGAACCAATTTTTATTGTGGTTCGTGTACGTAGTCTCTCTATATGTGTGATAAGTTAATTGTGTAATAGGACCAAAACTAATACCTAGATTTGAATGATGAACAGAGATACGCGGATGCAATAGAAGCTGCAGCAGTGTTGGGGGTGAAAGAGACGAGGAATTTGTATGACACTACAGCACATGAAGCTATTGAGTTAAAGTTATACGAGCAAGCCAGGGATTACATCGTGTTGTGGGCGAGGCTTGAGAAGAGTATAGGCGAAATTGAGATGGCTCGACTCTGTTATAATTATGCTTCCGCATACTCTTTACCTGATGGTGATGTTAATTTTTGGAATGAATGGAGTTCGTTTGAGAAGGAACACGGCAATCAAGATACATCTCGAGATGTGCTGCTTGTCAAAAGTGCCCATGAGACTTGCAATGTGTACCTGGATATGGACTCGAGATGTGCTGTATGTCAAAACTTCCATAATAAGACTTGCAATGTGTAGATGCATGGAAAGGGACCGCACAATTGTGAAATTTTATTTTTGAGCAATGAATATCTTGTCGTAATTGTAATTCTATTTACAGCCAGAATGTTCCTATCAAAACTAAGTTTCAATTGATAATAAATTGACTTTTGTAATTAATATTTTTTTTCTCGGTTCTTGTTCTATCCGTCTTAGGCTATGGCTATGTTTGGTATGCACAATAAGCTAGCTTATTTGGACAAAGTAGCTTATTTGACTAGTTTTTTAAACTCTTTGACCAAATAAATTGGTTTAGTAACACCACTAGCTTAAATAATAAGCTAGCTTATTGTGCATACTCAAGTGCGCCGCATGATGATTCATGACCATACGTCCATACACATGCACTGAAATCTGTTACAACAATTAATGTCGTGTTGTGGTTACCTCTACAAAAAGAACTAGCAAGTACGGACTGTACTGTCATCATATTATTGTGTTATGACTGATTGCAAAATTTACTTGTAAGTCTAATCTCTGAGCCAGGAGGGTTAACAAAGTTATTAAGTTACGAAAGACCAGAAAAACGTTAACCTAAAGACGGGCATTTGACTTGAGCATACATCTTCATAGAGCAACTAATATATACTTCAGAAGAATAATGGGAGTAAAAGAGGGGGTGGGAGGAGTTGAGAGAATGAAGGAACCAATATTGATCCTGTAGAAGAGTTGCTAAGTCATCTTGCTAGCTCCGATATCCGACACCAAAATGAAACTTCCCAATGCGTTGATCGTTGAATGCATATTCGAGCCTTAGAGGGCCTAGTGGCGAATCAAAGCGGATGCCACAGCCATATCCATATCCCTTCCCAGGCTTTTGTCTGGCACCAGCAGGATTACCTAATAAGAAATGGAG
The DNA here is from genome assembly GCA_038382645.1 of Spergularia azorica. Lineage (NCBI taxonomy): Eukaryota > Viridiplantae > Streptophyta > Magnoliopsida > Caryophyllales > Caryophyllaceae > Spergularia > Spergularia azorica. Next base: position 20,636,512 of record JBBYHQ010000010.1, on the reverse strand, counting down.
TTACCCAGATTGTTCAACACCAAAATGGGGTTCATACGTCACCATTTAGAAAGTATCAAACCCAAAGACTGCTTTAGATAATCACATTTAAGTTCAGTCCACAAAGTATCTAGCCAGGTACTGTAATGATTGAAACAAAACATTCTCTCTAAATGGACAAGGGAACAAACAAAGGCGAATTGCTTGCAAAAAACTAGGTGAGCAAGGAGATGTACCAGGAATAGACGAGCCAGTTCTAAGATCAGTTCCATAATCGGCAAATAGAGCCCCGTCTACTGGTCCATACTGTAAATATAGGAAATATTTCAAGTAAGAACCTCTAGACCAGATAGTCGTAGTCTCGTAGGAATCTATCAAAGACGACCAGATCTACATCTTCACATCTGAAACACTCTTCACTTTTCAAGTCACAACGAAATAGAACGACCAACACATACTTAACATAGGATAAGCAGCTTTGCTTCAGAGGATGTTTATTGAATGTTCTAAGCACTTGCAATACTCTCTCGTCTAATTAAAATTACACGAGAAGGCCAAAAAAAAAAAAAAAAAAAAAAAATTAAAAAAAAAAGTAACAGACAGTGCTGTCCTAATCCGACACATCGGCACTATCATAAGTTTTCTTATCCTCAAAACCACACGAAAATGACAGGCATGACGATAAGGAAGAATGAAGGTGCAACTTTTAAAGATGACTTTTGAAGATGCGAAAATATGCAAAAAGCTGATAGTTCAGGAGTACCAGAGGGAAAGACACTTCTCCGCAGCCAACCGCATAGGAACGGCCAGAGCCAACAGCACCTTCTTCATATCCCCTCACACTATCTATACCACCTATGGGAAATGCTTCATGAGGAGGGAAATTACCCACCACATGGCCACCAGACAAACTGAAAAAAGGCATAAATGTAAAATGAAAGTTTAAGAAATGAAGATTCATCACACACCCCAACCAAGGCTCACACAGAGAAGAGTGGACTCAACACCACGACAAACCTCAAAAGAAGATTAGCTGGCCCTACTCTGAATATTTTTCTGGCACGAGAATTTATTCGATTGAAACACAACCACCCCGGCAAGATGGGAACGCCTTGTTCCATGCTGAAGAACTGCATACACATACTCTATAAGAAAGTATTGATAATGAACATACTGATATAATAAGAAAGAAGAGCAGAACTAACCGCTGATAACGCTGAGTCACCAGTGTAATTAAACTCGCATTTGGAAAGCAATGTATTATCATGCGAGTTCCCACTGAGAAAAGATAAATTATTTGATCAAACAAGGCCACAGATTGAAGGTTTTTGAATAACAGATACAGGCGCACAGAAAATAACAAACTCGAGAGTCAAAAGGTGGTGTCTGCAACTGCACAATTCATATACCTTGCAGTAAGAGGGCTACTGTAAAAATCCATATTTAAAGGAGTTCCATTCTGATCACGAGCACCTGCACGCTGCAATTTGGATGGATTAGAAGTCGATACAAACAGCCAAAGGCAGCAACTGGAGCAGCATTACTGCAGTTAACAAACGAACTTTGCACACAGAACTTCCCTAACTACGATCCTCATTTTCCCCTCAGAAAGAGAAGACGTTCTTAGACCTATCCTAGGGGATCACAAAATCAAGCATAAAACCAATTATATTGAGAAACCTGAAATGTGACCCCAGCAGTTCCATTCCACTTTGGTCTCAGAGGACGGCTAACTTCAACACCCGCTGTGACATGATTAATGGTCAAGCTATGACCATCAGGTTGATCATGGACCACAGTACCAGGACTCCTTGAATTCTGGATGAGAAACTTGCATCAGTCATCACTAAAATACAAAGGGAAGACCCTTTCTTTGCAGCGAAACTAATAAAAAAAAAGCAAGACTATGTGGCATCACCTGCACCATAATTGAACTACGTGTACGATTACCATCGCCATCAATCCACGGAACTTTGTAACCTATCCGAAAGATAGAGTCTATTTGGCCCCTCTCCAATGAGATATTTACTTTATGGTTTTTACCAAAAAGATTCCGATGAGAATATGATAAACTGCAACAAGATTATGGAAACCGCGAAAATTAAAATAGTAACAGCATGCAATGGAATTTAGAAAATGATAGACATAAGCTCTAGGTTTCTTTTCTGATAGGATCAAAGACTATTCTTAAGCTTCGTAATGTAATGAAATAAAACAAATGCTCACAAGATCTTCTTAAAACATAAATCAGTAGTCAGACAAGACAATTTTCAAACTAATTTTCATTATGGGTCATCCAAAAATACCCTCTCTATGTTTTCAACATAGACGTAAAAGCTCTGTACATCTGAACAACTGGTTAACTGAACCCCCTTTACCTCACTGTAGGCAGGGGCCTTTAAAGCATTGGGGTATTGTTGTTGTCTGAGATCTATAATAAGCACGCAGCATCTGTATTGAATCCAAGAAGGCATGCTAAAGCACAACATAATCTTAAAAGACTTTAGTTCTAACAGAGACAAACAGCCTTATGCTTCTTCATTAAGGAGATTAAAAGTCCTCCACTATGATGAGAGGTCAACTAAGGATTCTTTTTTTTAAGCTAATGTCACTCAGCAGCCTTGCCCAAATCAGAAACACACCCCATATCTTCTCTTATATTGCTCTCAAATTACTGCAGGGAGCATAGGAAAAATGTTTCAGCCTAAGGTTTATAGGCACATCTTTATGACAAGTAGAACATTTCACATTCAAAAAGTTGATAACAATGGTCGTATTTCCTTGAGAAATGACCTGATGTCTCTTTTAAGTCTCAGGCATTCAGAGTTTAGCCTGACCGCCTACATCTGTATTGGCCAGTTGGCCACTGACATTCTATACGGATTTTTTCTCCTTTGGAAGTCAGATATAAGTGAAGGAAATTAGAATTTCAAGCTTGAAAATGATTTTTTACGTGTCCAAATTTTTATCAATATAAACAATACAAGTCATCCCTGCAGAGCACAAAAGCATTGCCTGTCTTTGGTTGCAATGAACCTGCTACCTGTATCATTCAATCAACCCCCAAGATTTCTTTACTCTTTTTATATCTGTACTTTTTACTTTTCATCTTCTTTCCAAATGTATCATATGATTCATATCATTCAATCAGAATTCAGAAAAGTAACTCCTGGGAGGTTCCCTGTCTATGGTGAACGATATAGGAACAGAAAATCTCAAGAAAGCATACCTTCCTATCAAACCAGATAATGGGCCATTCGTTATCCTACAAAGACGAATACATGTCAGACGTGAGTCAGAGGAAAAAGTAGTTCATAGAATAGTTAATTAAGAAATTACAAGAGAATATTATTGGTATAATGGAATCACAGAATTACATACCCGCCTGAAATTCCTCCACCTGCTGAAAAACCTCCACTTACACGCTCAACCACATTCATCACCAAATCAACCTTTCCCGTCTCTAAATTTTTATAAGAAAAGGGCATATATAAGATTACTGGAAGGTACACATTTGTGCAAGCAAATGCAGAAAATTGAAATTCAAGGTCTAGGATCCCATCAAAAAAGTGCATCGACCTCACTATTACCATGAAAATAGCACGTTGATCTAAGTTATATATGACAGAAGCTGCACAAACTGTTTCCAGGTCCTTTTAACTGGCCAAGCTAGAATGATGATGGAAATTGAAGGTTGAATTTAATTCCAAACAGATAATTGTGTGTGATTTATTCAGGTATATATTAAATTAGGTCCATTCTCCAAGCGCAGATGAGTACAAACCACTAATAAGAAAAGTAGATTTGAAAAATAAAACTAAGAAGTCGCCTTTATGAATGTCCTACTAACAGTAATCATGACTACTTTCTGCATTGACCTTACTCAGAGAGATAATGTTGAAAGCAATTACGGAGTTTACAAATGATACTGGCACCGATGACTATTAGGGTCATACTAAAGAATCCCTATTCGCAGTCAATGAGCTAAAGGAAACAGATTTCTCAGAAATAATCATTCATAAGAGCTATACCTATACCGTCCATACAAGAGAGTACAGCTCAGCAACTGAAAGAGCTGACACAAGATGAGCGAGATAAAGACTTAATCTCAGAATTAAAAGGATCAAGAGGACCATGATCAGCTATATAATCTTTAACAGCCAGTTTTTGACACACAATTGAGACACATAATAAAGTTTCTTTTTACCTCCAGCAGGCTGAGGGAGAATGCCAACATCTTCCATAATACCCATTGACATAACTGTATCTACATCTCTTTTGCCTTGCTTTATACTGTAAATCTGTCAAGAAGCATTGGCAAGGACAAGAGATCTTCATCACACACTGAAGTTTATTTTCAGGAATTACACAACAATAGTTTTGGGAACAAGGATAAAAGGCAGCCCGGTGCACATTAGCGTCCCCACAAAGCGAGGGTCCGGAGAAGGGTCCCACCACAGGGGTGAATAGAGGGCAAGCGGCGCAAGCCTTCCCTTGTCCCTTTGACAAGAGGCTGCTCCCAGGTTTTGGGAACAAGGACATCCTTCCTAGATAATAAAGACTAGTGTAAATCCACAAAGGTCCTCGAAATAATTAAATACAATGTAAGATACAGTGTCTACAATCAGCTAGATGAAGAGTGAGTTCTATAACTATACAACACAGCTTCAAAATCCTTTTTTTTCGCATTACCAATGAGTGCTACTCACTTGGAAGTCCAGTAAGTGTCACCCGCGAAGTGGAAAGTTCTAAGTCCATTCTGGCTGACAAACAAAACACTCCGCTTTTCATGGCACGAAAATGAAATCGCTTAGGTAAATTTGGATCTAGATCGATGGCATCCAAATAATTTCAATTTGGAGTTGCTCAATCACGAGCAAATACCAGAAATGAAGAAAAAATATTCAATATGACACTCCAATATACAAAAAAATTAGGCATACTTAAAGCAGGCGCGCCAGAGGGGTCTTAAACAAATGGGATAAGTTGTTTTTGCATCAGTATCCAAATAAACCAAAGCTTGAATGTAAAGAGTTTTTTCAGTTTCAGCATAAGGTCTATCAACTTTATTCCTGAACTTCAGAGTGAGAGCAATATTATAAGATACCTACGACAAAGAATGCACCGAAGAAGCGACCAGACCTGTCCTTTTTTAGTTGAGAGCTCCCGAAGAATTGTTTCAGTCTTTGTCTTCCCAGCAATTGGCTCACGTCTAAAGATAAGAGTAAAGAGGCGCTAGTTAAATATGTGTACGCAACAACATCAAATTTGTGGTAATGGACAGCCATATTCTTTTTTTAAGATAGTATTACGATACACACTCAAAGCAAGAAAATGGCAGGAAATAGGACAATTGCCTAACAAACAGGAATTATGAAGTAAAACAGTACTCTTTATCAACGAAACGGATTGAGACGTCATTGACCTCTGCTTCTGCAACTTGCAACTTTAGTATACCCCCTGAAAGTATCTCAACACCTGAAACCTAATTAAGTAAAACTGATTACCTATGCGCAACAAAAGTTAAAATAAAAATTTTAGAACAACCAGAACCTTTCCAAAAACTTCCTAAGGATACTGGATCCTCAGTTCAAAGACATGACAGCTTAAAAGTATTAAAGCAAAGGAACCCTCAGATATTACCATGCCAAACATGCCACGCTCCACGTACCAACCATTGATGGTATCAATCACTTCACCCAAGCGCCTGACATTGACCACTTTCCCTGCACAGATCCACCACAACTTAATTCAGCAGAGGGAATGCCTTACCCACAAATAAATTTCTCCAAAAGCACTATTACAAATTACCATATCCATTTTGGAAGGAGTCCTTAATAAACTTGGATGGAAGTGCATTAGCTCCTTCACACACCAAGCCTTGAAGCTCTTGGTTTGGTTCTACCTTGGGCCACAAACCGGCAAATTGAAACATACGATTAGCAATTCAGGAAGGAGAAGAGTAGTAACATTTTTAGCAACATATGCAACATCCCTCAGGATAATGCCTACGAATAAAACATTTTTCTTAAAAAGAGGTTTTGGACTAGGACATTAAAGAAAATCCCTCTTGCATAATATCCAAGACGACAAGATTTCCAGGCCAATGAAGACATAACTCATAATCCCTAACACATAAGTGAAACTTAAGCTAAATTTCTCCAAACTGAAAGTCCCGATTGAATGAAGATCTCTAATCCACTCCTGCGCCTGAATTTCAACTCCGTATCTAGCAACATAACGCCCTCACTACTCAAATTTTAACCCTAAAACAGCCTGTGCTGTCTTTGCGGTTCGAGACATGGAGTATATTGTAGGCAAATTGTAAACCACACAAAAAAAAAACAATATTTCAACAATCAATGTACAATGATTCCTTCTAAAAACAACAAAACTTGGGGACATTTCAATCACACCATTATTGCAAGAATTATACAACAAACACTATAACCAACTAAATCATAAAAATGAGCAAAATGAGCATAAAGTATAGCACATGATACCTCATACACCAATTTGGTACCATCCTTAGCATCAACTACAACAGGGCTACAAGAAGCAAAAGACCCACAATCAATAATTCTGTGAACGTCCTCCTGAACCTCCCTACTACTCAAAGCCGAATTCGGTCTCGACGCCTTCAATGCCTCCAAAACCTCCAATTCCAGCTCCTTATCCAGCTCCTTACCATCTTTCCCCTTCACCAAAACTTCCTTAATAAGCAACCTCTCATCACCTTCCCTCGAAACCCGGCTCACCGCCACCGCCTCCTTCGACTGAGTCACCCCTGACTCGCTGGGCTGACTCACTGACAATGTGGATGAACCAAGCAAGGACTTTTGTAAGAAAAATGGAAACTTTCTCACATTTTGGGGCAATTTGAGCGAATTAAAGAAGTGGGTAACTGAGAATTTGGGGTTTCGTGAAGAAGAAGATAGAGATTGACATGCAAAATTGGGTTTAAAGAAGGGAAATTTAGGGTTTTGATTTGAAATTGAAGATGTTGAAGAATTGGGGATTTTGATTGAAGAGGGTTTGAATTGAACGCTGTCGTTTCTGGGCATGTTTTGAAATTGGGGGGGAAAGTTCAATTGTTGAATTCAATTGAAAAATCCCAGTAAAAATTGAAGCTTCATAAGATTTCAGAGACTTTTTTTTTTTGTTACACTTTCACTTATCTACTTGTACTCCAAGTGAACAGTGGTGTTACCTTACTTTTGACAGTAAAAACTTTTGATGAAAGTAAACTTTTTACTGCTACAACTGAACACCAAAGTTACCAGTATAGAAATAACGATGGCAAATTCATGAAGTAACAAGTGAAAAGTGAAATCAAAGAATCAAAAAACTTACTAATTACTACACATTCAAACTTCAACATCACAAAAAAAAAAAAAAAAAGAACAGAAATTTAGAGAAACTGAAATATTAATCATTGAATCAATCCTGATTTATACAGTACACCACTCAAATTTCTTATGATCGATCAGAAGAGTAAGATTATGAACAGTTTGAACACTCTTCTGACCAATACCAAATTTAAGTCACTACTACAAACATAAAACCCTACAAAACCACACGAATTTACGTCGAAAAACCGCCCCTAAGACCAGCAAACGCTACTGCAACCACCACCACCATCACCATCACCATCACTCCCACTACCACCACCACCACCACTGGCACTGCTGCTACTACTACCACCTCTGACCCTTACCACGACAACTCCGAGTTTATTCATCTCTTCCCCTTCATCCAATCGAAACGACCATAGTTGAATAACATCAGATTCAACAAAGACGTTCTCTAAAGCCACTTTTTTCCATGGACTCAGCAACACGTAGTACAAATTACGACTCATGTTCCATTTACTCAATTTGATCGATTCGTATTGATTCAAGGGCTCTAGCAGCCTCGCTTCGACGTGCTCCTTCTTATCGACCATTACCTCCTCATCCTTGGTAAGAAAGTTGGTCGTCAGGACAATGCTCAACGGTATCATTAGCCTCGACAATATCAAGCTCACGTCCGAAGCTGATATCGTCTTTTGCGCAACCAATTGAATTTCCCTACCATTCAACACCGCGATTCTCTCAAGAAATATACTTACATTATTACACTTTCACTTATCTAGTTGTACTCCAAGTGGACAGTGGTGTTACCTTACTTTTGACAGTAAAAACTTTTGATGACAGTAAACTTTTTACTGCTACAACTGAACACCAAACACTTACTAGTTACTACACATTCAAACTTCAACATCACAGAAAACAGAAAAGAAAAGAAATTCAGAGAAGAATTAATTAGCAGTAAAATTGTAAAACAAATGCTGAAATATTAATCATTGGATCAATCCTGATTTATACAGTACACCACTCTAAATTCTTATGATCGATCAGAAGAGTAAGATTATGAACAATTTGAACACTCTTCTGACCATCAGCAACAGGAAGCAAATGATGTAAGTCGAGTATAACTACAAGCGGACCTTAAAATGTTTACAACCAGGAGAGTAAGTTTTTGATTCCTGATATGCAAGCAGAAAGGGAGTCTACATTTGAATAAAGCTGGAGGAAACAGCGGAAACAGCATCAACTGAATGATGATCTTGTTCTCCGTTAGTCCTAGGCAAAGGCAGTCAACGCCTTCCGAGCTAAGGCCTGTGAAGTTTCAGAATCCACATTGATGCACCTCGACAAATCGATTTTCTCCAATCTTGGTAAAGAGTCCACTAGGTTGGCAATACTCTTATCACTGCAAGTAATATGTAAGTAATATGTGTATCAGGGCAGCAGCAACAACAACAACAATAGCAACAGCAACACCAACGACAAACAACAAACAACAAACCACAAACAACCAGAAAAGGAATTTCACCTTAAGCCTATCTCCGTCATAATCAGCTCTTTGAGATCTGCACAACCACTAAGATGCAACAGTCCCCTTGAAGTTCTTAAGAAGAGACCAGACGTATTCAACTTCTCAAGGTTATTGCAATTGACAGAAATTGAATGAAGAGTTTTGCCAGTGAGATCACAACAGTAAGAAATGTTGAGATCTTTTAGCTTTAAACCATGCTCAACCAGAAAAGGACCTAAGACCTCATCATCAATGGCATCGATTCTGGCCAAAGACAATGACTCAAGCCGACCAAAAGGAAGAAAAGAAGGTGGGAACTGAAACAGGCAGTCATCGAGTGCCAATTCGACCACCTTAGGTCCTAGCAACTCAGCAATCATGCAAAAGCTAATACCAAATTCATAGGCAGTCATCCTGAGCCTTCTGATGTTAGGCATATTGCTGAGAAAGTCATACAGTTTATGACTCTTAAGCTTTGACCTGTTGAGTGTGAGTGATGTATCTTTTAGGCACTCGTCCACATTGGCTGCAATTATGGGTTCCTAAAATAAAAACGGTTCTCTGTAAGCACACCCGGTATTGTAAGTACATAGTAGAAATAACCAGAAAAAAAGTCTGGAACATACTGTTTTAGCTGATACACCCTTCTCATCCCATTGAACAGGGTCATGAACTTCGTCAGCACACTGCAGTAGCAACAGCATTTAGAGACAGGTAATTAAAGAAACATTGATGTGAACTAAACAAAGGTTCCACAGTACAGAAGTTGTACCTCCAAGCAGAAACTATTTAAGCATTGGCAATTAAGATTCCTGCTGTCCTTCGCAAATTCAAAGCCTGGAGCTGGACCCCATTTTCCCTATAAAATATTGGAAAATCTTAAAGCTGAGCATGTCCATAAGGCTATACATTAAACAGGTGATTTGCAGAGGAAGAAGTGTATAAAGAAACAGCATCCAGCTGTGTACATCGATGTATTACCTTTTCGCTACCAGTGATAAAAGATTTGATAAGGAAGGTGTCGAACTTCTTCTTGTCATCCTTGCTTGACACAAGTTCTATCAGCTCAGGACCCACAGCAGCTTTACATGGGGCAAAAGGGCATCGCAGTGCCAAACATTCAGGGCCCTTGTTGATGGCATCACTAGTGTATTCTGATAAGAAAATGAAAACACCTTAAGCTAAATATGCTTTCCAATACATTATACAAAAACAACCAACGACACGCCACATACAGCAGCAAGAAACACATTCAAAAGAAAACTGAAAAGGTACATATAGCAGATAAGGAAAAATCCCCATCATAGAAGCTACATGCTGCTGATTGCCGAACAGAATGAGATGTCAAAAAACTAAATGACTAACTTACAATTATAAAACATCTGAGAGAAAAAGCAAGGTGAATTGTTTAAATATAAAGTTAAAAGACGAAAGTTCCATGAAGCTAACCTGTCCAACAATTTAGACACAGTTGGTGACCACAACAGATAGAAAGCCAGCAGTTAAGTCCGTCATTAGTTTCACCACAGCCTCTACAAGTTTTCTGCATCCAACAAATCCAAAGTCATGATGATTACTTATTATGCAAATCAGATTATCAAAAGGGCTGCGTAATAGAAAATCAGGTTGCAAAAGTTTTCACCTTTCTAACAAGCAATCCTGCAGCCTTCCGAACCTCCTCTTCACATGACCGCCACTTATACAATGCCCTCTCTTCATTCCTATAAGAGCACATAACATGCATGAAAACATAGCTAATTAAAAAAGCACAGAATATGCATTAAAACGTAGCTAACATTCCCTATTAGTAAGAGGAAAACACAAAGACAACCTTACCAGTTAAAATGCTGCAAAAGGACTAGGACCTCACTCTGTGACAAGGAAAGATCTGTCGAGACACGTGACACTGTTTCAGCCAGAAGTTGACTCATATCATCTTTGGTCATTATTCTGTACTTTATCTGTACAATGCAGCGCAGAATACACAATAAGAGTCCAAACGTCAAGCAACAAATTTCATCCTAATTAAGATGATCAAACCTTAAACAGCAGCCCAAATTGATGCTACTGACATATTCTTGCAATTAACAGAAAAAGAAACACATGACTTTGACCACGATTTTCATGGAAATAATATCTTAAAATGGAGTGCAATAACTCTGCTATATCATAATCCAAAATTAGAATTGGATTTTCTGTTAATTAATCATGACATTTTGGCAATTCACTTCGCATATATTATCACAAACATAATAACACCAGAAACATAATCTTTCTAATGCAACAAACAGAATATTAACCAAACAAAGAAAAAATGGAAATCAGAAATCACCTTCTGATCAGAATCATAGCGAAGAACAGTAGTCGTTGAGATTTCCCGATCTTTAGCATTCACGGCCATATCTTCATCACCAATTCCCATTAATACCCAATCAACATCTACTCCTATAATCAGTTGGCAAACAGTAACCACATTGATTAATCCAAAAAAGTAAATTAAAACCCACATAATCCCCAAATTTAGGATTTCAACAAGATTTTTTTGAGGCCAACAAGAACAAAACGTATTCCAGAAGATTCTAGGAAATTACAATTAAAAATCAAAAGGGTTTATGATCAATAATACAAAATTAAGGTAGATTAATAGAAAAACCCACAAAATTTAGGTGGGTTTTTAACCGGGTTTTTCTCACATTGCAACAAAATCAAACCCACAATAATCTTCCATAAAAAAACCGCAAATAATTAAGAAATTAATACCCACATAATAAATAAAAAACAGAATTCAATCTGATTTAACCATAAATTAAACTCGTAATATTCCTATATAATTAAACATACTTAAAACAGGAAATGCATCATAATTAAAAAAAAAAAAAAAAACCAAGAATTTGGGCGGGCTAAAACAGCAATCTTTACCCATTCATGCAAAAAAAATTAAGAACCCACATATTCATATACACTAAAGAAATTAATACCCACATAATATTAACGAACCATGAACAAATGTGGGGAAATTCTTCAAGAAAATGTGGGGAAATCAGGGTATAAACGAACTGTCACCTTGAAGATTATCAGAAACAGTCGAATGACGAGAATTCAGCGAAAGTGAAGATGGGTCGGCAACTGTTTCCTTCATGATTACGCTACTTTTCTTTCGTTGGGATTTTTTTAGTGAGAGAATGGGTAAAAGTGTGAAATTGAGTTGAAAGAACTTGTGAGTTGTGAGAGGGAGACTGGTCGTTTTCTGTTAATGGTCGGTTAATTTGTGAGACACTGAGAGTGAAGTTATGGAATTTTGGAGAGTTTGAGAGTTTGTGATAGATTCGCAATTTTACTCTCATTTAATTTAGCTCTAGGTAGATCGTGTTTTCGTGAATCGAGATTATTTGACGGGACGGGACGGGTTGAGCAATTGAGGCAAATGTTGAATATTAGGTCAAGTGATCGGTTGATGGGACAAAGTCACGAATCAATAGGATAATTCGAACTTTAGGGATTTGTGAACTAACGGGTCTCTTAAGGTGTTGTCATGATAATAGCCACCGATCATGAAAATACGCGACCAGAAAAATCGGTTTTTTTTTAGCAAGTTTAGGGAAATTTAAGAGGATATTGGACTTTTAATATGAAAATGAGATGATGAGGAGCTATTGAAGAAGACGATTTGCTCGGGATGTTGTAGTTGTAGTTCGAATAAGGTAGTGAGACTATCACTTAATGAATTAATCGATTAACTAATAAAATGTATCTTTTTATGTGAAAAAAAACTCGATAACAAGTTTTGACATGAGTGATACAATGCTATGATATTTGGGATGAGACGGATGAGTTTGGGAGGTTGCATGTCAAGCCAAGTAGGATAGGTGCTCGCAAGACTATAACTTATTACGGAGTACATTTTAGAAGCTTTCTATGATCATTGTCCGGGTATGGTGGGAGGAGGAATAATTAAAAAATTGAAAATTCGAGATTTTTTGTTTTGGCAAAATCGAGGTTTTTTTTTTTTGCCATTAACGAAAGCCCCTTTTCGACCGTCTCCGCCCCGCCTTCCGCTATGCAACTCCTCCTCCCAATCTCCCATACCACACCGCCCTCTTAAACTTTCCTTCCAAGAACTCCTGAAAAAAATCCAACTTTTCCTGCTTGCCTACAATACTACCTTTCAAGAACATGTACATTGTTTTTTTTTTTTTTTTGGTACAGAAGAGGGCAAAAGCCCGAAAACAAAAACTACTCTCTAACCATTCGAGGCCAGGCGACCCCAAGCGCATCTTCCCGAAGAATAGTCCTGAGCTCCGCAGGAGGGTATTGAAGGATTATCAGCTTGCGGGCCTGGGATAATCCCTGATTAGCTAACCAATCCGCTGCACGATTAGCTTCCCGAAACACATGCTCAATTCTAATTTGCCAACCTTGATCTCGGATAAGTGCCCTACACCTCTCGATTACGACGCGTAATGCACCCACATGGGGTTCATCCCATTTCACCAAATCGATACAAACGGAATTATCCATTTGTATTAGAAGTTTGGGGATACCCAATTTTTTAGCTTCCTCCAAACCCCGCAACAGGGCTAACATCTCTGCCTTCATAGACGTACATATGCCGTAATAGGAAGCAAAAGCTTGAACAAAATTACCTGTCGCATCTCGGAAAATGCCACCACCTCCGGCTTCTCCAGGATTTCCTTTGGCTGCCCCGTCGGTATTCATAAGGATCCATCCATGGGGAGGAGCAAGCCAGCGGATGTAAACCTCTTTTCTGACGCTGCCCGGAAGAGGAATTAGGATTGAAAATCTATCAAACGCCTTTTTCGTCTCCTCGAATCTCTGGTTTAGGAAAACAGAGGGAACAAGTGGGATTTCTGCATTACGATCAAAGACCACACAGTTTCTCCATTTCCAAATCCACCAGCAAGTAATAGAAAATTTCAAAGGCCAATTATCCGAAGCAAGAGGATTGGCGTTACGGAGATTATCAAGTATCCAGTTTTTCAAAGGAGGGGAGGGTTGGGTGATTAAGCAGGCAAGATCCCCAACTTGCCGCCAAATGCTTCGAGAAACAGGACATTCTCGAAGAATGTGGATGACGTCCTCCTCTGCTGCATTGCAACGTGGGCAGGTGGCATCCGAGGTTAGATTTCTCTTAAGCCGGTTAACATTGCACATTAGGCGATCGTGTGCGGCGAGCCAAAGAAAAAGTCGAATACGCTGTTGAACAGGGACGTTCCAGAGGTAATTCCACCTCTCGTCGGTGCTCGAGGGAGAAGTCCCCTTTAAAAAGGCCAATGCTGATTTTACGGTAAAACCCCCGTGCGAGGATCTGTTCCAATAGAGGGTGTCGGGAAGACTCTCATCAGCTATAAGCTCGAATGCTGAGATTTTCTGAAGCTCCTCTTTGGGGAGGAGGTCAGCGAATTTCTCCCATCTCCACCCATGAGACGGGTCCCACATGTCACTCACAGTGCAATCAATCAATTCCGATGGGATCTCTGATAAAGCTTTATCAGCAAGACATCCGGATTCGACCCAAGAATGATCCCAGAACAGGGTATTACGGCCATGGGCTACCGAGGTGTTTACTCCCTCGCGAATGGTCTTGGCGTTTTCAACAATAGCCGCCCATAATGGAGACATACTCGGGTGAGGAGTGAACATGTCCAAATCACATCTCCCCTTGCAATATTTGGCTCTAAGGACAGTGGACCAGAGAGAGTGCGGATTGGTGAGAGCGCGGTAACCAAGCTTTGTTAAGAACCCCGCATTGACCTGTCTTGCAGACCTTAAACCTAGCCCTCCTTTTTTTTATTTCTGAACCGTTTCCCATGAAATCAAGTGGACTTTTCGATGTTGTTCATCATCTCCCCAAAGAAATCTACGAGTCTTACGATCAATTGCATCACAAGTAGTTCTGGGTATTTTGGCAGTTTGCATACTGTACGTTGCGACATGAGACATGGTTGATTGAATTAGAGTTGCTCGACCGGCCATAGACAAGTGTTTGGTTTGCCAACCTGCCAATCTCCGATCAATTTTCTCCTCAAGATGGCTGTAGGTGTGCTTTGTTATTCTCCCATGAATAATCGGCATACCTAGGTATATGCCCAAATCGTCGGTTTGTGGAATTCCGAGGGCGCTGCCAATTACACACTTTTGGTTCTCATCAATATTATTTGAAAAGAAAACTTGGTCTAAAGTCTTGGAAAAGATCGGTGGGGAGGGAGTTATGCACCACTGAGGGACTGTCATCGGTGAACAGATTGCGATAATTGTGCGCAAATAGAGATTTTTGTCTGTCAATAGGGTACAGAAGTATTTTCTGAGGAAATTTGTATGGGACGAAATGGTTTTGGTTTTGAGACTTTATTCAGATGTTCAGTAATAGTAGCATTCTTGAGCGTTATAATTGAACCTGTCAAAATTTCGCGAAAAACTGCATTTGCTTCAAACACAGAAATGACAGGAAACTGCAATAAGGCCTGAAATTGGCGAATAGACCCGCTTCGATATCAGGTGCTTTTTTATTGAGATTCTTTGAAAGTGTCAAAATTTGGATGTACAACAGTCATAGAAGTTTTACAACTATCTGCGGAAGCATGCAAGCAAAACATGTCACCAACAGGTATTACTACGACTGAAACCATCTTCTGATA
>JBBYHQ010000010.1:20594649-20610204 GCA_038382645.1 Spergularia azorica | reverse complement strand
AGCGCGGACTCACACAGACACCCACACTATGATTGTGCACAAACAACACCTATGAAAGATGAACCAAGAAAACAAGTGCATATCAGTGGTTCTACATTACAGGATCAGCATCCACTAATGAAATCATCAGCCACATGGTAGCCACTGCTTCATTAGTCCTCAATGTACCGCCATTTGCAGCGGGTACCAGCCATTGCCAACACACTAAGCCTAAGATATATATGACACCATATGAATACCAGGGAACAAGAAGTAATTATAGCTAATAGGTTGGTAAACATACCTCCTTGTAGCTTCTGCACTTTCAATTGTAACTTTGTCGTTCGTGGCATCTCTATTTGGGAGACCAAGATCATAATATTTTATATCAAGCTCCAAAAAGGGGTATATAAGCTGCTCAACATCAAAAAAGATTGCAATCACACGTATTGTAAAGTTATTATAAAGAAGACACACGAAGAGTGAATATTCAAGCTATTGTGACTAAATCACTGACCTTCTCTTTTATTGATGTCCAGATAATCCTAGTCATTTCATCTCCTGCCACATTAAGCACATAACAGTCCCAGTTATCAATCTACGCATACTCATCTAATGGAAATCGCTAAAACATTATATCGTAAGCAACCCCTTAAGCTATCGAATGAAGATTATATCCCACGTCAGAGGAATGCAGTCACCCATCTCCTCACCATTATTTTCTCCATCCAACTCCCCTTGTACTCCCCCACCCCCAAATTCTCCTTATCCTACTCTCGTAATAGTTCACTTCCGCATTAAAATCACAAAAGGAAGTAGTCAAAAGAAACCATCTTTAGATATGCTTCAAAAGAGGAGAATGTTGTACTCCCTCCATTTCATTTTTTTCTTTATGATGAACGAAGATTACGCCCTCTAGCAGTCTAGCACTCTAGCCATTAATTCCTTCTCCCACAAGAGCTTCAATTTTTGCATTTGAAACACGAAAACAGGCGAAAGAAACCATCTTTACAAATGCTTCAAACCAGAATACGATCACAATCTACTCCATCCATTTCATTCATTTCTTTAGGTTTCTTTCACATTACGATAAACCAATAGTATCATTGAGATTTGAGACAGATATTCAATTGAAACAGATGGGTAACTATTGAACACCATGTTAAATTTACCCTGCCGGGTAATTACTAATTACTGATCATTTCATTTGGGCAAAATCAATAATCACTATAATCAAAATTACCAATTACCAATATATAAAAGATTATGTGAGTGATTTCAATGTGGTTGATCAAATTGTTTGGTGAAATAATTACTGGGTTCATCAGTCAATATTCAAATTGATCAGAAAATAACAAAAAAAAAAAAAAAAATGAAAATGGAAGAATTACTGGGTGTTAGAAAACTCACCATCCATCTCAACGATTGGATTGGATACTTTGATCTTCTCCATGCCCATCTCTCTCTCACTCTTTCACCCTTTTACACTTTCCAGTTTGACCAGTTCACCTTCACCTCCATATGAGTCTTTCCAACATGTGTGTACTCATATAAGAGGAGGATATTTTGAAAAGTTTTGGTTACTCACTCTATTTCAATATACATATGACGTTTTTAAGGTACGAGACACTTATTTGATTTTTGATTTTCTCAAAATATAAGGGTAAAAATTATGAAATTATGATCTTGTGAAATTATATTTCATAACGAATCCAATGGTATAATTTTTATAATTTTTTACTATATATTTTTCTATGAAATTGGAAGTCAAAATTTGACTCGTAACTTGAAAACGTCATATATATTGAAATAGAGGGAGTATAAGTTTCTTTGACGTGGGATATGTGTCGGTTTACTACTTCTTAACATTTCTTTTCTATGTACTCCCTCCATCTCATTCAGTTTTTTACCTTGGGCCGAGTTTTATGAGGGAAATCCAAACCCAACGTAAAGAAATGAATGAAATGAAGGGAATACTAATGGAAATAGGTAGATTGAGCGTGATTTGGATCAACAAACTAATGGATATTGATTCGAATCCGAAACTTGCCCCCGGTACAAACATAATTTTTCCTTAATTAGTTTTCCATAAAAGGTATAGGAAACATAATCTTTCCTTAATTAGCTTACCTTAAAGGGTATAGGAAAAAGTGGACCAGTTAAACTAAGAGAGAGATAGATTAATATAAATAGGGAGTAACCCCCTCACTTTTCTCCAATTTCTTTGTCTCTCGCAGTTGACAAACAATTGAACCAACAGGTACGATTATCTCTTCTCATGTTTTTGATTAACAAACATCTTTTCTCGAATTTATTATGAGTTTTTGTTCTTTTTTCTGTAAGTTTGATTATCAGAATTTCTGTTGATTTGATGCTAGCGTGAGTTATACATGTTGAAGTTTCAATTTTAAAAGTTACGGTGAATTAAAGCAGTGATCTTGATAATCTTGATGTTTGATTATATCACCTAGGCTACGAAATTACAAATATTGTTGCTTTATTGCTTTTAATTTTTTGTGCTCAGGGAGTTTATTTTGGTAGTTTAGTTGATGCAATTTTTTTTATTGTTGACAGGATTGGCTTGATCGAATTAAAACAAGGAAAATTAGATGTCATTTTATATGGGGTTGATGCTACATGTGTTTGAATATGTGAGCGGAGGTTACACTAACGTAAAGAATTGAAAAAAAAAGTGTGTGAGTATGGTTACGTTTTGTGGGTTGTTTGGTCATGACAACGGTGCTTGAGTGAAGTTAGTGCGATAGGTAATCAAAACTATTACGCCCAATTTTATGTGTTCAATAAGAGGAACAATGATGGTTAGCTTAACTCACGGTAATCAAGATTACACCCAACTCCTTAATCTTGTATTATACCATCAATCATGCGCTAGGTGTTAGTTGATTTACCAATATATATATTAGCTCCAATTGCTAAAGTCTGACTCAATCTATAGATTTGTCATTGTATATCAATTCTCACCATTTGTTTGTTTCCAATCCTTGTCACAGAACTTAGACCTTACAAGCTTGTGAAACTTGGATTTGGAAGATCATCAGCCATGGATTGCAGGCCAACTGAATTGATACAGGTTTGTAATATGGATTCTCAATTTTCACTGTGATACTACACTGTGTGCGCTTAGCTTCTTATATTGTGAAGCTAAGTAGCACCTTGATGCAATTTTTATTATGGGTCATGTGTACGAAATCTCTCTATATGTTTCAGCATAGAGGGTAGGACTTACGTACATACATACGATCATCCCTTACCCCGCCTTTGATCGAGGCGGTGGGGTATTGACGTTGTTGTACGTAGAATAAGTTAATTGTCTGATAGCACCAAAACTAACTAACAAATTTTAAATGACTTTAATGACGTACAGAAATACGAGGATCCAATAGAAGTTGCAGCACTTTTGGGGGTGAAAAAGACGAGGATTTTGTATGACCAGGCAATAGATGAAGCTGTTGAGTTAAAGTTATACGAGCAAGTGATGGATTACATCGTTAAGCGGGCGAAGCTTGAGACAAGTCTAGGCAACATTAAGATGGCTCGCATGTGTTATCAATCTGGTTCCGATTACTGTACACCTCATGGTGATGCTCATTTCTGGAATGAATGGAGTTTGTTCGAGAAGGAACACGGCGACCACGATACATTTCAAGTTATACCGCGTGTGAAAAGTTTCCGTGAGACTTGCAATGTGTACATGGAAAGGCACTTGAGATGCGCTGCATGTCAAAAGATTCCGTGAGACTTGCAATGTGTACATTGGAAAGGGACCGGACAATTATGTAAATGTATTTGAGCGAGGATATTGTCGTATTTTTAATTCTATTTACAACTAGAATGTTTCAATCAAAACTAAGTTTCAATTGATGTTATTAATTGAAATTGATTTTTTTATCCTCGCATATTTTGTTATTGAATTGTTTTAGATCGTCTATTAGTCTTAAGGTACTTTCCGTGTTAAAATCCTTTGCAATTTCTTTTACTGCCTCAGTTGACGTGCTGCTTACCTCTCCGATCCGCTGCTCCTGCGCCCGTGTTTGATTGTGTCCGCTCATCTCCGAAACTCGAGACTGTCACACTCAGATTGATCAGATAACACACATTGTATCATAAGCTAGCGTGCCTTCATCAGTAATATAATAGCACACTTCTTCATCAAGTGTATCATAAGCTACTACAAAAGTGTACTCGTATTCAATAATGATAGAAAAACACAATCAAAAAATTAGTGCGTGGAATCGCATGATCAATTAACTAAATTGAGATCGATTATTAGGAGTGTCGCCCAATATAAATACGGGGTAAATCCCAATTCCTTTGTCTCACATACACTCCTAACTGGCCGACCGCTAGCGACGAACAACTAAACCAACAGGTACGTACTGTTATCTCATGTGTTTTTTTTGTTTTGTTTTTTTTTTTACTAGGTTTGATTTGAATCCTTGCTGATTTGATGCTAGCGAGAATATTTCAATTTCCAGAGTACGTTTACGGTGAATTAAAATAGTAATCTTGGTGATCGTGATGTTTGATTATATCATCTAATTATAGAGTAATTTTAACGTCCTTGACAAGTACCGCAAATTACCATAAGAGTTATCATCTCAACCATCCATAATATTAAGAATCAATCTACACTATCCATTATTTTTATTTAGGTATATTTTATAAATTATATTGTAAATAACCAAAAAAATAGAAAAAAATGGTTAATTGCATTTATTTAATCTTTTGTGCTTATGTATACATTGTGTACATGGAAAGGGACTCGGCAATTGTGTAAAACGTATTTGAGCAATGAAGATCATGTCATATATTTAAATTGTTTATATCTACAAAATTAAATGTTTTTTTTGTAAGAATAAAGAATTTGTCATGTTTCATTTGAAATCTTACTAATTTCATGTCATGCCAAAAGTTGATTTCGTCAAAAGAAAACTGAAAGAGATTTGAACCCATGGGTTCAAGATGTACGAAAAAATGTTAAAAGTTACAATCTTTGTTGCTCCATGTATACAATATACTTGCTCTGCTATTCCCAGCTATTTTGATGATCAACTTCTATTACTCGAATCCCGACCTGCAAATGTAACATAATTACACAAGACAACGTATCGAAAATTGTATGAACAAAAATCTGAAAATTTATCCATAAATCACAAATCAAAATTGAAGAATTAATAGTAGTCGCGTTTATATAAGTCCAAAACCGGAAAATGACTTTTGAGATTGTAGATGGTACAGAGTAATTTGGTAAGTGATCTCATAGTGTGTAAAGACGGTCTCATAATAGAATTTGGAATTATGGAATTATACGCTTTTTTTTTTTTTTTGTAGGAGCATAGGAGTAGCTAACACGATCGATATATGATGAATTGAATCCGGGATATGCAGGTGGTACAAACACATTTTTAAATGATTTTAATGATGAACAGAGATACAAACACATATTGGAGGATATAATATGGGGAGTTACATGATAATGTGAACATATCATACTATTTTATCCTAGATGATATCTCACATATATTATTCCTACTAATAATATATCGCGATCTTATCTCATATACTCCCCATATTATATCCTCCAATAACAAGGATGCAATAGAAGCTGCAGCAGAGTTAGGGGTGAAAGAGACGAGGAATTTGCAGTATCTAGTTAGCATGCAGAGTTAGGAGCGAGGATCTTGTCGTATTTTTAGTTTATTTCTATTTACAACTAGAAAGTTTCTATGATTCTATCAAAACTAAGTTTCGATTGACAGTAAATCTTGTGGGAGACCGTCTCTCAATAAATAATCAACCATACTGTATTATTTACATCGTTACCTTGTTTATATTATTAGTGACCCTTATACTACTTTTGGTAATCGTTTCAGTTAAAGAGTTATTCGACACTTAATCTGAGATTTGCGATGGGGTTACTTATAAATTTTATATAATGGGATTCTCCAAAATCATAGATCATGTGATTTAATCTGATACTATATATTAAAACCTAAAACCAAGTCTTTACTAGGTTGACACTTGGCATACATTAATTGGATAGAGCATAAAAATAGTATTAAATACAATTATTGATTAACATATGGTAATAAATTATCATATTAGCTAATTTATGGAAATAATAAATATGGTAATTTAGTTTATAACATGAGATATAAGAGATAATATTATGGTGGTTGGCTAATTTATGGTAATAAATTTGAATATGATGTGATATAACGGGTGACGGAATAGTAGAATGATATAATGTAACATGTGACGAGATAATGTGATTGAAACTGTAAAATGGGTGACATAAAAGTGGAAATATGATAATACGATGAGTGAGTAAAAATATTTAATAATAAAATATGACAGGGGCCAAAAGTTGATTATGGTACCCTACTACCCTTCATTGTAAAATTAGACCAACGATAAAGCATGCTGTCATTTTTACAAAACGAGTATAAACATTATAAATAGACAAGCCCGGGCGTGGCACGGGCATGCAAACTAGTACTATATATTAAAACTTGAAACCAAGTCTTTCGTAGAAGGACACTTAGCGCACATTAATTGGATAGAGCATAAAAATAGTATTAAATACAATTATTGGTGAAAATATGGTAATAAATTATCATAGATTATATAATTAGTCAAATTATGGAAAATAATAAATATGGTAATTTAGTTTACAATATAAAATATACGAGATAATATTACGGTGGTTAGCTAATTTATGTTAATAAATTTAAGTATAATGTGATATAATTGGTGACAGAATAGTAAAATGAAATAGTATAACATATGACGAGATAGTGGAATTGAAATAGTGTAATGGGTGACGTAAAAGTGGAAAGGTAATGATAATATGATGAGTAAGTTGAAATATATAATAATAGTATATGACGGGGGAATGAGTGACAAAAGTTGAATATAGTGCTTTTCATAATATTAGAACAAAAACAAAACATACACTACTTTTATGAAACGAGTATAAATATTATAAATAGATAAGCCCGGGCGTGGCACGGGCATGCAAACTAGTTATAATAGTAAACTAATACGATCACTAAAAGTAGTATCATGGTTACAAAGGTAAAAAGAGTCAATTTGTAACACAATATAATGGTTTCTCAATAAATCAATGATTCTGTCAAAAATTCACTAGGCAACTCACGAATTATCGGCATTGCGTGCAATTGTGCAAAGGCTGTCGTCGCACCCTTTTCTTTACTACGGCACCACCCTTATTCGCCTTCTTCTTTTACCTTCTTGTCTACTCTCGGAATAACAGCATTACGATCAGAAAAACCCGAAACATCGCTAACTGGGATGATTTCTTTGCATTCATTTACGACAATCAGATCCTTCTTGATCACGCTTAATCTCCGGCCTTCTTGGAACTGAACCATCAAATTGATCAACAATACCACAATAATCCGAAACAGGACTTGGTTACATTATTATTACACTTTCACTTATCTACGCAAGTGGACAGTGGTGTTATTGTTACTGTGTTACCTTACTTTTGACAGTAAAAAGTCCTTATGACAGTAAACTTACCAAAGTTACAAGTATAGAAATAAAGATGGGAAATTCATGAAATAACAAAAGTGAAAACAAAGAATCAAAGAAACTTACTAATTACTACTCATTCAAATTAACAGTAAAATTGTAAAACAAATGCTGAAATATTAATTATTGAATCATTCCTTATTTAATTTCAACACTCTTCTGACCATTACCGAATTAAGTCACTACAACAACATAAAACCCTACAAAACCACACGAATCTACGTCGAAAACCCGCCCCCCTAAGACGAGCAAACGCTACTGCAACCACCACAACCACCACTACCACTACCACTACCACTACCGCCATCACTGCTGCTACTACTAGTACTACCTCTGACCCGTACCCTTACCACGACAACTCCGAGTTTATTCATCTCTTCCCCTTGATCGAATCGAAACGACCATAATTGAACAACATCATCTTCTTGAAACACGTTATCTAAAACCACATTTTTCCATGGACTCAGCAACACGTAGTACAAATTACTACTCATGTTCCATTTACTGACTTTGATCTCGTGGTAATTATTCAAGGGCTCTAGAAGCGTCGCTTTGACGTGCTCCTTTTTCTCGACCATTGCCGTCTCTTCCTTGGAAAGAAACGTCTCCGTCAAGATAATACTCAACGGTATCATTAGCCTCGACAATATCTTGCTCACGTCCGAAGCTGATAGCGTCTTTTGCGCAACCAATTGAATTTCCCTTCCGTTCAACACCGCGATTCTCTCAAGAAATACACTAGGCAATTCATGACGAATAATCGGCATTGCAGCGGTTGGCGCAGTTACGCCCTTCTTCTTGATTACGGAACCACCCTTTTTCGCCTTCTTCTTTATCTTCTCGTTTACTACTCTTGAAATCGCGGTATTATTATGATCAGAATAACCCGAATCAGGGCTAATTGGTACGATTTCTTGGCATTCATTTACGACAATCGGATCCTTCTTGATCACTCTTAATCTCCTTCTTGGAACTGCAACATCAAATCGATCAACACTACCACAATAATCCGAAACAGGACTCGTAATAATTGGTTCGACTTCTTCTTTCGCCTCACTTTCGACAATCGAACTGTCGGAATTGCAAGGAACAACATTACTCTTTTCGGAATTATTACCATTCTTCTTTAATTTGGTCGCAAATTTCCTTCTTGGGATATGAACATGATCAAAAACATAAGGCTGATGATTCTGATAATCATTATCATCATCATCAATCTTCGCAGACCCGAGTTCTCTTTTCCTTGATTTCGAGGTATGATGACCACCATCGGCCTTCTCATCATTTACGAGTCTTGACGAACAAGCAACAACACCCTCATGGTGGAAATTAGGATTATGACACCCTCTAACATACCGATTCCTTCCAAGATTTCGACGCTTACTATAAAAATTAGAAATAGCACTCAACGTCTCTTTTGAAATCTTCTTCGTCGATGCATCATCGACCTCGTCTTCATCATCGTCAACCATGCTGTAATAATAATTCCGAATCTGTTTCGCAATCGTCTTCAAAGATGTAGTACAGTCGAGTCCGTTGAACTCCCGGCGAATTGCATTAGCCCTGGAAACGTATTGTGCAAGCTTATCTAGTGAAATTGCATCCTCAAATTCAGACGCACTCAAATACCTCTTCATTATATCTAACTCATCAACCCAAAATTTATCCATCTCTCTAACTTTCTTGATGATCTTTTAACTCTCAAACTTTTTTAACTCTCAAATTTTCAGAAGTAATAATCAAGAATTTGATCAATTGAAAATCAAATATGCGATAGTTGTATATATAGAGAGCTGACTTTACTTGAGACCCAAGTAAGAAGTGTGAGCAGTAATTTGTTTTATGGAAGAAGTTTCTAAATTTTCCGACAGTGTGTAGTAGATTTTTTTTTTTAAGGAAAATTGTAGTTTCTTGAATAATTCTGAGTAATTATTAAGTGATTAATCAACGTTTGTCTTATTTATTTATTTAATATATATAAAGAATTAAGTTTCACACTTTTACCTTAAGTTTTTAGGAAACTGCTGCATGTGATGCCCTTAATTACTTGACTTACAAGCTGTCGCAATTTGGTAATTATGTGATTTTCGTTGAATTTCTTCCCAAATTCTGCTTACATTTGGATTCCGAGTACAACCCGGGTTCTACCCTGTTTATTTAGTAAAAAAAAAAAAATATTGAGACTTACTTACCTAAAGAAAGAAACTTGGTTAACGTTTTCACACTCCCGAGGTTAATCTTTAAACTCTTTCATGTGAGCCACAACTTTCAATTCTCCTCTTGTATGAAGGAGTGTTAAAATTAATCAGAATAGTGTGAAAACCATCCAAGAAAGTTCATGTGAAAATAAAGTTTAAAACACGAAAAAGTTAGGGCTTGTTTGGTATCGTTTTCTGTTTTCACTTTTCTGTGTTTTTTTTTTAAACCAAAGTCCCGTTTTTGAAAACCAGAAAAAGTGGTTTTCAGTTTTCAGTTGTCAGTTTTCATTTTCCATATGACTATTATAGTATCAAACAATTTAAAGTTAATTTTGTAACTTATTTAACTAAATTTTTTACACAACAAAACAAAAAAACTTAAAACGACAGTGATAACGAATGGGCCCTTAGTTGGTGTGTTGGCGAGGAGAATATTGTATCGATAAATGGCATTTCCTAAAGCGGCCATTTCGGCTTTGATGGCCATTGATCTAGCTATATTCACCCCTTTCCTCGTGTTGAATATCATAAGATAAGAGGTGAGCCTAGTATTGGAATCGGAACCATTTAAGAACCAGAGGTGATTCCAAAACCAGAGAAGTTTTATCCTTTCTAAATTCAAACAGTTGAGATCTAGTCTTTGCTTGAGACCCACAAGTAGTGTGGATAGAGGGTTTGTTTTATGAAAGAATGTAGTTTCTAGAAACCCCCCCCCCCTAATTTTAACATCGGTCTAATTTTCTTTATTGGGTTTGGACCCAATGTCTAGATTTTGTGAGTACAGTCAATATAGTCGAGACTCATTAGTCGTTACTCAAGAGTGCTTATGACCGAGTAGAGTGTTGTTGTTAATGTGGACGGTAGTATAACTATCTAATCTAATCTAATCTAATACTATATATTAAAACCTGAAACCAAGTCTTTCCTAGAAAGACACTTGTCATTTATTAATTGAATAGCACTAAGTAATTACATAATATGATAATTATTATCTAATTTATGGAAAATAATACAATTTATGATGATTATGCGGGTAAGCTAATTTGTGGAAAATAACAGTGTTGCTGATAATATTATAACAAAGATAAACTGACAATTTCATTTTACAATGAAGGGTAGTAGGGTAGTATAATCAACTTTTGTCCCCCCGTCATATTTTATTATTATATATTTTTTACTCACTTATCGCATTATCATATTTCCACTTTTATGTCACCCATTTTGCAGTTTCAATCCCATTATCTCGTCACATGTTACATTATGTCATTCTACTATTCCGTCACCCGTTATATAACATCATATTCAAATTTATTACCATAAAATTAGCCAACCACCATAATATTATCTCTTAATCTCATGTTGTAAACTATATTACCATATTTATTATTTCCATAAATTAGCTAATATGATAATATATTACCATATGTTAATCAATAATTGTATTTTAATACTATTTTTATACTCTATCCAATTAATGTATGCCAAGTGTCAACCTAGGAAAGACTTGATTTCAGGTTTTAATATATAGTATTAGATTTGGAAAACGAAGGTTTTAATATATAGTATTAGATTTGGAAAACGAAGATAGTCAGAGAATTGAGGGTTTGCGTCACTTTATATGCCGATCTTTTCCATTATTACAAGCTTCATAATAACACAAGCATGCACAATTTTCAGGAGTAACTAACAAATCAAAATTAAAGTAAGTAAACAACCACAAAAAACAGAAAATAAATTCACAAAAATTAAAGATTCACACGATGAAGCAACTGCTGAAATATTATTAATCATTAAATCGTTCGTCACTGATACATTATCTTAAGATCGATCGATCAGACACATGCATACTACCCAATAAAAACAGATGAATTTATGTCGAAAAACCGCCCACGGCCCTAAGCCGAGCAGTCACTGCTGCTACCACAATTCAATCACTGGGACGTAATATTATTTCTGACCCTTACGGCCTTACGATAACAAGTCCGAGTTTATTCATCTCGTCCTCTTCATCGAATCGAAACGACCATAATTGTACAACATCAGTCTTAACAAACAAGTTATCACTAACCACTTTAATCCATGGATTCAGCAACGTGTAGTAGAACGTATTCGGCCTACTCATTTTCCATTTACCCAATTTGATTTTTCGGTAACGATCCGAGGGCTCTAGCAGCCTTGCTTCGACGACTTTGGACTCGGCCATCTTCTGCTCATCATCCATGGTAAGGAAGCCAGTCGTCAGTAAACTACTCTTCGGTATCACCAGTCTAGCCAATTTCGGACTCACATCAGAAGCCGATAGCGCCCTTTGCATTACCAATTTGATTTCTCTGCCTTCCAAATCGGCAATTCTGTCAAGACATTCCCTAGGTAACTCATGAATTATCGGCATTGCTGTGGCTGGTGCAATTCTTCTAATAACTCTCGATCAACTCTGCCTGATTATTATGTGAAAAGTTTATTTATATACAAATTTCTTTACTAATTCTCCTTACTTAGGATTCCGAGCACAAATAACATAAAACCGGCGGGGTTCTATTTATGTACTAAAAAAATGTAAATTATACCATGGTCCCGACTCCCGGGAGCACAAGCTAAGGAGCATGGTATAAAGCATTGCTAAAAGATATTGACACTTACCTAAACTAAGAAAGTTCATGTGTACTAAAAAATATTGTAGTTTCTAGATTTTCTTTCGATTTTATTCCCCATAATTTCAACATTGGCCTAATTTCCTTTCTCGATTGGGGTAAAGTTGCGTGTGTCTGATCTCCGCTTGAGTCAATATAGTCTAGACTCTTATGAGAGTGTATATATTGTTGCTGTTGTTGGGCACGACAATGTCAATTTTGGCTAGGACTCTTCTTCATTATTTTATTTTTTTGGTACAAAGACGAAAATGGAAAAAACTAGGTAACGTCTATTACACCCTCCCACGGAGGCAAAATAACAAAATTATCATCAAAGGTGGAGGTTGGACCTCCATGATCCCCACTTCACTAAATTCAAAGTCATAAGTCGTCCTGAAGGTAGTCAGTGAAAGAGTCGCTCTCGCTTCTCTCGTCATATGATCCGCAACCTTGTTGTACCTTCTGTTGACAGTCTCTACACACGCATGTAGTTCCATCACAAGCCCTTCTTCATTATTACAAACAACATCATGCACAATTTTTTGGAATAACAAATCAAAAGATCAGAGTCACGACAACAGAACACAAATTCATAAAAAAAACTGATCAATGTTAACCATTGAATATTCCTGATTTATACAATACACGCACCGTACTTTTCTTATATGATCGATCAGAGTATGATTATGAACAATTTGAACACTCCCCAGCCCGTGCCGAATTAATAAGTTACTCCTAAAACATAAAACCCTACTAAAACACGTGAGTTTACGTCGAAATATCTTTGACCCTTACAAGAAACTCCGAGTTTATTCATCTTGTCCTCTCCATCGAATCGAAACGACCATAATTGAACAACATCAGACTCATGAAACACGTTATCATCAACCACTTGAAACCATGGACTCAGCAACGCGTAGTACGAATTACGATTCATGGACCATTTACTCAATTTGATCGATTCGTAATGAGGCTCTAGCAGCCTCGCTTCGACGTGCTCCTTCGCCTCGACCATTACCGTCTCATCCTTGCTAAGGAAGTTAGTCGTCAGTACAATACTCTTTGGTACCATTAGTCTACGCAATTTCTTACACACATCCGAACCAGATAGCGCCTTTTGCGCAATTAATTGAATTTCTCTGCCTTTCAACTGAGCAATTCTGTCAAGAAATTCACTAGGCAATTCATCACGAATAATCGGCATTGCAATAGCTGGTATAACAACCTTCTTCGACTTCTTGTTTTCCCTTGAAATCGCGGTATGATCAGCACAATAATCCGAAACAGGGTTAATTATTACCCTCGAACTTGTATTTGGTTCGACAATCGAATTACCCTTTTCGGAATTATTATCCGATTTGATCACCAATCTCTTCTTTGGAACTCGAAGATTACAAAGATAATCAACCAGACGACGATCATCATCAGCCTTATTCTGATTATTATCATAATCAAGCTTCACAGATACGAGTTTTGTTTTCCTTGGTTTCTCGGTATCACTACAATCCGAAACATTTACGGTCTCGTCATTTACGAATCTTGACGTACAAGCAACATCAATACCCTTGTGGTGGAACTTAGAATTATTACACCCTCTAACAAACCATTTTATTTCACGATTTCGACGCTTACTAAAAAAATCAGAAATAGCACTCAACGTCTCTTTTCTTGGAGTAGTCGTCGATTCATCTTCGTCGTCGTTGTTGTTATTATCAACATCAACAACTTGAGGTTGGTCCAACGTCTTGTAATAATAATTTAGAACCCGTTTCGCAATCGTCATCGGAGATGAAGTGCTGGCGTCGAGCCCGTGATATTTCCGGCGGTTTGGATCAACCTTAGAAACGTATTTCTCAAGATGGTCAATCGACATTGCATCCTGAAATTCAGACTCACTCAAATGCATTTTCATCGTTTCTAGCTCTTTTAACCAGAACACATCCATCTCAAACTCTGTATTATTATTCATTTTTCCTGAAATCTTCTAACTCACGATTCTCAGAAGTAATTAATTAATAACGTAGTGATTAATAACCTAGAAAATTAAAGTAATATAACCTAAATCAACCAGGAAAACATGCGCATGGTTTACTTGAGTTCCAAGTAAAAAGTGTCCGAAATTTGGCAAAATTTGTCCCTAATATTTTTATGGTAAGAGTTTAGTTCGAGATGTCGTTGGATTTGTTTTCCTTAGTTAATTAATCTAACTAATTTATTAGGTCATTTTTTACTTTCCTAAAATCAATTAAAAAAAAAAGTGTCATTGGCTAAAAACCCATACGTAGTAGACTACTAGTAGTTCTATCGCTAATAGAATTGTCTTACCATAAACAAAGGCGAATTTAGGGAGTAGCCTGGGGTGCACCAGCTACCCCAAATTTCCCGAAAACGTTAAAATATTGCCTAAAAAATTCCAAAAAAAATAAAAACGAGCTAGATGAATAGCAACGAGCTAGTTCCGCCCATCTATTATAGATGAATAGCAACAAGCTAGAAAATAAATCGCAAAAGGTGATTTTATGTTGTATGGTTTCCTATTGTTATTTGTGCAAGTATAATAAGAAGCTTAGTGATAGAGGTCTAAACTTTAGACACTTTATTGTTGTCTAAAGGTGACATGGCGGTGATGTGGAGTATGATATGGCAATATGTGGGGTCATTCATAAATGGTTAGGAATTTGGTAAGGAAAATTTGTTTGGTTAGGAAATAATTAAGCTAGGTAAGGATCCATTATAATCAACATACTAAATTAGGAAAAGGCCAAAATTAAGCAAACCAAATAATTATCGATAATACCGATTACGAGTATTAGCCTATTAGGTTAGTCCGAAAATGATAACTATGTGTTAATCATAGTCATTTCTACAAATGACCATAAAAATGATTTCTTCAAACTTTATCAGTTCCTCGATCATTTTCAAATTTAAACGTCCAAATTACTGAAACAAATTAAAATTATTATCTTACAAGTAAGACTAACCTCATAACTTCGCGTCCTAATTAAAATGGTCTAAAAATAGTTAAATACAATAGAGACCACTTTAATTCTTTAAATACCCATGTAAAAAAGTCAAAACTATTAACTCTTCATCTTAACTCTTCCTACGGCAAATGGTTTTAATTTAATTTGTTTCATTCCATTTTTAGGAAAGATCACTTAGCTTAATCA
>JBBYHQ010000010.1:20575652-20588680 GCA_038382645.1 Spergularia azorica | reverse complement strand
AAATCCCACTTAATGATGCTGACAAAATCTGCAAACTTGGACCTCCCCAAATCCCCTTTGGTAACTCCCCATCAAAAAAATTCATAGAAATGTTCAAATTTTCCAACTTTGGTGCAACCCCAATATCACTAGGTAAAAAACCAGTAAAATTATTTTTACTAGCATCCAAATAAACAAGATTAGGCAACTGTCCCAAACCAAATGGGACACTTCCCTTAAACTTGTTGTTCTCAATTCTTACCCTTACCAAAGAAGTGCAATTCACTAGTGATCTTGGGAATTCTCCATTGAACTCATTGTTGAACAATATCAGCTTCTCCAACACGTTACCAACACACAAATCCTCAGGCAATGAACCACTCAACTTATTCGACGAAACGTCGAGTTTTTGAAGGTTTCCATGACTTCCTAATCTTGTAGGGAGTGACCCAGTAAGGTTATTACTCCATAGAAGAAGAAATTCCAGCTTTTTTAGGTCACCAATTCCTTCAGGAATTTCTCCAGTTAGCTCATTTCCGAGCAAATTCAAGAAAGTTAACTCTTTTAGAGCTGAGATTTCCTCAGGAATCGAACCTGAGAGAACGTTATCGGATAAATCGAGCATTGCCATCGATTTCAAGTTGGAAATGGTTGACGGGATTGGTCCATAGATATTGTTCATGAACAAGAATAATGTGGTTAAACTACTCAAGTTCCCAACTTCATTGGGTATCTTACCAAACAAGCTAGAATTTGATATGTCTAAGTATTGGAGACTTGATAACATACCCAATTCTTTTGGGATAGTGCCATTAAAATTGTTGTACCCCATTTCAAGGTGCTGAAGCTGTGACAAAGACCCAAGTTGAGGTGGTATTGACCCATTGAGCAAGTTTCCTGCAATGTGTAAGAAACTAAGCCTAGGAAAACTGCCATAATTCGCCGGAATACCGCCTTCGAAGTAACTTCCACCGAGGTTTAAGTACTCGAGATACCGGTGTCCGGCGAGGTCAGGTGGTAGAGTACCAATGAAGCTGTTACTGTAACAATTCAAGTGTGTAAGAAACTTTAAGTTGGAAATTCCAATTGGGAAATTTGAGCTGAAGTCATTGTGGCTAATATCAAGAATTCTAAGGTTGGAAAGTTGGAAAATTGAGGTGGGAAAGTTGCCTTCAAATGCATTCTTGCTCAAATTGAGGAGGGTTAGTGATGATAAATGGCGGATTTCGGGCGGAATGTTGCCGGAGATGTTACGCGAAGAGAGGTCTAAAGAAGTGATTTGGGAAGTGTGAGGGTCACATTTTATGCCTGACCAAGAACACCAAACAGGGGAATTGGAATGATCTGAAACAGGGGAAGTGTTTGAGGGGATTAGGGTAGGATCCCAACTTTGTAGGGTATGTTGAGGGTCATTAAGGGAGGATTTTAGGGTGAGGAGAGAGATAATTTGAGGTGGGATTTGTGGTGTTTCTTGTGGTGTTGTTCTTGTGGGTGTTACATGGAGAAATAATTGGGAAAAACAGAGGAAAAAACAGAGGAAAACAGAGGAAGTTTGTTGGAATGGAAGAAGATGAAAAAGATGGTGAAGTTTCATGGTTTTTTTTTTGTTTTGTTTTGGTGGGAATTTGAGTGTGAAAGAAATGGAGTAAAAAGAGGTAAATTTAAGGGAAGGGGAGTAATGAAGATGATGATGAGTAAGATAGAAGAAGAAATTGCTTTTTTGGAGTGCAGGGTGCAGAGGAGATTTCATCATGGTTTTTGGTTTGAGTGGGTCTTTGTGGGTTAGAGAATGAGAGATAGATTGACAAAAAAAAGAGGTGGAAAAGAGGGGGAAAGGATTTGCAATTCCAATTGCAATCTAATCTTCATCTTCTTTTACTAACCTAAATTTATCCCAAATAGTGAGCTTAATTATATGGCCTAGAAAAAGGTCATCTAAGTATTAATACTTGTAATGTATGTGTAGAATGTATTTTTGTAGATCCGATAGTACGAACTGTCTTATTGGATCTTTCATTGTTCGAGAACCCATGTTATAAAATGTTATGTGACGTGTAGCTAATCAATTAAGTTGAAGTTGTAGGCATGTACTACAACTCTTTGTTTAATAATCATAGTGTTAGTTAGTCGATATGTGTTAGTACATGCTTAGCAAGTGCGTTTCGAACAATACAATACGCGCCATTGAAATTTGACGATAACTTGATTAGATTATCTTATACTACTGCCTTAATTACCACTACTAAGGCTTGAACCGGAGGTTGTAAACTTGTAATAATGGAGAAATTTTTATGCTATTTGGTTAAGTATTCGCGAACAATGATAGCATACTTCGAACATTCATAGGGAAGGAAAATCGCCTTCAATTAAGCGAGAGCTCTTAAATTCAAAATGAGTGCCGTAACACGTGTGAGTTAGTTTGACATCAAAAAATTACATGAGTTTATAAACAAGTTTGTTATCCCTCCTATTATCAATCGGTTTTATAATAAAACCTCGCTTATAAGTATGCTATGATGGCTACCCTTCCTACTATTCTCTCCGCCCTAAACAATGAGTGAGGTGAAATAATTTGGTGTGATATCTTTATGGGTTGTCTTTCACCGTCTTTATCTGATGTATTAGAAGGGTGCATTTCAGCTTTGTCTGGTATGCTTCTACAACTGTTTAAGTGTTGTTGGATTTTGTCACTCTCTTTTCTTTTGCCAAAATCACACCTCCTTCCTTTTCTTTTGCACTTCAACTTTTCATCATTCCTTGTCCTTTATCTTTGGCCATCAAATTGATGGGTATGTCACGCAGGATCCAAGAAAGCTTATTCTCAAGTTCCCACCCATTATTCCCTTGCTTCTCCTTTAAGTTGTTCGGTACTTGTACATCATTTTTCAATTTCTAACTATAAATTTATGAAAAATTTTAGGTAAAACAAATTATGGTATGACATTTCGTGGGACTAAAATTATAATGTGAAAAGTTAAAATGTATCGTAACTATTGTTTTTGTACAGTACACACGGTTATAAGGATTCATACTAAAATTAACTGAACGTGTGGGAAAAAGTTGAACTCATAACCATTGAGTCAACCTTACTCTTAACTACAACTAGCGTAAAACACTCGAATACAAAAATCCCTATCTTTATAACATAAGAATGGATTATGTATTGGGGTAATGGTCCACACCATTTAATTTAAATGGGACTAATCACCTGAGGCCTGAGGGTATGCTGAAACATTAGGGAATGATTCCATGTAGATTGAGGCATTATTACTATTTGTAGAAACAGAGTTCTCTTTCACAAACACTTATATTATTGGTGAAAATCATTTGCGCCTCTCCCACGTCCATAAAAAGAAAAAGAAGTGTTGAAACATGTCTCTGATCGAGGGCTGTGACTTTTTGTGCATGTAATGTTGGTTTTTACAGTGAAAATGGTGGTCTAGACGTATGCAAAATGTTGGAAGGCTAGGAACTTTTGAGCATGTCTTCTTGAGAATGACGAAGTAGTCGCTTAGTAGTACGTTCTCCACTAAGATAAAAAGGGTCGTTTTAGAATTTTTGTTGGGGACTTGGGGTAACTGAAAATTTTACATTACGTTCACTTCAACTTAGTAAGTTTCGATTTCTATACCTTTTGACAATAAAAACAACGTGACTTATCTGGTTGCTATTACGTGAAAATCAACATTGAACATTTAGACAATCGCATAATATGTTTATATTTGAGTAAAATTTTACTTTGGTAATAACATTAGCTAAATCCTCATTGATTTTAGTGGTGCAACCTGTTCAAAAAGAAATGTTTTTATAAGCCTATTTTTGTTGAAATTTGTTTCCGCAAATGTAGTTCAATTTGTATCATATCATAGTGTATATCATGTGAGTTGAATTTGAATCACATCATATATATAAAGAAGTATCTTTTAGCCACCAAAGTGAAGAGGGTGGGATCTAAAAAATATCAAATTCGTAATTGGTACTTATAAAACACCAAAGTTGAAAAATACATTTTTATAACACACTTTGAATTACTTGGGTATTTATTAAACACCCAAACAAATAAAAAAAATATTAAAAAATGTTATTTTACCTCTTACATTTTGGCACTAATGGAGCGGGATCACAAGTATTTTGGCACTTCTAAACATGTTTATATTCTATGTTTTGAACTTTACAATACCGTACAATCATGTTCATAGATTTTAATTTTTTGACATTTGGTCAATTATGTGAATTGTAATTTTTTATTTGTTTTTGAGATAAATGAACTATATTTTTATCTTGCCTATTGTGAAACAAGTCTCGTATTTCTTAATTTCAGGAAGTCAAAAATATTTTGTTTAATCTTTTTTTTTTTAATTTGTTCGGGTGTTTAATAAATACCCAGGTAGTTTAAAGTGTGTTATAAAAATAAGTTTATCAACTTTAGTGTTTTATAAGTACCAATTATGACTTTGGTGTTTTTTAGATCTCACACTCTTCACTTTGGTGGCTAAAAAATACTTATTTGATCATATATATCATATACGTGAGTTCAATTAATGCATGCTAGTCATAAGTACTATTGTAGGAGTATTTAAATTGAATTGAGATTACCTGAGATTGAAAAATAACTATATATGGTAGAATTTACTAAAAATGGTAAACTAACTCTACCATATGGATTTATTCATTGTTTTCAAAATAAATTTTCATTTATATTTTTTATTTGTAATAAACTCTATCAACTCTAGTGAAAAATAACTCTAGGGGATCTGAATCCATTTTCAAATTATAAGGTAAGAGACAAATTAAAACTATGATTAATTAAGGTGAATATCACTTAAATAAGGAAATAATTAGGCTTTTATCATGTGCCCTATAGGCACACATTAGAAAACATGTTAAAACTATGACCTTATTGCTTTATCCCTAGAGGTAGGGCTAAATACCAATCCATGACCGAATCAAACTTAAGGTCGAATGCTCAGAATTTAAGGATCGAGGACCAAGCCGATTAGGGTTTCGACACAATGGAATAGTCAAGTCTTAGTCATTTGTTTGGGCCGAATGGAAAAAAAATTAAGGGACCGAGGACCAGACCAAATTACATATGATCCTGATCGAATTATGTTCACCTCTACCTAGAGTCTAGAAACGTATTTCCTTGTACGGCCCTCACCTTTACGCCTTACACACAAACATATTCTCACTTATAAAATGGCGTCATATTTTCTCAAAAAATCAAATAGGGTAAAGATGTAAGTGTATTCAGTTCATCCTCAACCAGCTTTTTAACCATCTCCGATGTTCAAGGCCACACGAACAACTCATTCAATTCAGATCAACACATAGTCACATACAATTACAATTAGAAAACATAGTAATCAATGCAAACTCAATTTCTATACTTTTTTTTTAAATGGTAATTGAAGCCATTTATCGATACGCTACATATCTTTGTGTCATTTATGCTACGTAACAACGCGCAACGACGACAGCCTCCCTTTTTCTCAACGCAAAAGTTGGTGGAGATCGAGACTAGGCATACCCCAATGCCCAGAAAGATTAATGAAGAGCATGCATCCAA
The DNA here is from genome assembly GCA_038382645.1 of Spergularia azorica. NCBI lineage: Eukaryota > Viridiplantae > Streptophyta > Magnoliopsida > Caryophyllales > Caryophyllaceae > Spergularia > Spergularia azorica. Next base: position 20,583,132 of record JBBYHQ010000010.1, on the reverse strand, counting down.
TATTTTATTGAAATTTGACTCCAACATTTTATTGAAATCTGACTGTATAAGTGAGTGTAGTCCCCTTGTAGTGATAAAGTATAGCCATGTCTATGCGGTGTCATTGCTTGCAATTTTGGACAATAAGATTTGAGACAGTAGTTTGACAACTCGGAACAATACCAACCAAAGACGGTATCTTCAACACTCTGTGATGAGTCAGGTCTACAGTGAATTCAAGTTGACACTCATTGAGTACCAATTCGCATTGGTTAAAAGACACATTTACACAAAGTACGAGGTAGTAATACTCTAGTGAAATGTAAAGAGAAAAGGTAGTAATATATCACGAATGAAATTCATCTCTTGTAGTTAGAACTTTGCTATTGAGAAGTTGAACATGCGGGTTTTTTTTTTCTACGAGACTAGATGCCATAGCAAGGGTGAGAGAGGGAGATGATGATAAGTTTTAAGGGTTTAGTTCAAAGAAATTAAAAGTTGGTTGAATGTTAGGGAGTTTAGGTTCAATGGTCTAGTTTTATAATTTTGTGTCGCGACTTCAACTCTCTCTTGTCAAAATAACCCTTTTATTACCAATGATACTATTCAACAATGTGTGATTGAAGCGTCTTTGACTCTCTGTGCAAGTTAGTATGCAAAGTAGAAAAATACTAGGGTTGGTATATACGCACTCACATGTTATGTGGTTGATGTCAAATTATGGGTTTCGGCCTTCGATTTAGACTTTTGAGCTTAGTATATATATATATATATATATATATATATATGTTGCACTTGTCCATTCTTGGTCAATCACATTGAGACCATTCGAAAGGGACTTCTTCTTCTTTGATCAATATTGCATGTGTGATTGAAACGTCTTTGTGCAAGTTAGTATGCAAAGTTCAAAAATACTCCAGGCGGTACTCAAAGTAAGTGCCGTCGGGTGGAACAATATTATTAACCCTTTAGGAAACATAATTAATATACGTGTGCGTAACTTGGTCGTCAATTGGGTCCCCAAATTAAACTAGTTAAAACTAGACAGATCAATTAGGACTTTGTTGGTTGCTATTACATGAATTCTACATTGAACAATTAAACAACCGCATATTATGTTGACATTTGAGTGAAATTTTACTTGGGTAATAACATAAACTTAAGGTAAATTCTAATTGATTTTAGTGGTGCAAACCCCCTCGGGGGAAAAATGTTTTTCTAAGCCTACTTTTATTGAAGTTTGTTTTAGCAAATGTGTTGAATCATATTATAGTATATCATATGAGTTAAATTTGAATCATATCATGTACTAGTATGTCATATGAGTTCAATTAATTCTTGCTAGTTGTATAACTATTATTGTTAGAGAATTCAAATTCAATTCAAATTATAAATTAAGAGACAAAATAAAAATATGATGACCTTATTGCTTAATCCCTAAAGGTAGGGCTAAGTATCAATCCATTACCGAATCGAACTCAGGGTCGAATGCTCAAAATTTGAGGATCAAGGACCAAGCCGATTAGGATTCCGACACAATCGAACAGTCCAGTGATAGCCATTTTTTTTTGGGCGGGATGAATTAGAAAAAGAAAAAAAAATGAAAATTTCCAATATACCCCTGAGGTTCCAGAATTTTTTAGGTATACCCCTCTGGTTTCCGAACTGTCCAGCGTGCCCCTGAGGTTTGCAAAATGACCTTTTTTTTGTGTTTTTCACTAACGACACGCCGTTAGTCAATTAGTTAGTTTGACTTATTTTAGAAACAATAACAAAATTACAATGAAATAAGAAAATTAAAAAAAAAAAAACCAACCCAAATTCTCTACCATTTCCTCCCCCTTCCGGCCTTCCCCCCACCTTGTGCCGCCACCTCACCACCACCGCATCCACCACATCAACCACAACCATTCGGGTCACCTCCGCCTCCAATTGGAGCGCACTGCTCGGGCGACTCCAAGGGGTGGTCTGCCGTCACCCACACCCGACAGCCCTGTCCTCTCCACCTCTATTTTCTCCTCCTTTCCACATTCTCTCTCCTCCCCTCCACCCCTAGCAGCCGCCTACTCCCACCCTAGTGACATCAAAAATCGATTAAAGGCCAACTTGACGTCGTCAGAGTCCCACATAAGGAATTTTGAGTGAGTGAAAATGGTCGATGCGTGAGGGTTGGAGGCGCGATGGAGGGAGGTGTGGTCCCGGAAGGGACCCGGGTCTGGCCGGCGTGTGGTCGCGGGAGGGACCCGCGTCTGGTGGTGGTGGAGGTGCCCCAAGTGGTTGTCGGTGATTGGATGCGGTGGTGAGGCGGTGGGGCAGGGGCTGTGTTGGTAAGGTGGCGGGGTTGGGGAGGGAGGTGAGAGAAGATTTTTTTATTTATTTAAAAATTATGTTATTTTGGTTAATTTGTTAAAAAAAAATCAAATTTCATCTTAATGGTTAACGGTAGTCCGTTAGTGAAAAAACTCCATTTTGCAAACCTCAGGAGCACGCTTGACACCTCGGAAGCCAGAGGGGTATACCTGAAAAATTCGGGAACCTCAAGAGTATATTGGAAATTTTCAAAAAAAAAAAAAAAAAAACTTTACTAGGGGACCAATGACAGAAACGTAGGTTCTTTGTACGGCTAGTGCTCTACATCCAAATACATTCTCAATTTCTCACTAAATGGCGCCACATTTTTGAAAATCGAGTGGGTGAAAGATTTATATGTCCTCACGGACCACTAGGAGATGAATGTAACGCGCATGAGATGAGATCATGACCCTATTGATTAATTATTGGACTATAAACAGGCCACTAATTAGATTTAGTTATATAAATGTGATGTTCATGTACTAACTACCAAGGTTAATTTAATTTACCTTCTGATTTGACTTCAGTTAAAAGGTCTTTTTGTGATGATTAATTACCACTTTTCCATCATTGCTGCTGCTTAAAAGACAAATTTAATCATCTTTTTAGAGTAATTAAGTGTGTACCTCATGATATATACTTGAAGTTTAAGTAGCATATGTTGTTTATAATTATGTTGAAATACTCAGTACTAGCTAATTCGTTGGAGAAGAATGATGACAGGTTAACGAAAGTAAACAATTTCTAACGTGATCATTATTAGCTTAATTAATTACCCTTAGCGTATCGGGATGGTAATACTAACAATTTGAGGTACTTAAAGCTGAAGTTCTAAATTTTTAATTTGTATAAATGTGTGTATAGTGAATGTGTTTCAATTTGAAAGGGTACCAAACAAAGAAGAGTACAAGACATGCCTAAAGATGGACAATTAGAACTTACAAAATGGAAGTGCAATAAGTCGCAAACGTGTCTCCGTAATTCTTCTGGTCGTAAAAGTCTCCAAATCTTTATATTTTATAATTTTTAATGTATGGTTTGGCACGGTTAGAATCTGCAAGAAATTTCTTATAATTGATTTTTTTAATATCTAGTTTCATTCAAGCCTCAACTTTATGATTTGCTCGTAGAAGTATTGTGATGAGATTAATAAGAAAATATTAAAATAAGAGTACACGAAAACAAAATAGAAGCGCACTCTCCTAAAATTTTCAAGAGCATTATCATAGAATAGAAGACTATAATTGAAACCTCTCTAAAAAGCCATGAAGTGTTGGAGATGATGGGAGGTCCCCAAAGAAATTTACCGAAGAAATCACTTTGTCTCCTTCATACCCATCAAGCCATCACTCGTAAATGTTTTCGCTTTCTTTCTTTTTCATTCTCTTGAACATGATGGTTCATTTGTAGAAAATTCATTATTGATGATGCAAATATTTATTCCCTTATTACATAAATAAGCTAATATCATAACTCACGCAAAAAGTGAAGTTCCATTGGTAAGAGATTAACTAAATAATCGGAGATAATCTCACACGCGTATAAGATTTACGGTTTGTACATAGTAAAACTAAAAAACTTGCTTTTAAATATTTGAATCAGTATTAACATTCGGAATTTTACGAGAATGAGTTATAAATACATTAGTAGAATTATAGAAGCATGCCTCACCTAGTCATCTCATACTATAAGCAAAGCTCATAATGTTTGACTTAACAGTGTCCTTCCTTTCTCTCCCCACATTTATGTGAATCCTAATTGCTAAAGTGGAGAACAAAATTATGACATTTCTTGAAGCAGAGTGATGACAGCATGTGATTTTTCTCAACAAGTCAAGACTTTTCATCTTTTAAACTTTCAAACCATCTCCTACAATTTGGAGCATTATTATTAGTACTGCAGTAGTAGTACCTATTTGGGATGGATACCATTTGAGCTGTAATTCCTAGTTAAAAGTTTGAGTTTTATGATCATAAGCTAATTTCCATCATTCATTGGTTTGAAACATGGATTTACAGCTAACTTTTGCGAGACATGGTCGCCTTTCAAAATTTACGATAAATGCGTAATGCTTTTGAAAGAGTTCAGTCGAATTTTAAGACGCCAAGCACAATATGTTCCGCATAATTTAAAACTAATCGCGTGACTTCTAAAGAGAAAAACTTATTCCACTGAATATAATTGTGAATTTGTACAGTAGGGAGTAAATATTTTGGTAAAAACGTGCATTTCTCACCTCGCTTTACATGAAACCTTAAGCAACAATATCCTATGAGAAAGCTTTCACTTAAGAAATGGGCAGTTTCCTACATGTGATCCTTTCAAGAATTAGAAAGACTCCCACGGTCCCACCTGAAACTTTTTATAAATTAATGAAAGGTGGATCTTTGTGGGCTAAGAGAATTTAAGGACAGAACAAAGAATTTGCGAAAGGTAGGACCTATAAAATCATTACCACTTAACAAAGCCCTATCATTTGGCGTTCCTAATAAAGGTTGCTTTCATTTTACGTTAGTACTTGATTATTTCATCTTCCACTAATCGCTACAAAAAAAAAAAAAGGGATCAAGTAACGAGCATTCGATCTCACAACTGGGCAGAGATAATTACAGGCCATTTACCAAGTAAGCATACAAGGTCGTTCGTGAATCGATCGATTTCGTGATCAGGACGTACCAAGTGACGATCAGAAGGAATCATTTGCATAAATAACATCAAGTCTGAATTGTGAGATCAGAGGAGAGACCAAAATAATTACACATAAGAGAAGGCGTTGAACCTTAGTGAGACTAAGACCGAGGAGCGGCCATCTGCTGCTTCCTCACTCGATCATCCTGTTTCACCATGCTGCAAAGGAAACAGAAAACGTTTTCGAGTCAATACAATCTCTGGATTAGACGACTATTCCGGAATCAGACCATATCCATCACAAATAATGCTAAGAGAAAGTGAAGCAAAACAAGGACATGTTCATAGATGTCAATCAACATCTTGTATAGTGTAATACTGTAGTTCTCTGAGTCGCCGTTCTAACCTAGAAGGCTCCTAGAACTGAATTAGCTACCCCAACTGAAGATGGAACCATGGAAGTGGCTAGTGACTAATGCAAAATAACTGCACCGTTCAGCTATCAGCGATTCATTGCCAGCAACCATATCCTACATAAGTTCTCAGAAAAGTATCCCCCGCCAAATTATGGGTCCACAGTGACTAACGGAAGCTATCGTTATACAAACCTAAATCTACGGAACATAACCCCATGATCTAGCCACTGATTTTAACCACATAGGCTGAAGATCATTGATCAAGCTTCAACCAAGATGAGTTATTTAGACATTATGGTGAACACTTTCTCTACTGTGATCCAACCTCCGTGTTGAATATGTGTTTTTAATTGATTAAGAGGTAAGACAATACATTCATTTAATTATAATTTGCCAGATGAAGACGGCAGATATATAAGGATAACCATTTCACCAGGACGCAGTACCACACAAAGTGGGATTGGTTTATGTACCTGATGTCGTGAGGGGTGATAAATATCCACTGCGATCCTTGCTCTATTGCAAAATCAACTACGGTATCCAGGCTAATTTTTCGGCTCACAGCATCCTGAAAAATTTAGGTGGAAGTCGATAAGACATCACAAGCCATTTCAAAGTTCACAAACAGCTAAATGATAATTTAAGAAGCTTTCTACCAATGCAGATTATAAAAAAAAGAAAAAAAAAAACTTACCATAAATACATCAAATTCATCCATAGCTCGAAAAGGGGCTTCTGTCATCTGATGGAGAGCTAAAGCAAAGCATAATGTAGAGAAAGACCGCTCACCACCTGAGTAGGCAAAAAATTTGTTAGCCACTGTGAATCTGGGAAAAATTTAATTTTATTCGACAAACAGCTTTCTGTGAAGCTTTTCTGATTTCATCTTATGGTTAAAAGGCTTATCATTAGTTGCCAAACAAGGCCTAAAAAGAATTTATTATCCGTGACACCTCTTCCGCGAATCTCGTGTCTCCATTCTTAAGATTATGAAGATTGAGAATCAGGTTCATGATGATAGGATTGAGGAAAGACCTATAAGGACGGAAGCAAAAGCCGAACAACCCAATCAAAATATTAGATGAAGGTAGTGATGAACCTGAGAGTCCTCTCGTGTCTTGAATAGAAGTTCTTGATGCATCTTGTGGCATGGTAACCTAATTTCATCAGCACAAAGATCATAAGATGTTTACCAAGGGATTGTGACAAACCAGGTAAGTTCAAAACAGAAGTTGTCCGCAAAGTAGATAATCACCTGAATGGAGAGGATCTTCTCTTCATATTTTACATCTATACTACCACTAATCCCCTTCTTCCCAAGATGGCCATTAAAACTACAAGCCAAATATAGGCAATAAGCAACCGAGATACACCAATATAGTGTCAATCTATTAAATGGTCAAAAATGAAGTACTTGGAAAATAGAAGGAGAATTTCTTACTGCCATGTCAATGAGCGCTTCAGAAGACTAGCATTCCGATTAAATTTCGCTCTTCTGGAGTCCAGAGCTCTTTGAGCTACCTGCAATACAGAATTACTAGAATCAAACTGACTCTATGTAAAAGTTGGGCTTTGAGCCTATTGTGCTGACACAATATAGTGGTGAACATTGAACGTACTATTACAGACACACTGGCAACAGAAACTCATACAATGAATTTTAGTTACTACTCCGTACTTCTCTGGCCTCTGATCATTCATCAAGAACAACAAAGCCTCTGATCTTTCACGTCACTTTTATTTTCTTTTTTAGAATTGATTCAATTGAATACTTATAGAGGTCCTTTCATGACAGAGCCACAAGAACTCCAAAGCGAGAAGTTACTGTCAGCATCATCAAGAGAATCTCAGCTCCATTGTTTTGTCGGGAGAGCCGGCATTAGATAAGGGCATACCGCATATTAGGGGTGTTCATCGGTCCAAACCCGGACCGGACCGGACCGGACAGATGTGGACCGAGGACCGAATTCCTGGATTATTAAAACCTGAAGACCGGACTGACCTGAGGAGGACCGGACCGAGAAGTCGGGTCCAAACCCGGACCGGACCGCATTTCTACATTTTACGATTTTCAATGTTTTTTTTTTTTGAATTTATGCTTTTTG
>JBBYHQ010000010.1:20547195-20568180 GCA_038382645.1 Spergularia azorica | reverse complement strand
CTACAAAGTCGTGAAGTTCTAGCCCTTTTATTAGGGGGAAGTGTTGTTTGAACTGCACCACGTGAAAACCTGAATAAGCAGCAGATGTCCATATCATTAACACAGCACAACGACAAACTATTCTAATGTCAAGAGGACAACAGATATTCAGCAACAGATGTGTCTGCTACATATGACTTCCATTCCAATAATGTAAACCTCATTAACCTCCAATAACTACAATTGGCACCCTCGTTTGCGAAAGCACAGAGAAGGAATTCTTTCAGAGTTGGGATCTCAGATAGCAATGAATCAATGATATAAATAGTTGGGATGAATAGGTATGAAAAAGAGAATGGATCGGCATTCGCTTTAAACATTCCAACAAACTGTTCATATTTACTTATTACCGTTTCATCTCAATGCACTGTTCTATAGTTTTCTCTCATCTTTCATTAGTTTTGGTACGTTTCTTCTCTCTCCAATGCGTTTCACATTCTCTGCCTCTCTGATCTTCACTTCATCTTCACAACCTGATTTTTCCATGTTTTTCCCTTGTCCTCACACACCACCTATAATAACAATCCAGATGGTCTCACTTCGTTTAATTCTGGAGAATCTGCACCCCCTCCCTCCCCCCTTTTTTGTCCTTTGCTTAATTCCCCCGGAGCCATGTCAGATTTGTGTCATTCTATTGTGAATGGGATGCACATCTTGTTAAGGGGTGATAAGGTAGATCGAAGAGACATAATAATCACAGAAGGTTGACACAAATGACCAAGTAGCCAATAGATACGACTTCTAGAAAGTGAAGGGTCTGTCCAGTTCACAAATCTCAGGTATTAGGTATGGAGTTGGTATCGACCAAACTCAATAAGTTAGGACTTTGGTTTACGATATCAAGCTACCAAACCAATTTTCCGTACACTGTGATTTAAGCCACACAAACAGGATGGAATGAGGTTTTAAACCCTCCAGGATGAAATTGAATCCGGGATCAGAAAAAGAGGCTAGCAAAAGAAAGATTTAAAAAGGGCAACTTTAATACAGTTCTGAAGATCTAATTTCTAAAATAGAGAGATAGAAAAGAGCCATACAATTCTAAGCTACTAGGACTCTAGGAGTGTCTATGTTTCTGAGAAGAGAAAAATAAGGTTATGGGCAAAGACTATCTTGCATGTTTTTTCAGACGAAAATGGAAAAGGTATTTGGGTTAGGAAATAAGGCAGGTGATCAATTTAGTTTTCTACTTTAAAACTCAAGGGCTTCGTATATATGTAAACTATGATTTCTGTGAGTTCTCAATCAACCAAACACAATGGTTAGGTTTCAGGTTCCAACCCCATAGCACATGAACCCCAACCTTGATCTCAAGTTCCCAACCCAGATAAATTTGACTCCTAAATGATCTAATGTGAAAACTTTGAGCTTTACTATGCACACAACATCTTTTTGATGATGAACAGGTTACAAGAACTTGACAGCTCACTATCACAACCTTGCTCCTCGATAAATCTTAAAATGTGGAACACATGAGCATGAAAAGTTACCCTGAAATGATATCATATGAATGTATTTTCTAATAATACTTCAAAAAAACTTAAAGAGTCATTAGCCTCACATTTTGAACCCGTCTGCAGTGAACACTTCCTTTAAGTTCGGAACCCTGTTGCCAAAAGCAACGGTTTTTCCCACGTGGTAGTCCTTCACAAGAACTTGCCTCTCTGCACTCCCCTGCAAGAGACAATGAACCCATCAAAAGAAGCAGTGCGATCACTCTCAAATTTACGCATAAAAGTTGCATATTCACACCAAACATAATCATAGATAATAAAACAGTGGTCATAGGAATATTCTTTGACCTCTGCAATAGAATCAAACACAAAAAGAAAATGCATTATGGAAGTGCATATCCACAATTTTGAAGACATGCCAAAATATCAAACCAATAAAGATAAGACAATAAGGGCATTAACACAAATAAACAATGTGGACGAAGAACATTCAATTTACCTTATCTATCAACACATTTATGACTGTATCATTGTCTGAATGTAAAACAGAAAGTGTCGTGAGGTGACTTGTTTGCGGGAGCAAGTTAGATGGAAGATTATACCTGCAACAAAAAGTTCAAATCAATCGATTCCATCAACAAGAAAGCATGCTTCAATGGCAAGACAGTACAATAAATCCACCTGGGAACTGAGAAGTTGTATATTATGATATTAAGGTAATCATAACGTGCTTGCCGAGCGCAAGATCTCAGCACATGTGAATCTTTGACACTAGTCACGATGAAGGCATCTAGTAACCTCCCAACAGCAGTCTCAACAGCACAGGCCCATTCATCACCACCATTCAAAGTCTGCAGATCCATGAAGAGAATCATTATGCTTGCATGGTAGTGAGACAGAAATAATCTTCTTGCACTAGAACATTATAAATCTAAAGAGTAGACAATCTAGGTCGCAATAAAAGCACTAGCCTGATCTTGTTGCACTAAAACATTGTAGATCTAAGGCGCAGATGATCTAGGACGCAACACAAAAGCACTAGACAGGTCACCCATATGAATTTGGAAAGCTTATGAAAGGGAGGTTCCTTTAAATCTCAGCAGGGGTGATATTACGGTCTGGACAGAAAATGGAGCAAACTGACCTCGGTACACAAAGATCGTAATTCAGGTTCCAGCCTAGTGTTCTCCAGTCCAGATAGACGGTACAATAATGTGTATCTTTCCTGATTATTTCTGGCATTTTGGTGTAGGTGCCCTTTATCATAGAAAGAATGACTAACGTAATATGATGTACACAAGCCTTAACCCTATTGAAACATAGAGAGACTGCGCACGGATGACCCATAATGAAAATTGGTTCGAGAATCGCACCGACTGACTGCTACTTCACAATATAAGAAGCATCATACAGTTTTATGAGTCATTTTGCTTTATTCCATTACATCCCAAAGCCAAAGAATATGTAGTCTTTGGCTACGTTGGAAATGAAAAGAATACCTAATCAACAAATATTAACCTCTTTCAGCAATTGGCCTCAAAGTACTACTGGCCTTCTGAGTAAAGTGTTTTTCCATGCTTAGCTCCTTGAAGGGTTGTCCTACCTATGAAAACTTTTAAGAAGCTGGTATGAGGATTTCACGTCCCCTGTCTTCTAGTATGTTGTTTCATCCATTTCCCTCATCAGATTATAATCCTCAAAACTTAAAACCCAAACATAGATGATTGAAATTTTCTTAGGAATCTCATTACCAACAAAAGAATATGCATGCAGTTGCACTGTACAGCAAGTGAAGTATAAGTTTCTTACAACATGGGAGCCGATTGGACCAATTGGTGGTTTTTCAAATTCACGATAACGAGACTCAATTATTCGCAGCAGCTGAATCACCTTTTCTCCACCAAAAGCAGTAACCTTGACCAAACATAACACACACATAAAAAAAATGGTTCATTAAGCATCTTTCGAACAGAAAACATACAAAGAAAAGCATTATAGATTTAAGCACAATACTTTGGTTTACATCAAAAAAATGGTTCATTAAGCATCTTATGAACAGAAAACATACAAAGAAAAGCATTATAGATTTTGTGCAATGAAATTTCGAAATCAGAGTGATGATTATGACACTATATATACAAAGAAAACAATATCAATTCACGCACAATGCTTCAGCATCTATATGGATGATGATGATGACACATACGATAGGATCAGTCGTGAGAAAACCGCTCACAGTACAACATGTCGACTTCAAAGAATCTAAGGAAAGCAACACAGCTATTGTGCATAAATCGTAAAAATTAAAGTCAAAATAACAAATTTAATTAGCACAGCAAAAACCATCATGCAAACCTTGTTTGTCTGATTTCGCTGAAGTTCAAGAACACTAGACTTTATCTCGTGGATCTTTCTTTCATAACCTTCAATCTACAAAGAAAATACGTTTTACTGATATAAATAGAAGGAGCTGGTGAGTAGCACAGTTAGATAGTAAAAGTAACATTTATTTTTTTTGGTAAGAAGATCCACTCATTTATAGTGTAAGTACAGCCTCAATGTCAAGGTACATCATAGACAAAAGAGTAAGTAGAATATCAAAAACAATCTGAATCAAGGCATGGATACAAAGTTCACAGCATGTAAACGACATAAGACTACATTCAGAGTTTTATCGTGAGAGCTAGGAGTCACCACCCAATTAAAAGCTACCACAGTATCCATGAAACAATATCATCATGGACCCACATGTAATTGAATGTCCATACTATCATACTTTAAAAAAGAATAAAACAAAACAATCCAACAAAGATTGTGGAAAGTCTAAATTAAGTTCTTTCAGTACTGGTCCATACTCAAAAATAAAATACATGAAGGAACGCTCATTCAAAGAGATGTCTTTAGTAAGAACCAACTGTCTGCAGTTTGCACCAGTCAGAAAATTTATAAGAATAGGAAAAAAGAATCTGTTCTGCAGTACTTCTTCAAGTCAAATACATAGCAACAAAGCAAATGACTCCGTCTCTGATGCTGTGACTCTCACAGAAAAGAAAACATATTAACGGAAGCTCCTCACATTTACCTCATTGTTCGTATTTTTTATATCTTCCCTTTTTGCTTCTAAACTTTCTGACAAAGCATCCTCTTCTTTTTTCAGCCTGAAATATTTTCAGCTCATTATCTATAACGTGCATGCTCCAAAAGCAATATGTGTTTACAGCATACCAAAAGGAGGAAGAGAAAAAAGCACCTCTTCACCAATGCATCAACCTTACTGACTTCCTCTTGAAGTGCCTTTAGTTTATCTTGCATTTCCGATTCTTCAGCCTATGGTAGGAAGAACAGATAAAAATCAAAAATTGCAGCACATACTCCTTCCTATTAAACTTAAATTCAGGCAGAATAGAACCTAACAAATAAATCAAGAATCAGTATCATCTTTGTAATCACGACACAAGTAACAAAAAGCAGGAATCTCTCAATGACACCAAACATTTCTAGAAAACATGCACATGCCTCTATAGACTAAGGTATGGCATGTAACTGAAAGAGATGTGAAAGGTAAGGAAGAGTCCACAGTGAAGCAAGATAGAAAAAAGACCTGAGTATTCTGCATATTTTGCTCCTCAATATCATGAACCTTCTGTTCAAGTGACTTCACAGTGTTCATCAACTTATGGACTTCGCTCATTTTCCGACGATGTTTCTCCTCTAATTCCCGCAAACACTTTGTCGCCTAAAGAAACTCAAGGATCATAGAGTTCAATCAAAACATTCCCAATGCAATTAGATTTTGTGAATAACTAAAAGATGGAAAAAGAAAAGACCACATCTAAAAACCATCTCAAGAAATGACATTGATAATGAAAGATCCATATCTTACTAAGAAATATTTTTTCTGTTAAACTTCTATCAGCCCCATATCTAAGGGTCAGTTTCAAGAAATATAATAACACACTTAAATACCAAAATGACCAACAAATGGATTGGGCCTGACTCCTGAAGAAACATGTGGACTAGGCTGTGGTCATTCCATCACCCTCCTAGGATTGCGGAACATAGACAAGTGCGCTTTCACAAACAAAGAGGTTGAGTCCAAATTGGATGGCTCAGCACGTTAAATATGTAGTGTGACCTTAAAAATCTCCGGTTAATATTGAAATCCCAGGCAACAAGAAAATCGGTCACCTACCGCAGAAAGATTTTCCTGGAGATCGACCTGCCTTCTCTTCACTTCTGAATTTTTTTGCTCCATATGTTCATAACGACTTTTCAAATTTGTGTAACTGCTTTTTAGCCCTTCAATTTTATCCTGCAAAATGTGACTAGGGCATTCAATCCAGATAAACTCTACATCAACATGTGAACAAGTGGATATGTATTAGCAATAAAAGGTTCTGAGTTCAGTTTGAGCAAACCTATATAAACAGATATAATATAGTAACACCAATCAAATCAGTTCTTAAGCCACACCTCATAGAAGAAGAATATAACAACAACAACAAATCCCCAGTGTCTCAATGGCTCCCATCCAAAGCGAGGTAAGGGGGGCCTTTCTATATATTCAGAAGATGGAGGCATCAGGTATATGTTGTTATATCACTAATCTAAGAAGATGGCTTAAGAATTTGTTTGAAGAAGTTGTTTCTGGATAACCCATCAATCCAACATGAAAATATCATCGAGAATTCACTGTTCAAATACTACATGATAATATAATACAATCAGACAGAGTATAGAACAAATACATTTTTGCCATGGGGGTGCTGAACTATCAACGCAAAGTTCAATCTGAAACATTTTTTTCTTCGAGTTCTAACACAAGCAGAAAGTCAGTACACTATTTTAGAACATTTTCTACAACTATATTTCATTCGACCTTCAGAATCATAATCAGTATTTTCAAGAGTTAAAAAAAATATGGATTTGTCCACTGAAAAGGGAAAAAAATAAAGCCACATCATCACTGGTAGAAATAGCTTGCCTAGGAATTGGGTGAGAATCTTATGCACCCATCCAACATAGTAACAAGAAAGAGAAGACACCTAGGTCGAAACAGAAGTATTTTATAAGACCATATAATAAGGCAGTACGACAGAAATTAATCAGTTATGAAGCTATAAACATTAACATTCAAAGTTTAAGAGCTTACGAGTGTCTGACTAATTTCTGCTTGGCATGCAGGGATATAAGATTTCCTTTTTTCAATGACTGCTCTCTGCTTCAGTAAATTGCTCTCTGCATTATAAACCCATGACCAAGCAAGTTTAAGCTTCATCTCTTTGACCTTCACTGAGAGTTCCTCAATATGCTCCATGTTTTTAATCTTCTCTTGCAACACACTAAGTTCGTCAACTACCGGCTGAATCGATCTCTCCAATTCTTCGACAGATCCATGGGCGGCCTCCAAATACTCTTCAATTTTGTTTAATAACTCATCAACTTGCTGAAGAAGAGTTGCCTTGAAGAAAAACTACATAGCAGTACCACAGTAAGAACAATATACTTAACAATCACTACGATCCCAACTCATTGACTAAATGTCAACAAAATGAGAATTAAAAAATCAGCATAGAGAGCAACAACTCACAGGATACATTCTAGCGGAAGAGAGCAGTATATCTAAATGGTCGGGGGAATGCACGGGCAGTATAACATTGCAAAATGTAGTAAACCTTAACTCAGAAAAGTACTCCCAAGTAGTTAGCCTCATACCTTAAATTTGTCTTTGGCATTTCCTGAATGCAGAAATTCCCTGCTTTTGTCTTGACTCATAATGACACATAGATTATCAACGTCAATCTACAAAACTTACACACGTCACTTCAAACTGCACAAAAATTTAATCCACAATGATATGAAGGTAAGAATAGCTGGACTCACATTAAAATGATCTACAAGATCCCGGACCTCTTCTTTCTTGTTGGAAATCCTCCTACCTGCCCAAGCCGAAAAAAAGGCCCAAGAAGTAGGCAGGTTTACTTCCTAAGTCTCAATCACAGGCCAATTCGCAACAGATATTTTTTTATTTTTTTTGGTAAAGAAAAAAAGATTTCTTACTCCATACTTTCAGAACAGAGAGTCAAGACCGGATAAAAGTGAATAGAAAACAGATTAAAAGAAACACTGCCACGCAATTGAAGAGAGCAATTTCCTAATTAAATACAAGAAGGTATGAATGAAACACACGTATATGGAAAAAATGTACAGATAAAAGACTTTATAGCTCGTTTACGCAATGCCACTCAGCAAACATATCAAACAAACCCCTTGAAGACTTGAACAAAATCCAAAAGTTCCGTGGACTAGTATACAAACAATCAGGAACAGCAAAGTTTCAACCCAACAATTAAAACCAGCCAACTGAATACCTTGGTGATCTTTTACGACAGTTGTGCTAGACGATTCAGTTATCCTACGCTCAATGATAATGCTCCTCCCATAACTTTCACTTTTGAACGCGTCCTCTCCTTCATTCTTAATTTCCACCAGTACAGAGGAATAGCTGCTCAAGTCACATATATCCACATTAACTCCCCCAATAACTTCACAATTGACAAAAGCTTACAAAACTAATTACAAAATTAGCCACTGAACTAAAGCGCAGCGTATCATTCCCGTCTCCTAATCAAATCATCTCCTCAAACATTCTACTACTTGTTAACAGTTACGAACACAGTAAATAATGTTTCTCTGGTAATTCAACACTATCTCAGCCGAAAAATACATTAAAATCTCGAAATGCAAGCAAAAAAACAGATAATTGAGAGCATAAACCGAATAACTTGTAGTCCTGATGGTGGAAAGAGTCAGAGAGAAGATACCTGCATCCTGTCTTAATAAAATCCTTCAACGTTGCGGCGCGGTTAGTGCTCTTCGCTCGGCTCCCAAATGCAACACACAACGCAGTTAAAATCGCACTTTTTCCACCTATACAACAACGAAAATCAACTCAATTTTCCAGAAACCCTATCAAAATTGAAACAATCGAACAAAAAAAAACCTAATAAAAAGTCGGAAATTGGGGAAAATTGAGGAGTGGAGAAAACATACTTCCATTTTGACCAGTGATGAAATTGACGCGGTCGCCAAATTCGATTTCTAGATTACTGTGACACATGAAATTCTCCAACTTTATCCGGCGAATCGTGCCGGCGGCGCTTTTCCGGTGAGAAACGGTGAAATTAGACATTTTTCCGGTGGTGTTCGACGGTGGAATTGAAGTTTGGGGATTTTTTTTATTATTGTGATGGTTGGAATTTGGAACCCTAATTTTGAGAGAGAGTGGGAGGGAAATTGGGGCAGTTGTTGCGTCGTTTAGTAGTCCCAGACGATGATATTGGCGGGAAAAATAATACACCTCGTATATATACTCTCGTGTTACTTGTATGTGTGAATGTGTGATACGACATCAATGCTGAAGATTGAAGTAGAACGTCAAGTTCACGAAACTTGATTGGTTAGTTGGTTAAACTCTCGCTATAAATATGAGAAAAGATAATAATTACTCGTAAGTTGCAAATTACAAGTCAAATTCCTTATAGCATACGGAGTAGGTAGTATGGATATGTTGAATACGAGTATTTAGTACAAACATGGGGTGAGATAGAATTAAGTATCCAATACGGCGAGGTTCAACTTTCATAGAATACCACAATACAAATCATGATCGTAGTTAATACAAAGTAATTTAGAATCGGAGACCAAAATGTCGAAATTTAGAATACGAGTATCTAGTACAAACATGAGGAATTACAGATTAGGTGTAATAGCGTGAATATGAGAAATCTTTATAATATATAGTTTCATACTATGAGAATACAATCTCATGGTTGAATTACTCGAGTACCAAATTTTATTATTGAAAGATAAGAAACACGAGTGATTAATGGAATCCCCATACTAGTTGATTAATCCATCTTCCAACAATCGTCACACATACACAGTTTACGTGATTCGTCCATATTACCCCGTTGGAAATTAAAAGCAAACACTACCCGTCTTTTGATTTTTGATTGTTAGATCTTAAATACTCCATGTGAATAATAAATATTGGTATGAATATAATATACAAGTTCATAGCATGTTACATACTCCCTTGATTTCTTTCAAGTCTTTATGTTCAAACGGAACTCGTCACCATGCAAGAACTGGCTTTGCTATATTACAAGGAACCTCAGCGAAGATTAAGACAGCGGAGCGGCCATTTGCTGCTTCCTCACTCGTTGATCCTGTTTCACCATGCTGCAAAGGAAACAGAAAACATTTCCCAGTCAAAACAATCAGACCATTAGCCTCTCATTTTACCCCCATAGGCTGGAGATCTTTGATTATACTAGATTTTATCATTAACATTTCTCTGCTATGCTCCAGCCTCTGTACTGAATGTGTTGTTAAGGCTTAACTACGAGTTAAGTCGACAGCAGAGACACAAGGATGACCACTCCACCTGCACACAGTACCACACAAAGCATGATTTGTTTAAATACCTGATGTCGTGAGGGGTGATCAATATCCACTGCGATCCTTGATCAATTGCGAAATCAACTACAGTATCCAGGCTAATTTTTCGGCTCACAGCATCCTGAAAAGTTCAGGTGAGAAGTGATAAGAAAAGTTCACAAAGACAGTGAGATGACAATTTCACAAGCTTTCACTAATCCAGAATACAGAAACGACCTACCATAAATACATCGAATTCATCCATTGCTCGAAATGGAGCTTCTGTCATCTTATGAAGAGCTAGAGCAAAGCACAGTGTCAAGAAAGAACGCTCACCACCTGATTTGGCAAAAATTTATTACAGACATGCTGTCAACAAAATATCATAGAAGGAATTGCAGTTTATAATGGCATGAATAAGAATAACCATTCTGACCATTCTAACCATTCTGACCTCTGATCATTCATCAACAACAAAAAAGTCTCGATCTTTCCTGTCACTAAATATTTTCTCTTTTAGT
Organism: Spergularia azorica; assembly: GCA_038382645.1. NCBI lineage: Eukaryota > Viridiplantae > Streptophyta > Magnoliopsida > Caryophyllales > Caryophyllaceae > Spergularia > Spergularia azorica. Next base: position 20,557,724 of record JBBYHQ010000010.1, on the reverse strand, counting down.
ATCGAGTACTTCAATATCATATAGCTAACTGACAGAGGGCTTTTCAAGATAGAGCCACAAGAACTCCAAAGCGAAGATCTATTGCCATCATCTGCAAGAGAATATCAGGCCCAGTAACTCGCTAATTTGCAAGGACAGTCGGGATTAGATAGGGCCAAAAACTTTGAGTAAATTAAGGACTTAGGGGGTGTTTGGTTCATGATTTTTGGGGGATTGGAAACGGATTGTATTACCAATCCGTTACATTACGTTTGTTTTTATATTTTTTGTTTTCTAATCCTTTCCTACTCTCATTCCAATCTCTCAAAATGAATCCCACAAAAAAACCTAAGGTTTCAAAATTGAATCCCCCTAATCAATTTCTCTCTCATCCCTTCTTCTCTCTCTCTCCTCCCACACAACAACCCCACTCCTCACAGGACCACCACGAGCCACCGCCGGAGATACACCCGCCGCTACCCCTTCCTCCGGCGACACCACCCTCCGGCCGGTCTTTTTGTTTCTAAGTGCGGTACAGGTAGAAACTTCAGGATTTCTTCGATGGGACGCTTAACAAATCAATTATAACAAGTCAAAATCTTTCCAACAAATCGTTTAGCCTAACAAATCAATTATTAACACTTACAAGAATAAATGTTAAATCAAATGAATCATAGCATATCGTTCAATAGCCCCCTCACAAAATTTAGCTGCCCCTTTCCCATCTATAAGAAGAAAAAAAAAAAAAGACATCCATCATTAGATAACAATATCCTAAAGCTTGTATTGTTGATGATGTAATGATTTTGCATGAAAATTATTAACATGAATGCATAGCATCTAACTCCATTCAGGGAAGCTTCTGTGTTGTCTAAACTCTAACGCATATATATCTGCAGATTTGTAAATTAGCAAAAACAAAGAGACATCTGTGGTTTGTACCTTTGTGATTATTTTTTGTCAGTTCAATTCCTGCACCGAAATTGTTCGATCGGTCTAAAAAACATAGTGACCTTGAAGTTTCCCTTTTTCCAATATAGTAATATAGTAATTTTAAAGTTTCATTATTATCATATTCATATAATTTCATCCCCTGAGCTAATTACAACTATATTTTCACCAAATTTCGTTCTACTCAAAGCTTCCCTTTCACAAGAAATCCAATTGGAGAGTCCATGCAAATGGGAAAAAAGGTTTCAGTTCCACATGTGATGCACTATTGTATGTAGCTGGAGTATGCATCAGTCACACCATCAATCAGTTTGAGTTAACCAAAATAAACATATCCCCAATGGCTCAATGGCTTCCACCTAAAGCGAGGTAAGGGGGTTCGGGTGTAAGCGACCTTACCCCTAGACTTCAAAGACAGAGGTCCATTCTGTACACAGAACACATATTGCGCCGAAACTTCATCGCCCCAATGCTACTTAATGATACAAGAATAGCAGACAGTTTACTACATCATTTGGGTTCATTCCTTCATATTCAAAACCAAAGAATATGAAGGCAATTTTAAAAAAAAAAAAAAAAACATATAGATAGACAAAAATGTACAAAAAAAAATTGTTTTGCAGTGCATAGAAAATAGAACAGACCCTTATTTGAGATGGTTTATGCTAATTTGAGATGGTTGGAAACCCTAATTTGAGAGAAAATGGAGAGAAAGTGGGAGATAGTGTGTGAAGGAAGTTTGGTCGTTCATAACTTTATACGGAGTATTATATTAGTGGGGAGACTCGGGAGTGATGTGGGCGGGAAAACAGAAGAGTATTAGATACGAGTTTTCGCTCTTGTTCTTCTTTTAGGCTTTAGGTTCGTCATAGTGGTAATACAATATGGTTGTCCATACGATTGCGCATTCAGGTCAGGTGAACTATTCTACTCGTGCTCGCGTCGATAAGTGGCATGTCCTCTATACTTGATTTGGCGGCCTCAAACTTTGTGACGAACGTTGCGTAATATGGGGAGATAGCTTCATACAATGTTGCGTTTTCACTATAAAGGAAAGGATCATTTGCAAAACCCCACCTTATAGAATAAGTTTTTTGCGAGACCGCACCTTTTATGTTAAATTTTGCGAATCAACACCTTTAAGTCCATTTCTTTGCGAAGCAACACCTTTTTTCATTTTCAACCAATTTTTACCACTCTCCAGCGTTGACCCGACCTTACTCTTCCCCTTCAATTTCCCTCCAATCCCCCCCTTCCCCCCCCCAAAGGCCCCTAAATTGTTAGAACAAGTCAACGTCGGGTCAACTTTGGAGAGTGGTCAAAATTTGTCGAAAATGGAAAAAAGGTGCTGCTTCGCAAAAAATTAGACTTAAAAGTGTTGTTTCGCAAAATTTAACATAAAAGGTGCGGTCTCGCAAATTTTCGCAAACGAAAAAAAAAATAATAAAAATTTGCCCAATATAAATTAAAAACTTCCTTAAAAATCCCCCCCTCTCTCTATGTACATCTCTCTCACTGATTTTTTTTTTTTTTTTTAATTGAGTCCTCCGTCGACAAATTGATTCGACAGGTAAGGTTATCTCAGGATTTTAATCGAGAAAGTCCAATGCTTTATTTTGAATTTGGTTGCTCTTTGTTCATCACTTTTAATGGCGGTTTTCCTGTTGATTAATTGGTGTTTTTAATTTAAATCAGATTTTCATTTTTTTTTTTTTTTGTTGTAATTGTCACGTTTGATTAGAATTCATACGAATTATGATCGAGATGTTATACTTGTTAGAAGTTTCAATTAAAGTAGTGATCTTGATTTATGTGATGGTTGATTATATCATCTAGGCTACCAATTTTGTTACTTTAATGGTGTTTGGTAAATTAGTTGTTAGAGAGTTGGATTGATCGAATTAAAAGTAGTAAAATTAGATACTTTTCTTCCATAAGGTAATATAGACCGTGAGTCACATTTCCCAATGTTGGGACCATACTCGGTGTAACCATCAATATGGGGAGTGTAAAAATCAGTATGACCCAAGTAAACCGTTTTGAAAATTATGGTTTTGTAGTTTGTTTGGTCGTGTCTATGTGTTAGTGAAGATGGTAGGATAGGCAAAGTGATTGTGCATCGTAGGTATTCCTGCAGAATGTTGGTGTGCATCTTATGTTTCGGGGGCATGTTATGCTGTTCCCGGGGTCACAAGGAGCATGGTGGTACTCCTCACAACCTACCATGCTTCTTGTGCTCTCGGGAGCCGCAAATTATACCATGCTCCCGGGAGCACAAAGAGCATGATGATATTTCTCACAATAGAGGAGTAGGGACCACATTTAAATAGAATTTATATTATTTTAAGTGTGATTCCTACTCGACCACCATGCTCCTTGTGCTCCCGAGAGCACGATATAAGCATTGCTCGGGAGCAGGGTATAATTTACCAATCTTGTAGTTGGAGGCATACGATGAGTTGATTGTGATATGGTATATATTGTGCGGTTGTAGATTATGGTATACACGCATATGTTAAGGTTGTATATATGGTATATGAGTTAGAAATATAAATTCTCATATACCACCTATCCTTGAGTATTTATTACTACCCCTAATCTCCTTTGTCGACAATTCGGATCTCATTGGTTTTTAGTTTTCAGCATCCGAATCTGAAGAGGTTGAATTTTGAAAGATCATCAAAGATGGATGCCAGTGACAGTGAACTGATGCAGGTTTGTAATTAAGGTTTTCAAATTTTCTACTTTAATTAATTCAATAAATTTGATATTAAGTATTGCGATAGATTGTTTTTTTCTTTTTTCTTTTTTTTTTTTCCGTTTGCCTTTGTATTTATCTATGCCAGATTAATAATATGAGATGAGACTATCATAATTCATAGCTTTACTGCAATTTGGCTCTCATGGCCACATTAATCAAATGAAAAGATCTCAGCAGATACTACAATGTTCCTCTCATACAATGGTTTCAGGTTTGTAGTGTTTGGAGCTGAGCTCATACTTGCACTTATATTGTTCCTTTACTCAAACTGTCTTCCCTGATAAGCTGCATACGGACGAAGAGCTACTGGAGTACTGGGAATCTATGTATATGTGTGCGCAGCTGATACTGTGCAAAACTTAGTGTCGATTATGTGTCTGATAAATGCAGGCGTGGTTGGTCCGAAAGATGCCTGGGTAGTGGCCCTTCTGGCTTCTGCAGAAGACATATAATTTAGGCACCATATCTCATCAGCCTTATTCGCGGAGGACAGAGGAAGAAAGTCAGAGTAGTAAGTTCAGTAGTGAAAATCGATTGCCATACATGCGGAAATAGTATCCTATGAGGCTTAAGCTGGAATTCATGGAATGTGAAGAGTTGATTTCTGAATATTTTAGCTGTTAAGGGCAGACAAGAACAATCATTCTTTGTACAAGTTTTGACATCTAACATCTTCGTTGCAGCTATATCTATACTTCGCCTGTTTACCAGGTAACAGACACCAAGTTCTGTAAGAGATAATGCTAAATCCTTAAATCCGGAATCTTTAGAGGTGCCTCTCCTTGCGTTTATTGCTCGTGAGAAGAGATATTAAAACTTCCAGGTCTCAGACCCATACTTCATGCCACGTTTATGGCTAAAGCATCTATCTGATGTGCCATACAACATGTTCATCTGCTGCTCCACTGATTGACGGCACTACATAAAGGCCTCGGAAAGACAGGAGAGCAAATTGGAAATATCTAAATTCATAGATGCATCGAGTCAATTGAATAAGGGGATAAAGATAGCGGATTGATTGAGAAATTAAAAGACAGAAATCCGGAGAAGTTCCAAAAGAAATTGTTGAGATTTATTATACAAAGTTCATTGTGAAGTGTGCTACTTTAGTGCTCGAGAACTCGAGGCCAAGGGACATTTGGTTCAGGCACCCTCCACCATGTCAGGTATCTGGTACCATCCTTATTTCTCTTGAAGAAATGAGATTGACATAAAACTGAGGTATACAATGGGTACCGAGTAACAGAATATCAATTGTGAAGCTACGACTATACTGACAACATCTCAGCTGAAACACTGAGAAAGTAGAACAGTACTGATTACCTAGACTTTGTTAAAACTATACTGACAAAAATGTGTAGGTATTATGCACACTGATTAGCGCCAAGTTTTCTTCCTGGTGATGATGCCAATGACTCTCAGGTCAGGAGGTGCAGCTTTGAGGACATCCTGGGTGAGTTTATTGCAGGCTCCAATGTCTAGCAAGCGTAGTGATTTGCATTTCTGAGCAATCTGGCATACATCAGAGTCCATTACAGAAAAGCAGCAGGTTAATTTGAGTGACACTAAAGGAGTGCAGGTCTCAACAATCGCCAAGCAGGTGTTGCTGCCAATGCTCTCAGTGTTCGAGAAATCGAGCTGCTGGAGAAGTCTGCCCCCAGTTCTTATGAAATCAGTAAAGGAATGGTCGCTGCCAAGTTATGCAAGTTGAAAAATGTTAGATAATGGTTGCTTTTCATAGTGGTACATTAGTAAGGTCTGTGGAAAGATACCTGATATGACTTAGATTGCAGAGGCTGAGGTTGTATAAATGGCAACTTTTAGAGATAGCTGCAAGACCCGTGCCAGTGATTGACAGCGCAGAGAGGTCAATGCTGGTGACATTAACACAGAATGTGGCAATACGGTTCAATGTGAGGTCAGAAATGGGACTGCAACAACAAATTGCAACTGTAGGTCAGACATTATTACATGTGACTTATACTGCATGGCCTGTTATATGAAAAAATTACTGCAAAAGTGCAAAACTACCTGCAGTCTCTTAGATTCAGATGTCTCAAGTTTTCTCCATGGTTGGTTAGGTAACTCTCCAGAGCTGCATCTGAGATCAAGTGAGCACCAGCAGCTGAGAGTAACTCCAAGCGTGAGAAACAAGCAAAGTTAGGAGGGTTTGTAAATGTGGACTCATCCACCACAAGCTCGTTTAGTCTGGGACCCAAGAAGGATGATATGTTGTTGAAGCAGAAACTAGGGAAGTGGTACTGGGTGATGGTTAACGACCTTATTGAAGTTGTCCTCTAGAGAAGAGATGACAATCGGAATGGCGAAATTTGGACTGATTTCAGGGAGAGGACAACCAGATTTGTCAAATCTTTCTCCATTAGAATGGCAGCTGCTTCATCATCAAGGCAATTGGATTTGGAAGAGTAATCCAGCTTTAGAACCTGTGGAGCAGAGTAAATAAACCCAGGAAAGACTTCAGTGTAGCGTAAAAACAGGATGGAAAAATTGCAAAGCAAGATTTTTTCTCTCGATTATCATGTACACAAATGTCTGATTACTAAACAAGGAAACTCGAAACTGGGATGTTCATCAATCGTTTTCTAGACGTATGTACTACCCAAAACTACAGTAGAAAATCGAGTCACAGTAATTCAGGTTGCGCCTAAAACGATTCCAAATCGAAAGATTCATACCCATTCAATTCTTTTAAACACAAATTTCAAAAAACAAATTCAGATTGAAACTGTGAGAAGCAATAATATAGTGAAACAAAATTTAAGAAAAGACACAAACAAAATTAAAGAAACCCTGTTCATCAACTATCAGCATGATCATATAATGAAATCAAGTACTCATTAAGTCATCAGGATTGATATGAATTTAAGTACCCATGTTTACAAATCACAAATTTTGAAACTAACCCATGATTCCGAATCAAAAATCATGCTAATTACGTTCAAAGTGACAGAGGGTTTCACCAAAAAAAAAAAAAAAAAGTCCAAGAAACCATGAACCAGATAGAAATTATGCATTCATGTTTAAAAATCATGAAACAATAATCCAAGAAAATAAGCGAACCAAGAAAAAATAAACATGTTCAACATGACAGAGTGTTTCACAACAAAAAAAAAAAAAAAAAAATACCCATGAAGCTCACAACATATGATCGATATACTAGTACACATGAATTTAAACTTGAAACTGAAGCTAAAGTGATTAAAACGTTCAAAAGGACAGAGGGTTTCACCAAAAACAATCATTAAAAATCCAATAAATCTTAAAAACAAGCGAAGAAAACAGAACATATGATAGATATACACATGAAACTAAGTAGCCATGTTAAAAAATGTTAAAAGAAAATGCAAGAAACATAAACAGAAATGATATAAACCCTGTCACCTGCAATTCGGAGAAGTCGCTCTGTTGGATGACTTTCTTGAGGCCGGAGTTGGAGATTAATTTGCAATCAGATCACGCCAAGAAACCTCTCATCGAGCTTGTTACGCTGGCTCATCCTCTTGCAAATGTACTCCTTTGTGTCATCATCAACACCGCCAAGACTGGTTATGGCATGACTATTGAGGAGCAGTACATCATTAAAAATTCTCAGTATCTGTCATATATGGGTAAGATTCAGTTGCTCAACTCAGTGATTTTTGGGGTGGAGAACTTCTAAAGTGCTAGTATGTTAATCCCATGTGGCATTTTAAAAAAGATCAATAAGATTTGTAAGGACTTTCTCTGGGGCATTGGGGATGGACAAAGGAAGCTTACTCTAAAAAAATTGGCAATCTTCTTGTGCTCCAACAGAAGAATCTGGGTTTAATATCAAAGAAATTCTATCTTGGAACAAAGCAATGCTAACTAAATGGATCTATAAGGGCTTTTCTGATGATGATGGGTACTAGACCAAAAGAGTTGCAGAGAGCCATAGACACATGTTCTTTCACTGTGACTACTCGTCAAAATGGGTTAGATGTTGCATAACTGCCACTGTCTACCAAATCTGGAATGAGAGAAACATGAGGATTGGAATATTGATAGAATTAAGTTCATGATTAGTGTACATATGTATAATTATAAGGATCTGGAAAACCACCCGGATATAGTTGATTGTCTTCCCTTAATTCATTGTTCCTCTAGGCTCTAGCTTGAGTTTGCATTTCTAGTGGTTATCTTTTGTAAGTTGTCGTTTATTTCTCAATTTGGGATGAATAAAAACCAAGATTTTCAAGATGTGTCGTGTATATATTAAACTTATATTTTACATTCTCTTCATCATTTCCTAAGGTCATTGTGAAAGTAAAACAAGAGTAAAGTAGTCTTGAAGATGCATTTTCCTTGAAAATATCAGAGGTTAACTATAGGCAAAGAAGGGAAATGCTGTCCTGCTACTGCAGGGGTGACTTGAGTAATGCCTGTTGCCACACCATGTCATTTTTCCAGAATGGATATGTTCATGTTGGCGAAAACTTGTAGGAAAATATAAATAGGGTAACGTAACACAAGTCATTACACGCTTTTCGCCTGAATACTTTTATGTTAGGGAGCAAGAAAATTGTATTACAATACAGATTGCTGCACTAAAAATATTACCAGTTTTGTAGACGCACAAATCAATGTCGTATATGCAAAAGCTCATATGTTCAAACTGCAGAGTACTAGACCTCAACAAAAAGAAAAAAGAAAAAAAAAAGGCCTATATGAAAAGTGTTTCAACTGAAATGTTGGGGATGTGCTGAATGTTAAACCAATCTTCCCCAGTTGGATTTTGACATCGTTCATGAAAGCCTACCGAACAGTCCCAGACTTGAATTTGTCGTAGAGAGGTGAGTTTCCGCATCCATCTCGGGAATGATTGTAGTTGTTGGCATTTGGAAATTCCAAGATACTGAAGGGTGTCACAAAGGGATCCCCATGGCATGCTATCACCCTCATCTTCTCCGGCAAATTCTTGATCTGCAAGACTCTCTATAGGAAGGTCCGATAGATATAACTTCTCCAAGGCAATGAGAGACTGCAATCCTCCGGAAATACTCCTTAATTTGGGGCAAGCGCTTATTTCAAAGGTTTGAAGTGAAGACAAGTAGGGACCGAAAACCTTGCCAAATTCTGACAAACTCTCTACCTCCGTGTTCCGGTCTAGTGTCAAGGAAGTGAGACGCTGAATAGCATCCAGTGGCAGGGAAGAACGTAACCATGCAATGTTGTCTATTTTCACCTTCCTTAATTTGGGGCAGCTTGTAGGATCCATTTGCGTATTCATCAGAATTTGCAGTCTTTCATTGAATACTGATAACTTCAGCTCTTTTACGTTGGGGCAGCACGGAAGAAAGGTAAGTTCTGGGCAATCTGATATTTTCAATTCAGAAAGGCCGGAGAAAGCCAATGACTGACACTGTTTCTTCCCCGATCTGTTCCACCATCCTTGTAATTTCGGCAGGTCCCTCAAATAAAGCAATTCAAGGCAAGGTAAGTATGAAAAATCTTCTTCACTTGACCCAGGCGGTACTGAAGCTGTTGCTGGATGACTCTCCACGTATTCCATATTAGACAAATCATGAAGACGAAGTGATTTCAGGCAATGCAGTTTCCACAGCGAAGGGAGACACAGCAATTCTGGACAACGGACAAGTTCCAAACGAACAAGGTTAGGAAGAAAGACTCCCATGTTGTATTCTTTTCCCCATCTGGGCATTCTCACACCCTGGTACCCCACCAATTCCAACTTTTCCAAATTGGCATGCGGTCTAAGAGCTCCCAGCAACTCTTCCTCGTATTCACTCGCTCCACTACTAATCTCTTCATGCTTGCATTCAAGCCGAATAGAATTGAGATGCTCCTTGTTCATAATATATGCCCCGTCTCCTTTAAAATTGCAGTTTACAAATGCACCGCTTTTGGGGAAATGAATCACAATATCAATAGACCCTCTTAGGTTCTTCAGAGGTTTCAGGCCTTCCAACTCAGCATATTGCTCCACCATTGAGTTTCTCTCTCCAACCACAAACATAGACAAAGAGACGAGACTAGTCAACTTACCGATCTCCAAAGGCATATAAGTCAACCTGTGACAGCCAAATAACCTCAAGTATTTGAGATTAACCAGCTTGCTCATATCCTTTGGCAACTCTTTCAAATTCGAACAGGCACTTGCGTTCAGAAACTGCAAATTATACAGTTTGGTGATCGACTTTGGAAGGATCTCAATCCTATCATTACCAGCAAGACTCAAGTACCTCAAATGTATCAATTTACCTATAGACGCTGGTAAATTTTTGATATTAAGATCAGAAAGGTCCAATGCCCTTAGACACCTGTAAGCTGCTAGTAATGCATCCACTGGATACTCAATATTCTGGACCGCAAAAAAAGGATCAGCGTGAAGGTATGATCGAATGCGAGCCTTGGCGAAAGAGGGATTTGCATAAAATTCTTTTCCCAAAACAGATACATGACGGACCTTTTCGTGCAAATCACTAGTAGAACGACTTGCTATACAAATCTCCTTCTCAGCAACTTCCAAAGCAACATCATGCATAAGGTCGTGCATTTTAAACACAAAAATTCTACCATCAAGCATAACCACGTCTTGGAAAAAGCATCTTCTTAACAAAATCATGAAGTACTCCTCACCGGCATCTTCGACACTCTGACCTTTTTCAAGCGGAACAACGTAGCCTTGAGCTATCCAAAGACTAATCAACAAATTCTTCGGCATATGAGAATCCTTTGGATACAAAGCACAGTAGCTGAAACAGCTTTTTAAGGGAGATTCAAGATTATGATAACTAAGCTTTAATATAGGCTTGATCTTGTCTTCGGATTCTCTGAG
>JBBYHQ010000010.1:20522484-20533711 GCA_038382645.1 Spergularia azorica | reverse complement strand
CAGCAGAATTTTCTTACACTATCCAATCTAATTGCAGTGCTCCATTAACATCTACTCCTGTATGGGCAAGAGAGTTCGGTTCTTCTGAGGAGTTTATCACAGAATTCTGTAGAGAATGCAGGATTGTTCGTAAAGGTAATTAGTCAAATCTTGATGAACTTACATATGCAAAGGAGAAAAGAAAAAGAAGTAGACGGGATGAAAACAGAAGATTTTTGCTGAACTTTTCTTCTTTCCTAGTTGTATGCCATAAAATATGTCCTTACATTGATTTATCAGGAGGGATAAGATTGACTCTGAAAACGACTGTCAAATTTCTTGATGTCTAATCCTGTCTAGTCATGTCATCAGACTACTGTGTATTCTATAATAGTTACTTTTCTAAGTTGTTATAGGCGTTCTAGGAGCTAACCAAACGCGTGATTCCTATACATGAAGTAAAGCACTTCTGCTTTCAGATCAACTTCTCCTTAATTTTTGTAATGGACATCTAGAGCATTTTATGGTGAAAGCATGTAACTGTGTTTATTCTGGTTGTACAAACGTGCGACCATTTATTGCTTGCCATATAAACGAGTGGTCTTTTTTGATGTTAGGTTTGGCTGGTGATTTGAAGAAAGCCATGAAAGATGGAAAACCAATAATAATTGAGGTACCCTTCAACTTTGGCAGGTCTGATTTCTTGATGATAGGCCTCTTCACTATATTGGAATATTAAAAAAAAAGAAGCTATATTGGATTTTATGCTGGTAACGTGATTTAAAGGCCATTTTTGGTACTTGTGAATATTTTTGATGCATTATTTTCCCTCATGGAGCAAGTTTCCCCGTGGAACAGTAGCTGTACTGTATTGCTCGTATAGGGCGAGAATATCAAAGATAGAAGATAACTTAGGCCAAATGCTTTAAATGTCCGGATTCTCACATATAATTGATACTGCTTTGAGATTGACTTTCTTGACTTTTTCTTCTATGCTTTTGTAGGGAATACATCTGGACCCTAGTATCTACTTAATGGATGATGAGAATAAATCTTCTACTAACCAGCATCCAAAAGTTGAGGAGTCAAAGGTTTCATCTGATTCCTCACTGGGTAGTTCCAGTTGTGCTGATGACCACAAACTTGGCTCTGAGAGCAGAAGCTCGTGTCCCGAAAATTCGAGCGACAAGGAAGTTGTATCTAGCGCCCAGATGAATGAAGTCTTATGTTCGGTTGCTTCTGTCAATATAGATGATAAGGCTAGTGATGACAAAGGTTGACCACTTAAGCCACTTCTGTTGTTTCTTAAGAAACCAATTGCATAAAGAATGAAGAATGGCACACAACAATTTTGTTGCTTTCTTTACTGTTTATGCTGTCTTGCAGGTGCGCCTACTAAAGAACAGCAAACAAATAAAATTCCTCATACGAAGAAAGAGAGATTAGGAGCTGAACCAATAATTATACCTATTGTTTTAAAAATGGCAGAATTTGATCATGAGGTATTGTGGTAGACTTGTAGTCTTTGCCCTCACCTGTATTTATTACTTTTCTGGCATCTTTCGTTGGTGTCTTGTCTAACTTTTCTGCTCTTCAAGTCTTAGTGATACCGCTGCATACAGCTTTAGTTTTTACCTACCCATATCCATTCTAGATGTTAGCTTTGTTATACAATATCTATAACCTAAGGCGTTATTGCTTATGCATTTAGGGCAAGGTTATGCTTATCATTGCCTTCATGACCCCAAGTCCCAACCTGTCGCCGGATTTTGTTTGACAATAGTTTCTTTTATTGAAAACTGATTTCAGTAGTATCCTAACGAACTTTATTTATGTTGTCTGTCTCTTCCTTTGCATGGCATATGAAGGCTTTACTAGAAGAATGGGTACCAACTCGTACATTCAGTGATAACAGCATCTTGAAGGTAAATTTGCCTCTTTCAGTTTGTTGTCTGATGGACTTCGGATACAATAGCTGTGCTTGAAACGTGACTTAATATTTTTGAGTAGGTTGACAATTTCCTCTTATAAACTTCTGGTTCATATGACTAATGCTATCGAGTACCTCCCATACAAAGTTTCTAACTCACTTAACCTCTTCCTATACAACAACAACAACAACGAAGCCTTATTCCCTTGAGGATTTGGGGTCGGCTACCATGAATCAACATCAGGCCATAAAAGTTAAAGATTGTTATGAATAAGTTTAAAGAACTAGAAAACACGTTCAGCATGAGGTTTTTTTTTGATAAAAAAGCGTTTTATTTAACCTCTTCCTATGCTTGTTTACATTGCATACACTAGATGTTCCTCATGTTCATTAATATCTTGGTAAAGTTGTTTATTTGTTTCCCTACGTGTGACTTTTACTCTTCAGGATAAAGATAAGCTGATAAGGAATTTGAAGACAGTCCAGGACTATCTTTGCTCATTTGAGTCACAGGTATGAGTATGCCCGTGTTTGCATTTCCATATGTAGAAGTACAATTGTACAACTATTGGTGGCCAGTTGAATGTTCATGATTCTTATCAATCGTTGGAGCTTATTGGCTTATTTCGTTACCCTGATCATAATTATGACTTATTGAGGAATATATAAACGATGTCACTATTCACATTACAATTGGGCATAGAGGTCTTTATAAGCTCCAATTGAACCATGCAATGCACCAGATTAGCTCTCGTTTGCCCAGGTTGGGATATATGAGGCACTTGGCAACTGCACCAACTTGACCTCGCAAATGATACTTCCATTCCTTTTCTCTTGATTCAAAGTCACAGAAAGCATAATTTGGTCTATGAGTTTGATTTTGATTTGAAAAGTTGCACGCCTTTCTGCCATTGGGATGACATATAGAGGAAAGCAAACACTTACTCTGTTAATGCATTTCTTATCATGTTACAGGGTCTAACTGTAGTCAATATCTCTGCAACAACGTTTCCCCAAACGTTGGATTGGCTGCACGGCTATCTTCTTCAGGTATTACTTATCTCATATTACCTGGTCTCGTGTTATGCTGAATTTGGGACGCAGGAAGAGGACCGGTTATCTATAGCAAATGTTGTTTATCCTTGGCTTTTCTCTCTCATTAACAATTATTGCCTGTTTTCTTCTAGTGCATTGAGCAAGGTATATCTTCTGCGCCTGCCTCCAAGCAACAAACCCAGAACTAATACATGTTCGTAGCTCTTGAACTCAGTATGTTATTGGTAATTACCCTCCCTTTCTTTTCTGATGGGGTGTGCATGTACCTTATTTTTCGTATCGTGACACAACACTATTTGTCACTCTTTTATTAGTGAACAGTGACAGGCACTTTTTCCTTCAAATAACTTGAAAGTTCCAGATAGGCGCTTTGCGTCAGTTGTATACTGAAAATATGGAAGTCTATTTATCAATTGTAAAAAGCTTCATTTCAGTAGGATCATAAACCTTTCTTTACCATACCTGTATCTTCAGATTGCAATCGTCTTCCAATGCAGGCATACTACTCTCTCTTACGTGATGTACTTGATGGCTTTCCATTTGCAGGAAGAGAGGAAAGGTCGCAGAAAAATACGAAGAAGTTCCCTCATGGTTAGATACTCGACCTAATTAAGGACCAGTGCTCGTCAACAGCCACGGCTGTGGTTACTGAAAGGAGAATGGTTTGTTATTTTACGTACGTGTACACTTTGTATTGAATGTAAGCATGCTAATTAAACTGTTTTAAACGCCTTCAAAATAAGAGGCCCGTTTGAAATGTCTCAAGTTGTGTTGTATTTTCACGCTCCGAAATGACAAATTGACATTGTAACCAATCTAATTCCTATTGATACTATTTTCTCTTTTCTAAGCACTGAAAAAATTTAAAGAGGAAAGAGTTAGCAAACCAAGAGTTTAGTCTCCAAAGAATTGTGCTAGAAGGAACAATTGGAAACCCCCTTGTCGTGACTTTTACCCTAATCACTTTTTCAGCTTAACCTAATGTTCCCATTCATTTACACCCACCTCGGTGTACGCCTTGAATTATGCGTTCACTCCATTCATACACGAGTTATTGGTGTGCATTTCAATTAGGAGAAATCGCGAGAAACCACCTACTAAAATTCTAAGTTTGAATTAAGAGATATTGTGCTACTGCTATATAATTTAGGGAAATTTTCCAATATACCCCTGAGGTTCCCGAAATTTTCAGGTATACCCCTCAGGTTTCCGAGCTATCCAGCGTACCCCTAAGGTTTGCGAAATGGTGTTTTTTGGTGTTTTTGACTAACGGACTCTAACACCACCGTTAGTCAATTAGCTCATATAACTTATTTAAAAAAAAAAACTAACCCAAATTCCTTTCATTTTCTCTCTCCTCTCCTCTCCCCTTCCCACACCACTGCAACCACCACACCACCACCGCAGCCACAACAGCAGCCACAACCATTCCGGTCACCTCCACCACCACATGGACCGCACTTCTCCGGCGACTACTGGAAGGGACTACCTTGTTCGCAACAATGGTTGGGTCTGCATCAAAAAACCTCATCGATCTCCACCACCCTACTCCCTCTCCGGCTCCTCTTTCAAAGAAACCTCTCTTTAAATCCAACGAGCGTGTTAATGACGCCGGCGGAACGGGAACTCCGATGTCGTTGCTCCGATCAATGGTGGCGATTTGCTTATTGGAGCGTGTTTCGTTTGACCCGATCGACTCTTGGGGTCGACTGTTCAAAGGAGGCGCGGAAGGCGGTCGGACATGGCCCATGCGGGGTCGATAGATGGTCGCCGGTCGTATGGTGGTTATCGACGGAGCGAGCAATGGTGGCGTTCATGTTGGAGGCGGTGGTGGTTGGGGAGGTGGACGGGGAGGAGGGAAGTTAGGGTGAGTTTTTATTTTTATTTCTATTTGATATATTAATAAGGGTCAAAATTTGTTTGGAAACGGTCAAAGACATGAATTGACTAACGGTGTTAGTCAAAAACACGAAAAAACACCATTTCGCAAACCTCAAGGGTTGGATAGCTCGGAAACCTGAGGGGTATATCTGAAAATTTCGGAAATCTCAGGGGTATATTGGAAAATTTCCCCATAATTTACATCTATGTGATTCAATAGTTATGAGTATGACTAATACTCTATTTATAATAAGTTATATCTCATCATCCCAAATATCTTCAACTGTTTTGTATGGACTTGTAGTTTTATTGATAAGATGATCTCCTCTCATCATTTTTCTCTCCACCAGTTTCTCAATGTTGACCATATCATAGTGGTCTAGCTTCATGCTAAGTGCGCCAAAGTTTTCCTTCAATCTTTCTTCATTGAAGCTCTTTACGATCACGCTCGCTCCTTTTTGCATTCCCCATCTTAGGGCAACCTTCATATATAAAATATAAGAGTAAGGGTATTTATATATGTGATATACATTACTAAACATATATGGGGGATAATAAGGGTATGTTTTGTATTTTTATGTGGTGGGATTGAGGAGAGAGAATTGGAATATGGTGGGGTATGTGGATAAAAAATTAGGGATATACATTTAGAAATGTATATGGATATACATTAAGACTTTCTCCATAATGAGGGTTGCTACATACTTCACAATATAAGAAACGCACACAATTTAATTTAATTAGTATGGTAGTGAAAATTGAGAATTCAAATACAAACCTGGATGAGTTGAGTTGGCTTGCGATCCATGGCTGATGATTTTCCAAATTCAACTTTCACAAGATTGAAACGTCCAATTCTACTGATCAATTGCTACCCGGGATTCAAATACGATACGAGTGAGAGACAAAGGTATTGGGACTACTCCCGTATTTATATTGGGCGAGACTCTCCTAATCCATCTGTATTTAGTTTTAACTAGTCCTATGTTTCCTATACCCTTTAAGGAAAGCTAACCAAAAAAAAAAAAATTAAGGAAAGTTATGTTTGGGCCCCTGGTATGTTCGGATTCGAATTCTCATATTCAGGCCCGGCTACTAGCCAAACGAACTAGGCGGCCGCCTTGGAAAATTATATTGTACCCTCGGGGGTATATGCAGTTTTTGTACCCCAGGTCATTTTGATGAGCAACCGATAAGAATTTGATGAACACCCGTTAATCTTTTGATGAGCAAATATAAGGTCTACTAAACATTCATGGTATAAGTCAACTCTATTAGAGAGGGTACAAAAACACAATATACCCCGGGGTACGGTATACGAATTGGCTTAGGGCCCCTGTTATCTAGGGTTGAATAACTACTGGATCATTCTACATATTAATTAAGGAATGAAAGCTTGTACCCGTCATCTACCCGTCCTTAATTCGAATCCTCATATTCCTGTTATCTGCTCCAATCTAACCAAAAAGCATGAGTTACCCGTTATCGAGAGATTGGAAGGTCGAGGTACGTACAACTTGAAAGATCATTGCATTGCTGCTTGCAAGTACAAGATGTTTTCATGTTTAAGCATGGTCGATCTTGAATGACATGCTTCATGCAATAATATTTCGAATTTAATTTGCTAGCTCATCATTCAGCATGTAGGTTCATGAATTTTGCAATTGTTTTAAGCCAATTTGAGCACCTTCCTCATTTTGAGGTATCTTTTCTGAGCCATAGATTGCATACTCCGTATAGCTTAAGACGAGTAGACGATCTTGACAAAATCGTTAAAACTAGCTATTCATTACAATTAATCCATACAACATCAACACCAACAACAACAATAACCAAGCTCATCGTTATTAGACATTGTCGTACGTGCGTAAAAGTAATTCATTACAATTGCAAAACCAAAGAAAAAACATCATTAGTTATGAAGAAAGTGAACACGAGTGCAAGTTTTGAACCCTAATATAAGGTTATGAGTTTATGACCAATGTAATTAACTAACAGACTTGGGGAATAAAGACGTGCCTGCCCCTTGTTACAAATCTGCACGAAAAAAAAAATTGGAAATCGCCGTCTGTGGGGATCGAACCCACGACCACGTGGTTAAAAGCCACGCGCTCTACCACTGAGCTAAGACGGCTTGCTTGACATAGTGCGTGATAAATAAATATAAGTCATACAAAGATTGTCTTTTGCCTTCTTCATCTCTTTTTTTTTTTTTTTGTAGTACTGCTTACGTGCTTAGGATTGGTATTCAATAGTTTGCGTGCCCGTGCCGCGCCCGGGCTCCCTATTTGTATCAATGATACTCGTTTCACAAAAAAAAAAAAAAAAAACATTGTTATATAATTGCACTATACACATAAATGTCACATATTGAGCAATATTTAACGTATGAAAAAATTATATTTTAGTTGTGAATTCATAATTAAGTGTCAGCTATCACTTAATTAAAGACTAGTAGGTATCCTTTATAAAAATGTTGATTACTAATGCCTCTATAAAAGTATAGATTACGTATTGATCGAGTTAAGAGTTTGACTTACAAATATAAGAATAAGTACTCATCAAAAAATTATGAAATCCACGTCGTTGGATAAATATCAAAAAAATACTTCCACGTATGTATGTTATCATAAAGTAAGATATCAATGGAGAGAGGAGGTATCTCAAAATGATGCGATAAAAATATTTAGTAACCAGTCCCGATGAGAATCTCGATACAGATCAACCTAACCCTTAAAAAAATTTACCTCATAATACCCGACTTGATTGATAAACTTCTCAATAAAAATCGACTCGATGTGCAGTTTCAATCAGACCCGACATGACACAATCTCAATATAACCCAACCATCTTTGACCATACATGAAATAAATCTAACCCTCTTAATTTCCAACTCTATTTGCATTATTCATTTATTGTTATATTTGTTGAGATTGCAAATAAAACGCATAATTATAAAACACGTAATCATCTTACCAAGAGAAAACATATTTCGCTTAGTAATTTACATCAATATCGTTATATGATTTATTGATCGTATTACAAATAATAAGTCATTGACTATATGCATAATTGTGTTAATAAGTGTCTTAATCCTGATTCTGTGACTTTTAATCTAGTTGAGGTTTTTGAAATATAACTCTTTCAACAATAAATCATCTTACCAAGAGAAACGTATTCCGCTTAGTAATTTACATCATTATCTTTATATAATTTAATAAGTGTCATGTTCCCGATTCTAACTTTTAATCCAAGTTTTTGAAATATAACTCTTTCAACAAAAAAAATTACCGCACAGAATAGTAGTAAAGGGAGATTTTTATAAAAAAAAAATTAAAAATAATAACTAACTTAAAGACTTATATTCCATCCAATTTTGATGATGATGTTGCATTGTAAATGTTACGTATTGACCATTATTTAATGTATGAAAAAAATACACTTTAGTTGAGACATTATAAATGTAAATTAATATGTATCGAAGCCCAATATATAGTTATCATTTCAAAGTTTTATTTAGTCTAATTGTTTGCATCAAAGGTGCCATCATGCGAAAAATCCACAAACTCGACTTGGTAGAACATGAGTCAACTCAATTCTATTCATGAACCCCTATTCATGGACCAATGTTACATGACAGAATAATGTTTAACCTAAACTTGATTTCGATTCTTATAAGAGGATGAAATTTTTGAAAAATATGAAATAATAGTAGTCAAGAAGCCAGAGAGAGAGAGAGAGAAACTTCATGTATGTCTGGAAACCAAAAAACATTGAACAAAATTTGAGATGATGAGATCAAATAAATAGGCCCAATGAGGATCTAAAAAATTTTAACAACACAAAAGCTATAATACCCAACTCCATAGCAACCCGAACCGAAACGGACTCGATTCGACATGCCATAAACATAATATGACTTAACCCGTTTTGACCATACCTATTAATGTAAGGGGAAAACTACAATTTTATAAGTAACGAAACATTTGAAAAATTAGAAACAATAGTAATCAAGAGAATCCAAAAAAAAGGAGAAAATAAATTATGACCATACTTTCTTTACATATATCATATTCATTAATTAATTCTTTTTTCTTTACAAAATTTTATATCATATTCATCTATTAATTCTTTTTTCTTTACAAAATTATTACACTTTTCATAGACATACTTTCTTCTCTGTACTTAAACATAGAAGGAAAAATTATACTGCTTGAATTTCATTAACTTCTTTATTATGTGTTTGATTTTTTACATATAAACAATAACATTGATTATAGTAGTTGAACTTTTTGAAATATAATTCTTTCATCTCTAAATTACCATACGGAAGAGTCGAATTGTAAAATTACAATAACATATAAGTTGTAAACGGAGAACTTTATGTAATCACTTCATATAATAATAAGTCAATTTGTTTGCATCAAATGTGCCACGATCCGAGAAATCCAATAAATCGACGTGGTAGAATCTGACTCAACCAAACCCTATTCATGAACCATGCTACATAACAAAATACACCATGCCTAACCCTATTCATGAACCAATTACTAACTCTTTGTATATACATTTATCCTCAAGTACTATTGAGTATAGACCTGTAAAACGGGTCGGGCGGGTTTCGGATTTCGGGTTCGGGTAGATTCGGGTTCAGGTAAAATTCGGGTCGGGTGTATTTCGGGTTAGGGTCAATACGGGTTCGGGTCGTTACGGGTTGACCAGCGGGTCGAAAATATATATTAGCGCCTTTTTCGTCGGTAAATTGTAACAGTGAAATATTATTTTATTCTTATTTTCCAATTATTTTATATATTATAATATATATAATTTCATTATACGTATGCGAGGTGGGTTCAGATGAGTCCGCCTACTCTGGTGAGTCCGTGAGTCCTCATCTGGCCCGTTGGATCTAAAAAGATGAAGGGTTGAGATGTGTCGAAAAACGCACGTTGGAAGACTAGAGCGCGCTCGTGAAGAGCAGCGTCATTCTTTCTGAACTCAACTTCTCTCTCTAAAAAAAACAATTCTCAGCTTTTTCTCTCTCCCCCAAAAATCCCCAAATCCCCTAAAAATCCCCAAATCAAACCTCCAGAGATCGAAAATTCAAAGGAACTGCAAGGATCAAGGCTTCTATTTGCTCCGCATCTTCAAAACAACGTTCAACAAGGTAATTTACAAGTTTTTCGATCAATTAAACATATGAATTTCGAATCATTCGATCAATTTTTTTCGAATTGGCAGCAATTTTTTCGTTGTTTCTGCTGCTGTTATTGTTGATTAAGTATGAACATTAATTAGCATCTCCTACTGATTAAATGGAGAACGGATTAAAAAATTTCATCCATTTTTTTTTGCAAATTCGTTAATTCGATCCTTTTTTAATTTCTGTCTGGATTTCGGTTTTATAATGGAATGAGCAATCACACATTATTGGTTATTGAATCACACATGTTCTCCTTCAATTTCGATTTTCAGATAGAATTTGCAATCACACATTATTGGTTATTGAATCACAAATGTTCTTCCTATTAGTTAGTGTGTGTGATTTTATTGGATAGGGTGTGTGATTCTATTCGATAGGTTGTGTGATTCAATTTGCTAGTGAGAGTGATTCTCTTTGTTAGTGTGTGATTTCATTGGATAGTGTGTGATTCACTTTCTTATCGTGTGTGATTCAATTAGTTAGCGTGTGTGACTTTATTTGATCGTGTGTGTGATTCTATTTGTTAGTGTGTGTGATTCAATTATTGTGATTCTATTAATTAGGGTGTGTGATTCAATCGGTTATGGTGTGTGATTCAATTCTATTAGTGAAAGTGTTTGTGAATCAATTTGTAAGTGTACTACGTAAGTGTGATTCAATTTGTAAGTGTACTATGTTAGTATGATTCAATGTGTTCATGTGTGATTCTATTTGTAAGCATGTGTGATTATATTTGTAAGCATGTGATTCAATTCGTTAGTGTGTGATTTCATTCAATAGTGTGTGTGATTCAATCAGTTAGTGTGTGAGTTAATTTGCTAGTACGAGTGCTTCCGTTTGTTAGTGCGTGATTTTATTTGTGATTTTATTTGTTAGTTGAGAGCGGTTCTATTAGTTAGTTGTGATTCTATTGGACAGTGTGTGTGATTCTATACAATAATGTGTATGATTCTATTCAATAGTGTGTGATTTTATTCGAAAGTGTATGTCATTCTATTGGTTATTGTGATTCTATTTAATAAAAAGTTTTTTCCTCAAAGCCGATTAGCTCAAATTGGAAGAGCGTTGTGAGACTCACAAGGTATGGGTTCAACTCTCATTTCGGCTATATAATACTAACAAGGATCTTTTGAGGTTTTGCTTTTGAAGAGCTTTTTGGACTTTGATCTACTTATGAC
>JBBYHQ010000010.1:20506918-20522384 GCA_038382645.1 Spergularia azorica | reverse complement strand
ATCATGTTGGTGACCGGCACAGTTGGATTCCTCTCCTCGTTCTGGTTTGTTCACTACCTCTTCTCCTCGGTGAAGCTAGATTGAAGCAACTCACATACATTACACGTTTCCTGGAGATGCACTGGGTATCATTCCTGCCGATTGAAAGACGCTGATCCAGTTGGTGTTACTTGTTTCTGGTGCTTTGAATTTCCAGGGATACATGGTGAAGATAAGTGACAATAACCTCACTATCAAGTTTTGCATAATTCTTTTAATTACATTACATGGAGACTACCTGCGGATTACATACCTACTGTGTTTTAGGCTCTTACTAGCTTTATCTCGTTGTCATTTGAGACTTCTATGTATGAATTTTGCTTGACTTGCAAATGCAACTTTTCCTTCACATTAAGATGATTCGTACCATATTATTTCGTTCACATCCAATCTTGTGCGAGACAGTCTCATGAGACTGAGTTCAGCTACCTGCACATTCTTTGCTGTGTGCTTGAAAATGTGTTTGACTGAGCTCGGAAGTTATTTTCCATTAGAAGTTTAGAACCACTTGATGCTGTGTCTAACTGTCTACTGCGCATTGATGAATGATGATCACTGTTGTATGAAGTTGCTCTTTTCGGATGTGGAAGATGAGGGAGAGATTTTCTCTTTTAGCCATATATACTCCTTTCATTTCATCGCATTCCCTTTTGCATCTAACTTTTAGGTAAAGATTGAAACAGGTGCGCGAGAGTATCTCGACCCCTAATGTAGCGTACCAAGTACACCGGAAAAGGAAAATTGTAAGGCATAGATCGATTAGAAAGAGTTCTCAAGCGTTGTGCAACACCTAGCATGTCTCGTAGTATACTCGAGGTAGAAATCTGAACTTAATACGGAGTAACCATGAAAACTCTCTCCCTTAACCTACTTCTAGCGAGCCATGTGGAGTCCATCTAACAAAGATAGCGACATAACATCATATTTATTTACTTTTTTTTTTGGTTTGTAGAATGCTCCACATAAAGTAGCCCATCTTCCACAATCCACATCTTAAAAGCTAAAAGGATTACTTCCGTGTTCTAATTCTCCCTCCTTCACAATCTTAAAAGTCAATTTTGGGAAGAATTACTATAGATTTGATGTTTAGTCCTATTGATTATCTCTACTAGAGTACAAGAATGCTTTCAAGTATCAAGTTTCAACTTGAATTAGAAGTTACTGTAGAACCTATGACATTGTCCTTTTTACTTTGTCAGACGTATTCCCAATAGCATAGGATTGACGAATTATGTTGAATTCGGTCCGACCTGAATGATAATCCCCCGTTTTAATTGAATTTTTTTGAATTGAATTAGATTGGACGGAATTTTGTTGAAATTGAAATGACTTGAGCAAATTCGTACTTCTTAAAGTCATATAAGCCCATCATACCAAAAACAGTGTTTTTTGGCTCTTTTTTTTACAAGAGGGAAAAGAGGTAAAAATCACTATTTCGGGTGTGAAAATATTCGCATCCAAAACTTCACTCTCTTCCGAGATTGACTGGTAGTTTAAAGCTCAGGACTGCTTGTAACACAAATAACATGAGGGACACACACCCACATGAATACATGATCCTATGATATATTTCTAGGTAGATTTTCTAGTACTCATTATCATTAGTGTCTTACTATCTTAGTGCTCCCTCTTTCCCACACTATATAAATCACCTCCAAACCCAATTCCTTTATAAAAAACTCTCAACTTTAGAAAGAAAAAGAAAAACCAACAACAGTAGCAGCAAAAAAAACCCAAAAAACACAAACACAGTGGGAAAGAAAAGAGCTTCCCTTTCTCTCTCTTAGTGGGTGAAAGAGAGAGAAAGAGATGGGATTGTGGGCAAAATGTGCAATAATCTGTATCCTGTGGATTGCAGTTTCAGCAACAGAAGGATCAAATGCAGGAAACAGAAGTAAAATGAGCAAAAACAGCAGAAGTAGAATGAGCAACAGCAGAAGACACAGCAGCATTATTAGCAACAACACCAACAACAACACCAACAACAACAACAACAACAGATGTGATTATTTTAAAGGAAGATGGATTGCAGATTTCTCAGAACCAATGTATGATCCCTTTGATTGCCCTTTTATTCAGAAGGAGTTTACTTGCACCAAAAATGGTAGAAAAGATCAGCTTTATCTTCATTATGGTTGGAAACCACTTTCTTGCAATTTAGCCAGGTAATTGCTCTAATCCACTTACCTTTTACCTATGCGTATCGTTTCGCCATAAGTTATGATCAGACCATCTTACATGAGTTATGCAATTTTTTAAGATATCTGTGCATCTCTGTCAGTGTCTTTGTCAATCTGTCTATAATTAACTCAAATTGCAACTTATTTGTTAATATCTTTTTATTAATAATGCTAGTTATAAACTTATAATGCTAGTGAGAATAACTCATTTAAATACCCTACGTCACTGGAAAAAGATTGAGAAGGGAAAGAACTAAAGTTTGGTTCAACTTTCTATTAATGATAGAGATGGAGTATAGCTTTTGTTCCTTTTTAATTTTTAGGTTTATAACATTTAAGAAGTTCTTTCTTAATTTAGCTAATGAACAAAAGAGTTGGGTTAAAAGGATAAAATTTTAATGGTGGAAAACAACAATAAAGCTACTGTAAAATCTTGTCTTTTGGAATTCATGAACTAAAAATGACACCTTTTTCTAGAAGAATTTTTTATTTTGAATCTTGTACAAGAATGAAGTAGAATGGACTCAAAACATTTGGTGTATGCACTTATACTTTTGGTTAACTATAGCATTCTTTTTGTTTTAAAATGTGTGGAACTTACATATTGCCACTATAAATCTCTAATGTTACTATTAGAGCTGACAAAAGTTCATGTACGTATAAAAATGGGTCGTAAATTTTTTGAAATAAACTATACCCTTCTAAATAATAAAAATTTAACGTGTTAACCCATTTGATTAAGCGAGGTGAATACCTCGTTACTTTGTGTCGTGATTAGATACCAATTAAGATTGGTCTTGGAGATTGGAAATGCGATTATTATGCTAATCAAGGCAAAATCTTTGTCGTGATTCTTCATTTCATCAACAAATCATGGCCAATTATTATAACTTAAGCATCAAATTTGAGGATTATTGTTTGTGGGATTATTTTATTTTAATTTTAGAGCCAATCGTTGGACGGCGATTGAATGAACTGTTGCACGAGTCTAAAGTGAAGCTTTTGTCGGTAGCACAGCTGCACCCTATTAACTTGGACAAAACTTTATAAACCAAAAATACAAGAAGAAATTGAGTTAATTTTTGTTTTGTTTTGTCAAAAATACTTGCTACTCCTAGAAGTAGAGTTGAGATGTAAGCTAAGTTTAACGATTTTGTATAATGAATAAAACGTGTTCTGTTTAAATAGATGTTATCAATACAATGATCATGATATTCAGTTGTTTAATTTTCGCCGGTATTTAGCTAATTATTCGTCAAGTAGTTTAATGTTAACGCTCACACAAAATGTGCCTAATAAGTAATGGAATATACTAATGTCGACATCGTTAGTGTGATTAGATGGCAGCTTATAGAAGAACCCAAGTTTTAGAGGTGTGAATTGGGTATGTGATAGAAAATATTGCATCAAAAAGTTGAGGAATTGTCTAATCATATTGGTAAGTCTACAATTGAGCAATTAAAGTTATGTCATTTTCATAAACCATTAACATCGATTTAGTTAGAAATTCTATTCCATTCGTCCTTCTCTCTCTGCCGTTGCTGCTAATTGCTTCACCATGTGCCGTTATAAATGGGTGCATATAGTTTGTGTGACTGTGAAGCTTGTGCACAAACAATGGTTATGACTCATTGGTCCACCAACAATGAATATCCCCGTAAAAAATCTTTGTTGCTTTTTTTTTTTTTTACCTTAAATTGTCCGCGTTTGATTATTCAATAGAACCGAGGTAATTACTCGTAGAAAGGTGAAAAGTGAAAACCGAAGAGAAACAATAGTGAAGCGGCGTTAAGAGTAAATTCGCGGAATACATGAATAGGATTGGTTGCAGTCGCGGTTTTCAATTGTATGAGCTGAAATAGACTAATGACTTAATGAGAGACTATTATTAGTGCCTGTTTTAGTACGAAATGTCTTAGATAACACGACGTGTTCTTCATAAATTGCGTCGAATTTTACAAGTAACTTTCTGTAAAAACCAAGGTAGGAATAGTTAAAATGAGGCATGGCATCCAATCCAATCTTGGATGTTTGCTTCTTTTGAAATGTTGTGGTGATTTTTTTGTATAACATAGCCACATACAGAAATCTGTGTTTTGTCGGTGGAGATTAGAATATTTAGATTGGTCATCAAAATGGGCTCAAAATCAACGTACATCACTACCAAAGTTCAATGTTTTTTGAGGTGCACCGTGCATTAGCACACAACCCAATTGCATTTTGCAAAGTTGCTTATTCTACTCACACTAGTGTTTACACTCTTTCCATAAATACTCCCTCCATTTCATTAGGTTTTTTGCATTTGGTTTGAATTTGTGAGGGGAATTCAAACGAAATGCAAAGAACCTAATGAAATGGAGGGAGTAATAACCATCATTTTTTTTTACATGGTATTGAGATTTCATCATTGTATATTTGTAATATAGAGAGAGTTACTTGCAAGTGTACACTAGTTTGATGATAGCTTGAATCTCATTGCAAGTAATACTCGTAACGACTTTATCGACTAAGGTAGAAAACATTACCGAAAGTGTATAAGGTGGTTTGTGGGAATAAAAGGTGAATGTGAGTAACAAAAATTATATTGAATGACATTAAATAGGCAAAAGGGGAAGGACCATGGTCCAACTGTCCCCAATATATATAACATGGGACAGATTCTTGGTCTTTTTTAATTGTGAATTGAACCCATCTTGGATTGTTGAATGTCAATCATCATGTGACCAAGATTTTCACTAGCTCTGCGGTGGGAAATGTGTTGTTAATATGGAGTATATCTCTCATTATGTTTTATGACATTTACATGTCGTCTCTTCTTTTCATTGATCTGTTTTTTACCATCTTTGGGTGACTTTTCACTTTTTATTGCCATGTTTTATCATTAGCGAATGTGATTTCATATGACGATTGATGTTAGTTGAATCAAAATGATTTTGGAGTTACAAGTGTTGTTGTAGGTCGATAGCCATTTACCAATGTGAGTTTGTTTTACAAAGTGCTACGTTTGATGATATATCGGTGTGAGTCTTATCTCGTTAGGTGTCATGAGATTCCACTTATTAGAGCCGTTTAACATTGTCTATATTACTCCAACTTGGCTGCAAGTGTCGAATATCTAGTCCTCCGTATTATCTAGACCCAAAAGGTGGTAGATATCTATTTCGTGAATTCAGATTGGGTTTTCAACTTATAATGAATATCTGAATGTTGTGTGTGAGTGTCTCGAATTTGGTCCAAATACTTGAGTTACTACTTAGTTTACTGGGATTTGGCCTACAAGGTGTATACTTCGTATGTTACAACTTACAAATCTCACCTTGTGAGCTCAGTGTTTTGAGTTTAACAAATTGCGATGTCTTAGTTCGCCTATGTTATTTAGACTCGCCCCAAGTTTTTAGGTAAAATGTACATAGACTTCAGACTCACCTATGCCATGACATTTGGGATGGTGTGCTAGATTGCTCGTGTATCCGAGTAATCCGACACACATGGTAAGTCGGAGTATCAAGCTAACTGACATATGCATATCAAGCTACTATTACATAAAATGGTAATACAAGAGAGGATCATGATTCCATGGTACATCGGCCTAAAAAATGGAAGTTATTGAACGAAATGCTAAGATTGTACAGAGCTGAGCTTAGTTTATACTATGCCAATGCTGATATATTGATCCGAATATTTGTTATGTTCTATTAATCTGCAGTCCTCATTAAACTCAAATTTCTAGGCATTGCTGAGTACTTGTGCTAGAGTAGGATCCATTTTTTTTTGCTAAGATGAGTAATGCGAAGTGTGTTCCTAGTAATGCATCTAATTTTGGTTGTGAAATCCATTTTGACAGATTCAATGGTCGAGACTTCCTCGAAAAATTTAGAGGGAAAAACATAATGTTTGTGGGTGATTCCTTGAGTCTAAATCAATGGCAAGCACTTACCTGCATGTTGCATTCTGCAGTGCCTACTGCTAGATACAATCTATCACGACAAGATGGTATCTCGACATTTGCCTTCCCGGTAAGATAAATATACTCAGCTTGAAGATAAGATTAATTTCATGAGAATATAGATGTCTTTGAGTTCATTCGGAATGTCATATTGTCATGTTACTCTATACTTCAATACAGAGTTTGCTGTTCGTTAAGCTAAATGCAACTGTACTGTCATTTACGATAACAGGAATATGGATTGAAGATCATGCTTGACCGAAGTCTGTATCTTGTTGATGTTGTTCGGGAGAGGATTGGAAGAATCATGAAACTCGATTCCATCAGTGGAGGTGGTCAAATATGGAAGTACATGGATGTGCTTATCTTCAACACTTGGCATTGGTGGAGTCGTCGAGGGCCAACCCAACCGTTAGTCTACTCACTCCCTCCTCTATATTGAGCTTACTCTTTAGGACATCAGTCTTGCACATGAGTTCTTTAGTCCTTTGATGTCATATTTCGATGAATTCTAACACAGACTAGTAGAAACAGAAAGAAAAACCCGAGACAGAGGCAACTGATCAATTACATTTTTTGAGTGCAGATGGGACTTTATTCGAATTGGAAACTATACAGTCAAAGACATGGATCGAATGGTTGCCTTTGAGACCGCACTTAATACATGGGGTCGATGGGTAGATGCCACCATCGATCCTACTAAGACGAAGGTGTTCTTCCAAGGGATTTCGCCCTCTCATTACAAGTAAGCATTCTTGTTGCAGTCTCGCTTTCTTTTGACTTGAACACAATGTATGTTCTGCCATACCGAAATCTGGATCTCATCACCAGTAGCTACAAAAACCGACTAAATTTGGCTGGAACTGATAAAATGATCACTGCATCAGTAAGTGTAAGCCTAGTTTCAATTACTGAACTACTAGACTTGTAAATCATCAAACCATCGCAAGCAGAAGTCGTAAAATTGAAGCTATCGAAATTATCTAAGGCTCTGAACTCATTAGATTTCTTAGAATTTACTAGAGGATTGGATTATTTTCACTTGCACTTCTTCTGTTACTTTGTTGATACATGGACCTGAGTCCTGATAGGGTACATTATGTGGGTATGTATGAAACAGTGGGAGTGACTGGGAAGAACCGAACTCCATAAACTGCTTAAGGCAGACGCAACCAGTGAATGGCTACTCTTATCCTGGCGGTATGCCTGAAGCCGTGACAGTCATGAAGCGCGCCTTGAGCAAAATCAAGAAGCCGGTAACCTTGCTAGACATTACTCTGCTTTCATTGCTAAGGAAGGATGGACACCCTTCGATTTACGGGTTGTTTTCGATGGACTGCAGCCACTGGTGTCTCCCTGGTGTTCCTGACATTTGGAACCAGATTCTTTACAACTACATTCTTTGACAAAATCATTCTAATCCTATTATACCATATGTTCATTAGATTATATCTCAATATCATATCCATTCAATTCGATTCGATCTCTTAGGCTATATTTTTACACCAAAGTTACATATGTTCTATTTTTTTGACGCTATCAGAGCATATTGTATACAGAGCTAGGTCCACATTTACTGGAATTTGAAGCAATAAATTGTCCCTGATGTTCTCTTCTCGTTCGATATGTATTTTTTTGCAATATAATCTTTGGCCTTCTATTTGTACGTGCATGAACTTTCGATTGCATGTTGCTCCAAAAATTCTAGAATAAGCGACAACCACAATCGCCATTGCATGATAATGATCCTGTTAGAAAACTAAGGAGAGATTATTCAAAGTACATAGTCGTGAACTCTTGATTAAGTTTGTGTCTCACATAGAAAAATGATTTTATTCCAAAGATGATAATTTTCTTGGATTAGAACCTACTATATATGTATTGATCTGAGGTATAAAATTGTAATCATGATTTTGTAATCTACGTACGGGACATGATTGTATGTATAATGTATGTACCCCGTATTCATTTTTATTGAACAAGGTACAAATACATAAATTTTATTATGAATAATGTATCAACTAAGATTTATTTGGCCATAAACATCATCATGTATATAAAGGCCAAACCATGTCTCTTTTTTCATTGTCACTTTTCACCTTCTCATGCCCTCACTTTAAAGCAACATGCATCTACCTTATAATCTTATGGGGTATAACATTATTGTTTTCGCCATTTTTGTTTTGCTTGCAAACCAATGCAATGCTAACGTTCAACAAAATACCAAAAAAATAAGGGCTAAACAATTTGATACTAGTTCATCTAGTTGTGACATTTTTACTGGAAGTTGGGAGTATATTGATGATTATACTCCATTTTATAACTCTTCTACATGTTCATTCATTAGCAAAGAATTTGATTGCCAAAAGAATGGACGCCCTGATCAAGCCTACCTCAAGTATAGATGGAAGCCTAGTGGTTGTGGTTTGCCAAGGTAATAATTTAACTCGATCGATCTCGACTTATTACATTATTCTCATATACTCTGTATGCACACAAAGTTGATAAGGCCGAGTAACTGATAAGGTCCTTGAGTGTGAATGTGTGATGCTAAATTAACACTTATGTATGTGTGTTGCTCAGGTTTGATGGTCAGGATTTCCTAAGAAGATTCGAAGGAAAGAAGATAATGTTCGTAGGTGATTCCTTAAGTCTTGATCAATGGATGTCATTAACGTGCATGTTGCATGCAAGTGTGCCTCAATCTGCTTACACCTTCACTCATAAAGGAGGAGTCGCTACGTTCTTCATACAAGTACGTGTGTATTAGACCTTTAGTATCTGACGATTTTATAACTAACTTGTCAATTAATTAATAATTAAAGGTTTTGGTTTACAGGACTACAACATTTCAGTGATGTTGTATCGCACCCCTTATCTAGTCGATGTAGTTTCAGAGAAGACGGGGAGAATACTTGATCTTGATTCAATCGAAAGTGGCAATGCTTGGGTAGGCATGGATGTGTTAGTCTTCAATAGTTGGCACTGGTGGGTTCATAGAGGAAGTAGTCAAACCGGGTAGATTTTGCTCCCTTTCCTTTCTTTCAATAATAATTTTGATTCTAATTAACCATTTAATTTGTCTTTTCATAATCAATATGCTTTTGGGGCAGATCGATATATCGAATTATCGATTGTCACTCATAAGCAACAAATTACTATTAAACCACAATACCGCATATATAGAGTAAGAGTGTGTACAAATTGTGTCACGCAGAGTAAATCTAACACGACCAACGACTCGAATTATTCGTTGCAGATGGGACTACATTCGAAAGGGAGGTAAGGTATACAAGGATATGGATCGTTTGAAAGCTTACAAATATGGGCTGACAACATGGTCTAAATGGATAGACAATAACACAAACAGCCAGAAAACTCAAGTCTTTTTCCAGAACATTTCCCCTACTCATTTAAGGTAACTTGTTCATTAGCTTTCCCTTCATTCTTTGTAGAAAGATTATCAAATTGACATCTTCTTAAGAATGATTGGTATTTTTCAGAGAAGATAACAAAAGTTAATAACATTTGTTTCTTATGATTTTGTCCATGTTTTGTAGCTAAAGTTGCTCACTTTCTTATGCATGGCTGTTAGTGCATATTTGGTGCCCATTGGAATACTATTGTCAGTCCATATTGTTAGCATGTGAACTTCTAGTTAGTGGTTTCTCAGAACTTTCTCGTTAGCACTTCATTTTAACTTCGTCTCATCCTAAATAACAAGTAAATAATTAATAAGTAGTAATTTCAATACGAGAAATTAAGTTTTAGACTTTCATCAGCATCTAAATAGTATTAGGAGGACAAATTAACATCGATGTGGCTTTCAGGTCGACAGAATGGAACGTGTCATCATCGGGGAACTGTGAAGGAGAAACGACCCCTGTAACGGGGTCCAAGTACCCAACAGGGTTACCACCAGCAGTAGGAGTAGTAAAGCAAGTATTGAGTAAAATGTCAGCAAAGGTAGTATTGTTGGACATTACAAGACTGTCCCAACTAAGGAAAGATGGGCACCCTTCAATTTATGGGATAGATGGTGATCATGGCAATGATTGCTGTCATTGGTGTCTTGCTGGTGTTCCTGATACTTGGAATGAACTCTTAAATGCTCTTCTTGTTACTCAATCTAAGAAATGGTCCGACTTCACTGATTAATTCGATCAGCTGAATAGATTGAAAGCAAATAATGTTGCGGGGAAGGAATATGCTCGACAGTACGTATATAGATTAATTTGATCCCAAGACTCTATATCCTCGGAGAAAGGTTGAGCTTTCATAGGTTGAGTGAAAGTCAAACTTTCTTATAATGTCCTACATTGTTTCATTTCTTTACGAAACATCCATATATAACTTGTTTTGATTTTGGTCCTATACACATTCATTTGTTAAAGAGTGCTCCGTATACGTGACAGCAAAATATTCAAAGCAATCCGTGATCAAATAAGTGTACCTAGCTACTATGTTTACTAGTTTGCGTGCCCGTGTCGCGCCCGAGTCCCCCTATTTGTATCAATCATACTTGTCTCACAAAAAAAAAATGTTGTTAGATAATTACATTATACACATAAATGTCACATGTAAAAAGTTATTTAACGTTTGAATAAAATATAGTTTAGCTATGAATTTATAAGTGTCAGCTATCAATTAAAGAGTATTGAATATCCCTTATAAAAATGTTGATTACTACTACGTCCACAAAAATATATAGATGACGTTTTGATCGAGATGAAGGTTTGACTTACAAATATAAGAATAAATATTCATAAAAAATAAATAATAAAATGCACATCGTGAAATTTGTATCGAAAAGTACCACATATAATAAATTATGAAAAGTATAATTTCATGCGGACTTGACATGACACGAACTCAATATAACCCAAGCTGCTCTGACCTTATGTCATATTGATCTGACCCACCTAATTTCCAACTCTATTTGCATTATTCATTTATTGTTATATCTTTGTTGAGATTGCAAAAAAATCTACAATTCTACACATACATAATCATCTTACCAATAGAAACATATTCTGCTTAGTAATTTACTTCATTGTCTTTATATAATTTAATAAGTGTCATGTTCCCAATTCTAATTTTTTGTCAAAGTTTTTTAAAATATAACTCTTTCAAGAAAAAATTACCACACGGAATAGTAGTAAATGGAGAACTTTATAACAATTTTAAGAATAATAACCAACTTAAAGACTTATACTCCCTCCCATTTTGATGATGATGTTGCATTGTAAATGTCACGTATTTACCCTTATTTAATGTATGAAAAAAAAATACACTTTAGTTGTGACATTATAAATGTAAATAAATATTTATAAGAACCTATTATATAGTCATCATTCAAAGTATTATTTAGTCTAATTGTTTTCATCAAAGGTGACATTATGCAAGAAATCCAAAAATTCGACGTGGTAGAACATGAGTTAACTCCATTCTATTCATGAACCCCTATACATGAAGCAATGCTACATGACAGAATAATGTTCAACCTGAACTTGATTTCGATTCTTATAAGAGAATGAACTTTTGAAAAATATGAAATAATAGTAGTCAAGAAGTCAAAGAGAGAGAGAGAGAGAGAGATTGCATAGACAAATTCGAGATAAGAACTTCATGTATGTCTAAAAACCAAAAAACATTGAAAATTTTTCGAGATGATGCAATCAATGAGGATAACCGAAACCGACTCGATTCGACATGTCATGAACTTAATATGACCTAACTCGCTCTAACCACACCTAGAATTATAAGGGGAAAACTACAAACATATAAGCAAAGAAACATTTAAAAAATTAGAAATCATAGTAGTCAAGAGAATCCAAAAAAAAAAAAAAAAAAAAATCTGGTCAAACTTTTAGATCTTATTAGTGTATTAATTCTTTTTTTCTACAAAATTATTACTCTTTGTATATACATATTTTTTTCACTACATAGAGAAAAAAATTATATTGCTTGACTTTCATTCATTTCTTTATAATGTGCGTGATGGTTTACATATAAGCAATAGCATTGCTTAAAGTAGTTGAACTTTTTGAAATATAACTCTTTCAGCTCTAAATTACCATACGGAAGAGTCGAATTGTGAAATTACAATAACATATAAGTTGTTAACGGAGAACTTTAAGTAGTCAATTTTTATAATAATAAATCACATTTCTTTGCATCAAATGTGCCACGATCCGAGACATCCAATAAATCGACGTGGTAGAATCTGACTCAACCAAACCTTATTCGTGAAATATTGCTACATAACACTTTAATGTCCAACCCAAAATTGATTCCGATACCTTATGAAACAATGAAACTCAAGAACCCACAAAAAAAAATTGTATAGACAAATTCATGAAACAATGCTACATAACAAAATACACCATGCCCACCCTATTCATGAACCAATTAATAACTCTTTGTATAGACATTTTTACTTAAGTACTATTGAGTAGTATATTCTAAACACATTGCTTAATTTTTTAGGCTATTTTTGAAATAAAACTCTTTCGACACTTGTACGAAAAAGTCAAATTGGCAAAATTAATAAACGAAAATCTTTATAATCACTTTTTAAACTAATAATAATTCACCTTAAGGCTTATACTTTTCTCCAATTCTCTATGATTTGCACATTCTTTTTGGAACTCTTTTTTTTTTTTATAAGAGATGAGTTACAAAATGAAACCGTGTCACAAATATTATGATCATGATTAACAAATTGGAAGAGAATCATATACTTTGTATAGATTGAAAATCATTTTTTAGACTGTTAATATTTTCTACACTTAATAGATTTTAAAAATTTCCTTTTCCTATTTAAATTCAAATTATTTAAATATTAAACTAATTATAATTTTTAATTGTTTATTAATTTTCCTTATTACTATTTTAATATTTTATATAATATTTCCATATCCTAATATTGTAATAATATATTTTTTAATTCCATCCAATAGGATTGTGCCAAGTG
The DNA here is from genome assembly GCA_038382645.1 of Spergularia azorica. NCBI lineage: Eukaryota > Viridiplantae > Streptophyta > Magnoliopsida > Caryophyllales > Caryophyllaceae > Spergularia > Spergularia azorica. The sequence goes on along the minus strand of JBBYHQ010000010.1, from coordinate 20,509,243 downwards.
TCCATCAATGAAGGGTTGTACTCGGGTTTTATAATATACTAGATTGCGTGCCCGGCCCGCGCCCGGGCTACCTACTTATATTGTTTATATACGTTTCATAAAATATAGGTTTATTTTATTATAATATTATTTGAAACGATGCTTTGCGTTATTTTTTTTCTTTCAACTTTGGTCACCCGTCATATTATATTACTATTTATTTCTACTAATTCATCGTAATTTCATTTTTTTTCCACTATCCTATCACCCTTTATATCACATCATATTTCAATTTATTACTGTAAATTAGCTCACTTATCATTACCATAAATTATCATGTTTTCCATATATTAGTTGATAACTACCATATTATTTAATATTTTATATATTATTTCCTTATCCTAATAATTTAATAATATTTATTCAATTTCATCCAATAGGATTGTGCCAAGTGTCCATCAATGAAGGGTTGTACTCGACTTTTATAATATATATAAGATATATAAGATAAGTATACGGAGTATTGTTTATGATCGAATGCTTGAATCTATAAAAATGGGTTACATAAAGATAATGTCCAATGTCACTAGCTAGTATCACTGTATCAGTATGCTCTATTAATTTTGTAGTTTACATTTTTTACATTTTGTTGCCTAAGAATGATACTACCCTCGAGTCGATATATTTTACATTTTTCACTAGAATCAGTGCTGAAATAAACGATATATTTGATGTTTTAATTTTTGTTGGGCTCTTGCGTCTGTAGACCGCCGGTCCAATTGGTATGGTATTGTCCGCTTTGGGCTCACCCCTCACGGATTTGTTTTTGAACTCATTTCCAAAAGGCCTCATATTAATTAGTGTGGTGATTATTTATAAACAAGACTTCCGCTCCTTGTTTTTTAAATGTGGGACTTTGGGTTTGCACCCTAACAATTTCGACTAGAGAAGCTGATACGGTAATAATCATAAGTTTTGGTCTTTCGTAGATCGACCATGATTAGATCGAATAAACTTAGTACTTTATAAACAAAGGGTGGCGCCACACTACATATAGTGCCGTCAGGGATCCAACCCACATGTGTATAGTGTATACAACCATGCAAGTACACTAACACATATGGGTGGGGACTAATTTCATGTGATCATACAGCTAATGTTATTTCTAATTGAATCAACTTCGACATGCTACCTTGGATTTATTATCCGAAATTACTCAATTGCACATTAATTTTGAAGATGCGCAAGTGAACTTTGACTCGGATGTCTTCCTGATAAATCTCTTGAATCTTTCTTGATCTTTTAGTTTTTATTGAGCGAATAATTTCATATCACATTGTTTATTCTCGTATTAAGTCATACTCTCACGAAGTAAAAGGTATCGATATCAGTAGTAGATGGTTAAAATAACTACCGAAGTTATGAAATTAATCGCTCTCATTTCTTTATTGTTATTTCGCATATCAATTCAATATCAAAAGATTTATCATCACGGAGGAATTGAACCGTGACGAAGTTTGGCAATACCGAATAAAATTAGCTGTGGTAATGTGATCATGTCATTACTAGCTAGTCCTATTCCTAAGACCTTTTATATTAACTACTCCCCACTAGCATAAAATTATTAACTCATCATTTAACATATCAATTTGTAGAAAATTGCAAATAGAAGATAACAATAGGCAAATTCAATAAGCTTTTTTTACGCTCTCATCTAAATTGATTCTCTAAAAGATAATATTTTGTGAGTGAGAATGTTGGAAAGCTCCTGTAAAGTGCCAATTGTCGTTCCTTAATAATATCAGAATTTAGTTTGTATGTCTACTTCAAAGTAGATGTGATTCTAACTACAAAAATATACGAAGTATGTAGCTACCTCGCTCATATAGCATTCGTTCGTTCGCAAACTAAACAACTTTAATCATTATGGAGATTTTGAAGACTCAAATTTATGCAAAATATATAGTTTGCCGAAATTATTATTATTTTGGCATTTGGTCATTATATTATAATATAGAACTCTCTTTATCTTTGACAATAGTCAACTAAGAGTCTAAGACACTCAATTCAAAAAAAAAAAAGAGTCTAAGACACGATTTATTATTACATACTAGAGATTATTTAAAAGAAAATTAGTGTTACACTCATTTGTTATTACATACTAGAGATTATTACATACTCCTCTAATAATGTTACACTCATTTGTTATATGCAAGTGTCGTTTATTGAAAAGGAAATGTAGAGAATGTGAATACCACACAATAAACTTACTTATTATTGATGAATAAGTAAGTGTTTATATAGGTTACAAGGTATAGTGTGACCGTAATATAAACACTAACCTAA
>JBBYHQ010000010.1:20460919-20487930 GCA_038382645.1 Spergularia azorica | reverse complement strand
CTTTAGATTTGCCCCATTTTCCTTTTTTGGATGGTGCAATAGATTTGCCCCATTTCTATTTATGTGTGACATTTGTATAGGCATAAGTCCATTTTACCCTTCATTGAAGGTTGGACATACCCATGTGCATATGGGACAAATGCCCTTTATGTAAAAAAACCAAGGCTACCCCACTACTATTAAACTTTGTGCCCAAATAAAATGGGGCAAATCTAAAGAATCGGAGGGAGTATTATAAACATAGACTGACTTTTTTTTTTTTTTTGACGGGATAGATAGAATGACTCTAAGCAATGCACTGATCAACCAACAGCCACATCTTAGAAGCAAAAGGTTTGACAAATACAAAACCCAGCATTGTAAACTTGACCCATAGGCATAGGGCCAGTTAATTCAATCGTATTGAGGGGAAGGGCGAGAGTAAAGTCAACAAGAAACATGAACTTACTCAGCATGGCATTGATAAACGCTGATTTTCCAACATTAGCTGAGCCCTATAGAGAAGGATTTCATACAAATCAAGAAAAGAAGTTGAGATGACAGAAGTCCATTACAGCATAGAACACTCAACCTCTGAGAAAACTTCAAAGAACTAGAGGTAAGTATCCAGAGTTCTTCAAGATTATAAGATATCGCCATCGAACAACAATCATAATTATATTTACACTCATGAGCTTCAATATTGAAATTAAAGAACCTACTAACCAGGATGTACACATCTCGACCCTGCAAACAGAAGGGACGGCGTCAGGTCCAAGAGTTTCAGATACAAATTATTCAAGGTAGACACTCAAATGAGAAAATAGAGAGGTCCTTCCAGGCTCCTTCACCAGGCTATGGCTGTGAGTGACTAAGCCAACGGAATAACTTTGAAGGACGTACACAAAGCAAAAGGTGACATTGAAAGTCGGTGGCATGTCTATGCAGTACCTTATGACTCCCATGTTACTACAGATTCTACCAGTTTTAAAATAACATGTGACATGTATTTAACTATTTACTGTGATCCTTCACATAATTATTCATTTTAGCTTATAAATAGTGATATGCAAGTCACTGTTCGAAATTAACGGACCTTTTTCTCCATCTGAATTTCCGCAACAACTCCAGTTACTCCGACCAACGACTTTGAACTTGTCAAGTGAACACTTACGACACTGGAATAATGAACAATTCAGTAAGAACATCAAAACAACTATACAAATTGAGTAAGAATCAAGCATTAAACAGAGAACAATCATTTAAACATCAGCCAGAAAGCTACATGCCCAGATTAGGTATAAAAAAACTCAAGTTTGCCTCTCTCTCTCTCTCTCAACTGTTGTTCTGCACCTCTACAGAAAGTGACATCTATATCCAAAGTCACAACAGCCTCAAACAGACGAATTAAGAAGCTTTTGCTTGATGCTTGTACAGATTAAAAGTACTGTATGTAATCTAAAGATTATAGTGCCATTGCTGACCAACGCTATTTTTCAGAGATTCTCCAAAAGTTATGTTCCATTGTGAAGTTCATAAAACAATACACCATCATTTGCACCCAAGAACAGTATTTCAAGTTTTCGAAAACTTACTTCAGTTTTTTCTTCATAGTGGCCTCGACAACCCAATCACCAACACAATTCATATCGGTCCCTTTTGGAAGGAGATCAATCTGATTGGATGTAATAACATTAAGACACATGCAAGGCAGGATAAATTATACAGTTGATAAGTCTCTCATGCAAGATTTACCTTGGTAACAACTAAAATGATAGGATTTGCCCCAGCAAGATCACGCACACGGGACAAGAAACTGCCGTTGAAGTCAACAATATCCACCTACAAAAAGTCCCTAAATCAATGTCGTGGAACACCGGTCAACTAGGAGGCATTTCATGCTACCTAAAAGCTTATAACTCATAAAGACAAAGAAACATTAACTTTGAACCTACTATACCGATTAGTATTCCCATAATATGAGTCTATTTTTCTACAAACACGAGAACAATGAAGGCCGCAAGAAATGATTTTCACAGATAGGTCTTGAGCTCGATATTAATATCATCATCTTTCAGGGGTGTCGATGTAACAGATATTTCACCAAGCATGACAAAAAGCGGCTCAAACTAAAGCGGGGGTTGGGAGAGTGAGTAGGAGGAGCATATGAATAAGGATGCAGATACAAGATACAAACTTCCAGGTGCCAAACAGTAAACAGAAGTCATGACATTGTAACAGCTCTTACCAGTTTAACAATCAATGCTTTCTCATGGCGCAAGTGAGATAGTTTATCACGTAGCTGCTCAGCAGTAACAAATTGTTTTCCTCCAGCATAACCTCCATGCCCACCAACAGCAGTAATCATGTGCCCATGTGACAGAAGTCGGCATCTGCCACAAAGAATGGTTTTGAGCTGGTGATGCTTCTTTTTCTGAGTCCAAATAAGAAGCAGTACAGTCTCAGATTGGATGCATTAAGTTTCAAAATACAACCTTTTAGCTCAGTTTGTTTGATACCACCACAGTGGCTTGGCTATAAGGCCGGATAGAGAAGGCATATTTTTTTTTAGGTCAGATTATTTTGTTTGTTATGTATCCTGATCCCATAATCATAAACCATTCACTCGACATGACCTTTAAGGAGTAGCGATTGGTTCAATTTGAAAAAAGTTGCGCAACTTACTAAGTCACTGCGATCCAGACATGAAGGCCAACTTGCTTGAAGGAGTTAAAGTTCTCTTCTTTAGGAAAACTTTAGACCGACAATGAAGTCCACCAAAATCAACACAATTGTGGATATACAAGGCCCTAAGCACCGTTCAAAGATGTAACTAACTAGTCCAGCTGCTACCTCCCTATCCATAAAAGTTCAATGCTCAAAAAGCTATCAACTTCCATATAAAACCCCAACAAGCTGATCGGCTCTCTAGACTGACCAATTACTACACTCACTCTCCAAATGTTTCAACCTACAATACCCTCACTCAATTTTCGCAAAACTCCGTCTCAAGTCTCAATTCCAAGCTCATCAGCTAACTAGACTGACCAATCACTACACTCCCTCTTCAAATGTTTCAAACTACAATAACCTCACACAGTTTTCGATAAGTCTCCGTCTCAATTACAAGCTAATCAGTTCACTAGACTGTCCGTCCTAATCACTCCGAAAACCATCGAATTTCAAATCAACCAACCACAAATTTCCAAAAGAGCAACCCAATTGAACACTCTTATCCAAACTCCCACATCAAATGTTGAGCATAATAACTCCTCTATTACCATTAATCATACTAATTATGCATTTTAACACCAACTTCCAATAATCTGACACAAACCCAATTTTTTGCAAATATAAATTTAAAGACATCATCAAACACAATAAAGTAAAAAAGAATTCAACTTGCAGAAGAAGCAACAGAATTGTTACCAGCTCATAAGTATCCGGGTCAACATAACCCGGCGCATCAACTTCATGGGTCTGCAACGGAGCTCCACACCCGTAACAAGAAGCAACAGAATTCAACACTTTGAGGGACCCACTCAGCTTATCTTTATCTTTATCTTTCTTCTTCCTCTTCTTCTTATTATTATTAGCTGAAATTACCAACTTGGCAGCCACCTTCGCTTGATGATACTCCAAGAACACCTCCCCACGGGTCGGGCCGGATAGTCCGGCCCCTCCGGATATCGGTTCCTGTTCCGGTTCGGGAATTGGGGAGTTCAGGGGGGTTCCATGGGCTTGTGGGTCGGAATTTGAGGTGGTGGTTGCTCTGCATTTGATGGTGGTGAATTTGGGGAGGTGGGTTTTGAAAGGGAGGTGTGATGTTGAAGTTAGATTTTGGAGATGGTGTGGGAGAGTTGGAAGAGATGGGAAAATTGAGAGGGTTTTAGGAGGCATTTTTGGAGAGAGGTTTAATAAGAGTGAAGATGAAGGATAAGGAAATACTCTACAACAGAGATGCCCAATTTCAGTAGGATGATCTACAATGTGCTAATTGCACTAGAAAGGCACAGTTTGCTTTTAAATATGGGAGCGTAATCTTAAACCAAACGATAATAATCGCGAACTATATTACTTAAACTCAGTTGAAAGAATTCAACATGAGTGCGTGTCCAAGTGTTGGATATGACCAATTTATGGAAAAATCTCGTGTTTTTAGTCTAAAATGAATGATCCAAGTGTCGGACTCCAACTAATCTATGGAAAAATCTCATGTTTTGGGTCTATAATGAAGGGTCGGAGTGTTGCACCCATGTCCTAGTGTACGTGAGGTAAAATGAAGGATCGAAGTGACGCAACCATGTCCTAGTAACATAGATATATGTAAAAAGTAATTATAAGGGTGAAGAAGTTAACTGTTTGATTAGAAGGGATATACATTTGCAAGTGTCAAATCCAGTAATTTACAACGATGTGTAATCAATCCAAACCAAATATCGTCCCCAAGAAGAACTACTCGTACGTCTTTGAACGTTCGATACATCAATTTTGTCTGAACTCTATCACGTCATTGTTCATCGCAAAAAAGTTATCAAATTTCATACTTTATATGAGTTGAAGTGAAAGAATAAAACACCAAATGACATAAAAAATCGAAACTTTAACCGGTGCATTCGAGATTATGGACGAGTATGACGAGGATGCAACTTCAAAGTGCTTAAAGAGCGTATCGCACAAGTCTTTCACTCGTTCATAACTTCAAGTAAAAGTAAAACAAAATTCGACAATTTAACCGGTACTTGTCGAGATGTCGACAATTACCCTGATTTTGTAACCCGATCAAACATTCAGTTCATTACCATTGACAACCACCACCACCGCATCAACACCGCCCTCCTCCACGGTGTCGCCGCCGTAGTTCCCGCCGGAGACCGTCGCATCGCCCCCTTCTCTCTCCGATTTTGTCCGCCTGCCATTGGTAGGTAGGCGAAACAGTTTCTTTCAATGGCTCAAATCCCAAATTTGGATAATGCCGCCATTGATCTCGCTTCTCTTAGGTATCTTCCTCTTTAAGCTATTCAATCACGTATTTTTTTCTAATTTTTGCGATTCTAGCTGAATTTTGACTTCAATTTGATCAATTTTTTGGTTTAACTTTGGCCAATTTTTGTGAAATTATAGAGAACAATCGAAGAAAGAGCTGATAACAATCCTGAAAAATGTGAGTTCTTGCTGTAATTTTTGGTAATTTTTGTTTAATTTTAGAATTACGCCTAATTTACTGTGTGTGCAATTCGTCATATGTTGTAGATTCGTGGTAAAAAGTGTCTTGTGATTGACCCCAAACTAAGCGGCTCGCTGTCGCTGATTGTTCAAACTGCACTTCTTAAGGTATCGATTTCCTCGTTGTCGATGTAGCTTCTCCGAGATTGTTTGTGTTTGTGCTGTTATCCCTGGCATTTTTTTGGTTGTAATGGACACATAAAATAATTGAGTACCTAGTATGAGTTCCACATTTGCAAAAGTATGTATCTTTCCCGTTCATGTTAAGTTGCGAAGGGCAATACAATGACATTTGAACATCTTTTGGGCCAAGACTTCCTCTTTACTTGCAGTAGTATCGGGTTTTTGGTTTGAGAAAGAGCAGAATCAACTAATTGATTAGTGACGTTGTTTACCTTTTCTTTGACATTTGGCTGAAGTTGATGTAATTTTAATTTATTGGGGTCTTGGACAGGAGCATGGAGTTGAACTGCGTCTTTTGTCTGCTGAACCGCTTGAAACTGAGTGTACAAAAGTTGTGTACCTTGTTTGTAGTCGGCTTGATTTAATGAAGTATATAGCCTTGCATCTTCATGACATTGCATCGAAAGGATTACAAAGGGATTGTTTTCTTTACTTTGTTCCACGTCGTTCAGTTGCTTGTGAGCAGGTAAGCTTTTTTTCTGGTTTAACTTGATTAGTTATTTCTCAATGTCTGATCCTCTTTTTGGTTCAAATGAGTTTAGAAAGATGGGGAAGGTTGTTGGGAAATAAGTGATTACGAAATTCTTGAACCACATACTACATTGTTTTCTTAAATATTCTATGAAAGGTTAGTTATGCAAAGACAATGTTGCGTTAGTTGTCCTATTGCTCGATGTCCTTGGCATTTACAGAAGTGCACTCTAAGGTGATACCTGAATGACCTGATGCTTCGTACATACTACATGTAATGCTCACAAGTCTTTTATATGCAGTTACTGAAAGAGGAAAAGGTACACGATTTCTTAACAATAGGGGAGTATCCTTTATACATGATCCCACTCGATGAGGACGTAATATCATTTGAACTTGACTATGCATACAAGGTACTAAATTTTAGATGCTGAACTCATTTGGTGTCTGTAGATTTTGGGTAAGATGTACATGTTTTGCTCATTGTTTTATTCGCGATCTGATCTAGGAATGTCTAGTCGATGCTAATACAGATTCCCTTTGGCATATTGCAAAAGCCATTCATAAGCTCGAGGTTCGGTTTCCAACACTCCATTTCTCATTTAATAATGTTTTTTAACCGTGCAAAGTGAATTTTAAATTTTTAATCCATTGCTTATGACTCTTAATGTTAGCTGTCCCCAATCTAAAGTGATTTCACTCACATTGCTGACTTCAATGCTGTTAGGCTGGTTTCTAAACTTGTTTTGTAATTGATGTTTATAGTTGTCTTTTGGTGTAATACCAAATGTACGGGCAAAAGGCAAGGCTTCACTCTGTGTAGCAGAGATTTTAGACAGGATGCAGCTAGAAGAGCCCGCCAACACATCGGATGTAAGTGAGATCCATGTATTATTCTATCAAACATATACCACCCTCTTTGTGGAGTTTATTATTTATATATTTCTGGTCTTCAATTTGTGTATTTCAGGTCATGCCAGAGATTAGTACTGTGATCTTGCTAGATAGAGAGGTAAGCTTGTAAGTTTCTGAGTAGATGTTTTATTATTGTGTTGGTTTTTTTTTTAATTATATTATTGGATAGAGGGATAAGCTTGTAAGCTTGTTAGCTACCGTTTCCATTTTGAATGCAGCCAATACTTTACATATCTTCCCAGTATTCTCTTCGATTTTCCTGGGAGTAGGAATTGGTTTCCTTTTTTACAGTTCGTCTTTCATATTGCCTATATCCTATCTTATCAAAAAAAAAAAAAAAAAAAAAAAACTTTCATATTGCCTCGTGTTTTCTCTTCTTTCTCCTTTCATAAAATGTGTGTTTTCTTTCCGAAAAATTGTCCTTGGTTTTTAATCGAGTGTTCACATGGTAGTTTGTAGAACTAATTTCCATGTGATGCTTGTGGCTGACACCTTTCCTTGCAGGTGGACATGGTGACTCCTATGTGCTCTCAGTTAACATATGAAGGCTTGTTGGATGAGGTGAGAGAATTATAAAGGAAAATTGTAAACTTCAAAAATTTGATCTTTTTAGTTTTTCATCTGAATGTCACGTGTAAGAGGCTAAAAACTGTATTTTAGAAACACATAAAGATATTATGTACTGTTGAGAATCTTGAGATATATGGAACTCAAAACCATGAGCTGATGATATGGAGCCTATCTGGCTAGCTTGTTTCATGAGATCTTGAACTTAGATCTGAGGAAGTTATTTATATGGGGTTGATGATGACCTATTGAACCAGTCTGAGTTTGTATCATATACTTCTGAAATCAAAGATGAAAACTTGCAGTTTTTCTATAAAAAGATGTCTACCTTAGGGGGGGGGGTGGTCTGAACATATCTCTTCACGAGAGCCTTTCAAACTTTAAAGATTTAAATATTTGTGATACTTTTCCTAGAAAAGCGCATTGATAACTCTTTGTGATTGTACTAGCCAACCATTGTCGTGATTGTAAAATTGCAGATTTTTCATGTGAATGGTGGGGCTGTGGAGGTTGAAGCATCTATTATGGGTGGCAAGGTGGAGGAGAAAAAGACCAAAGTTCCACTAAATTCAAGGTAAGGCTTCAAAAGTTGTTTAAGAGTTTTAGGTTACGAGTCTCCTAATTTTCCATGGACTTTTTGGGTGGCCAGCTGGATGTGAAAATAACCAAAGTTCCACTAAATTTGAATGTACTTCTACAAAATTTCTACTTTACGTATTATATAGTATATACTGATCGAGAATGTCATGCATCTAAGCTGGCATCTAACCTGTCAAATGTTATAAGTTGCTATGTTAGTCTGTTTGTCTCTTCTTTTTAATGTTTTATTCTTCTATTTTAATGCTAAACGGAGTAAGTGAGATATGTGGATGTCCTATTTAAGGCTAATCCTACAATGTATTTTCAAATTGCCTTTCAGTGACAAGCTCTTTAAGGAGACTCGGGATCGAAGTTTTGAGATCGTTGTCCAGGTTGGTAATATATGCTTCTCTTCTGTCCTGTTGCTTTTCTTTTGGAGTGTCCCTGCTATAAGTTTATCTCCTTTATTGTGCATATGCAGGTCCTACGTCAAAAAGCAATGTCCATGAAAGAAGATTATGCTGGCATGACGACAGCTGTAAGTTCCCTACTTTTATGTAACATCTGCAATGCTCATGGCTTAGATGACCTTTCAAATTGTATCCGTTATTGATGGAGGCTCCTGACCCATGGCAGTGGACTCGTTATTTTTTACTTACTAGTATTCTAGTTCTAGTCTGTAATAGCGAAGGATTCTCCATATTTCCTTTTACTCTTTTTGTGTGCGTGATCATTCCATGTGTTTACTTGTTAGAGTTTCGTTTATAGTTTATCGCTTGACAGACAGACTTTTTTGGTGCTAAGATCCAAAGTCGAGAGGGACAACCTTAACCGCACAAGCCTGGCTGGGCTTTTACTTTCTTTCTGTTATCTGTAGCAAGGACTTGCTGTCCTCTACTGCTGCTTTCTTTATCTCTTTATTTTCTATTGAAGATATGGGATCAAAACACCCAATATTAGATTGAAATATGCCCCACTTGACAGTTTTGTAATCAGATGTACTCATGTACTATTGATAAGTGAAACTTATGTTTCTCTGGCCAGACTTATTAGTTACCTACCGTCTCATATTTATCTTGTGATTCTTTTCCGGGAGTAATCTTTTAGTTTAAACAGATATATCGCGTCTATTGTAATTGTTCTTACTAGTGTCGTTCCATGGAGATGTCACACAAATCTTACTTCCTTACATGGTTATTGGAGGAAGAGAGGAAGAGTGGGCGCTGACATGGTGTTTGTTGATGATGAGTTGGAGTAGAAGAAATTACGAGATAGTATGATTGAAGGACTTGGCTGGTGGTCGTCGTTATCTGGGCATTTGCTGATGTTGTCTGAATAGTGGATGGGTGAAGTTTGAATGATTGGATAGGAAAGGGCCTTAAGTTGGTGGTCATCTGAGTCTCTTGTTGATGATACATTTCTTTTTCTTAGTCTTTATATAGAACCGAACACGATAGGGGATTAAGGGGTTTCATTTCTATCCTTCCCTCTCCCTTTCCCCTTGCCAAACCATGTCACCCCCGTATTTGGTGATAGCTTAGAGTTAAGATACGCCACTGCAGATATGGGCTCATTTATTGTTGGAAACCTTATGTGTTCCGTCAAATTCTGCAGGCGGTATAACCTTTATGTGTTCCGTCAAATTCTGCAGGAGGTATCTGGTCTCAAGGACTTTGTGAAAAAGCTTAATTCATTGCCAGAGATGAATGTGAGTGATTTCTTATGTTCAATTTCTGGAAGAATGTACTTATAGTCTGATGTGAAGGTTTAGAGTTCTGACTTCTGGTTTCCTGGTCTAGAGGCACATAAGTCTTGCTGGCCATTTGGTGAAAGTATCATCCAAACCATCTTTTTCTGGTCGTCTTAATATGGAACACACCATTGTGGAATCTGAAAGCTATGACATGTAAGTTTTACATGTGCTTTGTTTATGCATGCAGCTGAACTTATGGTTTTATCATGATATAATTGCTTCTATTTTCGCATCAGGGTTAGACAATTGGTATGACCCTCGACAATTGCATGTGCCCCCTGAGTTGGACAATTATTTGCCTTCTTTATCTACAAGGGTGTTTTGTAGAGAGGGACATAGCTTTATTCACTCATATGCTTTTCTGTTGTTTTGAGTATCGAACCTCTAAACTGGAATAAGGAATTGGGCTACACTGATATTTCCGTATGTCTTTCTCTAGAGTACGGTTGCTTTGCTGGAGTGTGTGTATGCTTGACCTTGGCGCTTTACATCTGAGTGTTACTGTGTTTTGTTAGAATGGTTGGTTCCATGCTGGTGTATGTGTATACACTTAGTTGCTCAAGTGTATCATGTAAAAGTTGCAACTGTTGCTTAATATGATGCAGATGCTTTGAGTATATTGAAGAAATGATACACAAGCAGGAACCTCTTGTTAGCGTCCTTCGGCTTCTCATTTTATTTTCTGTTACCAATTCAGGATTGCCGAAGAAGCATTATGATTATTTGAGGTACTTAGACATAGTTAAACCAATTTGTGCGTTCAGTTTACAGTTGTGGGTACATCACTTGTTTAGTTTTCTTTGGCCCCCCTGATGCATGAAATATTGTTAATTACATGTTCTTAATGTAGGAGAGAGCTTCTGCACAGCTATGGTTTTGAGCATGTGGCAACACTAAAAAATTTGGAAAAGGCGGGATTGTTCAGGAAACAAGTATGTTTTTGAGCATGTAGGCTGTGTCAATTGCTACACTTTGGGGTCAATCTTTTTCTTTGTTTATTGCATGAGTTTGGGGTGACTGATTGTATACTGGTTGATTGTTTAGGAAGTAAGAAGCAATTGGTTGTCGGTTAAACGAGCTCTGCACCTTGTAGACGAAAACCCTAATACAGCGAAGTATGTATACTAATTTTTGTTGTGTTCCTTATGGCACTTGTGGAGGATTCGCACATTCGTTCTTCAGCATATAGTTACCAAGGTTAAAGGGCGAGTGGCACTGTCATGAGCATACCTTCTGTATTTTTGCAGACAGGCTTATACAATGTCAAATATTGGAATAAGTCCCAGCAAATGTCTACTCTCTCCATCCCATTGACTTCCTTAACTTTGTTTTTAGTGCAAAGACTAAGGATAGGAGAGAGAAAGTGGGAAATGTAGTGTGTTTGACTTGCCCATTCCATCGTCCTCATCTCCCCCTGGACTATACAAGCCAGCCACCTCAACCTCTATTGCTCACCAGAGCCACCATCCATCCCAACCCAGCACCTCCATCCTTATCCATGACCTCCACTGACCAGGCAACCACCGCCCCACAAACCAGCTATCTTGCGCTCAAGAAAACCATACCCCTCGTTTGGGTAGGTCTGGTATACGTGGGGGCCTCATGGGAGTTGAGGCTGGCTGAGAGCGGGTGAGGGATGAGGGGTGGAGGTGGGATTGGGATTGGATCGCGAGTGGGAGGTGGGACAGGGATTGGATCTTTAAGGGTAATCTTGTAACTTTAAATACCCAACTATCCCCAGACATAAAGCGTGAAGAATTAATGTGACATTTGAATAAAAGAGTGTGTAATGGTTTTGTGAGTGAAGGATTCATATCGACCTAAGAGTCTAGAGGTTATCTATGACTTAAGTTAAACAAAATTCTGTACAGAAGTACTAAAAGTATTGTTCTCCTGTTATTTCATACTAGGTATTAATATCCATATTTTCAGTGCTTTCAAATGTTAATTGGTACTTTAATATTAATGTCAGTTTTTGCACTCTCCATTTGTCTGATTTTGACAGCCCAACGGATATATCGTATATCTTTTCTGGTTATGCGCCACTTAGTGTGCGACTTATTCAGCAAGCCATGAGATCAGGATGGTAAGACATTATTAATTACTGAACAGATTTTTAGGGGCGGGGGGGAGCATTAGATTTTTAGTTGTGGGGGGGGGGGGCTATGGGATGGTTTATGATAGTTGCAAGATTTTGTGACTGAAGCTATTAATTCTTTTGATTTATTTAAGTTTCTTCTTGTAAGTGTCTTTGAAGACGTGCTTAAAGCGTGTAATTATTTGTTGGAAAGATTTTGACTTGTCGTATAATTGACTTGTTAGGCGTCCAATCGAAGAAATCCTGAAGTTTCTACCTGGACCACACTTAGAAACAAAACGAGTGAGCATTTGATATGGCTTTCTTGTTATATTATTGTGTTGATACTTGAAAGTTCTTGCTCCACGACCAATATTTGGCTTACCGTGTTTTTAATGTTCTGTTTAGGGAGGTCTATCACGTGGCACATCATTTGAATCATTGTCAGGAGGATCAACCACCGTTGACAGGCACGTGCTCGTTGGCTTACTAAGGAATCGTAAATTCCATATGAAATTTTCTGCCTTCATATTCATATGCAACAGAAAATATGATGGTGTTCTTTACTAGATCCTTGCTGAATGTGTGGTAAAATTTGGTTAGTTTGGTGACAATGTACGACGGCTATCATTCCTGATTTATTGTGTAGCTCAAGCATAGATGTCCACACTTGCATGCTTCGTTTTCATAAGGATGTGGCTTTGTGAACTTTCAGAAAATGACTACTGAAGAAGCTGCTTAGTTTTTATCTATGTATTTCATCTTGATTTTAGTTTCGCACTTGCCAAGAGTTATATGACTGTTCACTTGTAACTTACAATCTACTTTGTGGTTTTGAACATTTCAGAGCGGTTGTTGCGAGGCGCTCACTAGTACTGGTTGTCTTCGTTGGTGGTGTAACATTTTCTGAGATATCTGCTCTTCGTTTCCTCAGTTCTCAGGTATGTAGTGCGGTTGAATGACATACCTACACCTATTGTCTCTAGGGTAAAAGGCTTTTGGGTTATTGAAAAACAGCCTGCCTGCCAGTCCCCTCGTACGCTACCTGCCCCAATCAACCCCCAAAAACCAAGAACAACCTCTTGTATTAGTTTGGTCTGCAGTTTGACATAGAAGTCACATATCAGAGTTGCAGAGTGTGTACCATTTTTTTTGTCTATCTGACTTGTGTGGAGAAGATACAGTGTGTTTGAGTGGGTACATGGGCTTCAGAATCTCGGGTTGTGTGTATTTCGTTTTCATGGATCTATGAATGCTTTTTTTTCCTGCAGCTTCGTCGGTCTATGAACCTCGTATGTTCTCTAACTGCCATTTTACACATATGTAGGATCTGGCGTATGATATAATCATTGCGACAACGAAAGTAATAAACGGCCATACATTGCTAGAGCCATTTGTCGAATCACAGGGCTGAGATTTCTGATGTTCTGCAGACGTCGACTGGACTTTCAACGACGTCTCGTAATCATCTCCCTTTGATATGAAAAAATGTGTTCTTTCTTGATCTCTCCCTTGTGAATATCCTGGTGCAGTTCTCATTTCTTCGTTTATCTGGTTTTTCAGAAATTGTAATTTGCGGTTTATTTATGTAATTTGAGCTTGTGAGAGTCCAGTCTCATCAACTAACGAACAATTATCATACTTTGATTAATGTACTTTAACCGAGTCGTTTGGAGAAGCTCGTTAATTCTTCAAACCTCGAGAATTCCGACTCCTAACTCGTTTTGGTACTCTAGTGTGTTATCGATTTACCTCAAGAAGTCCTACGAAAGTAAAACGGAGAATTTAACTCGAAATCAATTACTGTATGTGACAAATTCGACGCCTTCAATTATTTACCAATTACTATACTTTTTCTTTTAATTAAATTCTGTATTCCCACCGCAACCACCACCACCACCACCGGTCTCCCCGTCGGCGTCGCCGCCGCGATTTTTTCATCCTTCACGAACGCCGCCGCGTCTCCACTTCTCTCTCCTCCCGATTTTGCGCGGGTAGGTAGGTGAAACAGTTTCTACAATGGCTCAAATCCCAAATTTGGACAATGCGGCCATTGATCTCGCTTCTCTCAGGTATCTTCCTCTTCAAGTTATTCAAACGCATACTTTGTTCTCAATTTTTCGATTATAGCTGAATTTTAACTTCAATTTGATCAATTTTTTCTGTTTTAATTTGTCCAATTTTTGTGAAATTATAGAGAACAATCGAAGAAAGAGCTGATAACAATCCTGAAAAATGTGAGTTCTTGCTGTAATTTACGGTAATTTTTGTTTAATTTTAGAATTACTCCAAATTTACTGTGTGTGTAATTCGTCATATGTTGTAGATTCGCGGTAAAAAGTGTCTTGTGATTGACTCCAAGCTAAGTGGCTCGCTCTCACTGATTGTTCAAGCTTCACTTCTTAAGGTATCGGTTTCTCGTTGTCGATGTAGCTTCCCCGAGGTTGTTTGTGTTTGTGTTTTTTTTTCCGGGTTGTAATGGATATATAGAACTATTGGTACATAGTATGAGTTCCACATTTGCAAAAGTATGTACCTTTCCCGTCCACATTAAGTTGCGAAAGGCAATACAATGAGGGGAATGAGATTTGAACATCCGACCACATATAGCATATATGTACTTCTTTAACTTTGGGGCACAGACTTGCTCTTTACTTGTAGTGGTATCTAGTACTATCGAGTTTTTGATTTGAAAAAGAGCACAATCAACCAATGATTAGTGACTTTGTTTACCTTTTCTTTGACGTTTATGTTGGTGTAATTGTAATTTATTATTGGCGTCTTGGACAGGAGCATGGAGTTGAACTGCGTATTTTGTCTGCTGAACCTCTGCAAACTGAGTGTACAAAAGTTGTGTACCTTGTTTGTAGTCGGCTTGATTTAATGAAATATATATCCTTGCATCTTCATGACAATGCATCGAAGGGATTACAAAGGAAGTGTTTTCTTTACTTTGTTCCACAGCGTTCAGTTGCTTGTGAGCAGGTAAGCTTTTTTTTTTTTTGGTTTAATTGGATTAGTTCTTTCTCAACGGCTGGTCCTATTTCGGTTCCAATGAGATGGGAAAGGTTATTGCACAATAAAGATACCAAATTTGTGAAAATTCACACTGGAGATGCAAAGATAATGTTGCGCTTGTTGTCCTATTACTTGGATTCTTATCATTTACACTATTGCACTTCAAGTTAATGCCTGTTTTTTTTGTACTTCATAAATATTTTGCTTGACATGTCTTTTATGTGCAGTTACTGAAAGAGGAAAAGGTACACGATTTATTAACAATAGGTGAATATCCATTATACATGATCCCACTTGATGAGGATGTAATTTCATTTGAACTTGACTTTGCATACAAGGTACTGGATTTTGTCAAGGAACTCAATTGGTTCAAATAAACTTTTGGTAAGAAATACATGTTTACCTTGTGGTTTTATTGGTGATGTGATCTAGGAGTGCCTAGTAGATGCTGATACGAGTTCTCTTTGGCATATGGCAAAAGCCATTCATAAGCTTGAGGTTCGGTTTCCGACACATTAGTTCCATTTCTCATTGATCTATGTTATTTATTTTACCGTAGAGGTATTTTTTCACGAAAAGCAGACCTGAGATAACAAAAAGCGATTTTCATTCGATGCTTATGACTGTTAATGTTAGCTGACCCCACTCTAAAATGATAACTTGCTGAGGTTGCCGATTTTAATGCTGTTAGGCTTTTTTTAACTTGTTTTGTATTTGATGTTCATAGTTGTCATTTGGTGTGATTCCCAATATACGGGCTAAAGGCAAGGCTTCTCTTTCTGTAGCAGAGATTTTAGACAGGATGCATCTAGAAGAGCCTGCCAACATATCTGATGTAAGGAAATCTGGTTTTTACTCTATTGAATATCTTTGTTGTGTTTATTGTTAATATTTTCTTGTGTTCAATTTGCTATTTCAGGTTATGCCAGAGATAGGTACTGTGATCTTACTAGATAGAGAGGTAAGCTTTTAAGTTTCTAAGCAGGTGTTCTATAATTTTGGTGTAATTTCTACGAATTACTGTATTTGTTCCAAAAGCCAGTAGCTATGTCTGCCTGACCGCTACATTAGGCTAACATGACAGCTAGACTGTTGAAAACGGCTGATAGATATATGTCATGTTGGGCCCACTTACATTCAAATTCTGTCATCTTGTTTTAATGAATTTTAAGACGTGAATTGATTGCTCCGTTGGGCTTGTCCTCTGGTATAATAGTTTATGTGTCTCCCCTACGTATATTCTATCTAGTTGATTTTTGGGGTAATGAAATTGGTTTCTTTTTTTATTGATTGAGAATATACTCCATTGTAGTTTTTTTGAGTACTAGTTTCCATGAGATGCTGTTGCAGTTGACACCTTCACTTGCAGGTGGACATGGTCACTCCTATGTTCTCTCAGTTAACGTATGAAGGTGTGTTGGATGAGGTGAGAGGGTTATGAAGGAAAATTGTAAAACTTCAAAAACTTGATTTTTTCAGCTAATCATCTGAATTATACATGTAAGAGGCTTAATGCGTATTGCAGAAATACATATCTATATTAGGTGCTGTTGAGAATAGTGAACTCAAAACCATGAGGAGATGATATGTAGCTCATTTGGCGAGCTTGTTCCTTGATCATTTGGGGCATAAATCTTATGGGGTTGATGGTTCTATATTCCTTTCTCTTATGCACGAAATCCTTGTGCTATCAAAGATGAAAAACTGAAGATTCTCTATAATTAATTGTGACCATGTGGTGGTGGGGGTTTGAACATATCTCTTGTTTCATGGTTTATTCCCTGTCAAACAAAACTCTGCCTTTCAATATTCAAGACGTAAATCTAAATGAATTTTTTTTTTAGAAAAAAACATGGTCGTGTAGTGATTATTGTATGGGGTTATACTAGCCAAGTCATTGTACCATTGCAGATTCTTCATGTGAACGATGGGGCTGTGATGGTTGATGCATCTATTATGGGTGGCCAGCCGAAGGGGAAAAAGATCAGAGTTCCACTAAATTCAAGGTAAAGAATAAGAAGTTTTAGCTTAAGGATCTCTTCATTTTCCTGAGATCTATTACGAGTGGCCAACCAGATAGACAAAAGACTGAAGTTCCACTAATTTTGGATGTATAGCTCAATTTCTAATATCTTATATACTGGACTACTAGGTGCATTTGTCATGCATGTAAGCTGGCATCTAACCTGACAAATGCTATAAGTTGCTATGTCAGTATGTTTGTCTCTCCTTTTCTTTATTCATTTTTATGTTATTCGTATAAGTGAGACGTGTGGGTGTCCTATTGAGGCTAATCCTACAATGTTCATATTGGCTTTCAGTGACAAGCTCTATAAGGAGACTCGAGATCTAAATTTTATTGTTGTCTGCCAGGTTGGTAGTGTACAGTTCTCTTCTGTGATGTGTCATTTCTTTAGGAGTGTTGCTACTATAATTTTAGCCCTTATTTTGCTCATATGCAGATCCTCAATCAAAAAGCATTGTCCATGCAAAAAGGTTACGAGGGCATAGAAACTGTAAGTTGCCTACTCTTTAGAATGCTGCGACAAACTTCAAATAAATCTGTAATCCTCATGGCTTAGACAACTTTTCAAATTCTATGCTTATTTTGAAGGCTCCCGATCAATGGAGCCAAAGACTAACTATTATTTGGCTTTGGGATTTAATGGAATTAAGCAAAATGGCTCGCAAAACTGTCTGCACTTCTTGTATTGTGAAGTAGCAAGCAGTGCGATTCTCGGAGCAATTCTCATTAAGGGTCATCCGTAAGCAGCTACTCTATGTTTTCATCGTAGGGGCAAGGCTTGCGTACATTCGACCACCACCCTTACCCTGCCCTATGGTGGGAGTCTCTGGGACACTGGTAATGTTGTTGTTTGTTTGTTAGTATTCTAGTCTACAACATAGCCAAGGACTCTTATTAAAGACATGTTTGTGTTTGATCATTCCCTGTTTTTACCTGTCAGAACTTAGATAATAATTTAATGATTTAGCTTTTCGTTGGATCGCAGCAAAGCACTCGTTGTCCTCTACTCTTTTTTTCTTTATTATTATTATTTTTCTAGAAGAAACGAACAGAAAATACTCATACTTGGATTAAAAATTAACCCAGTTGACAGTGGTTGTAATCAGATGTACTATTGATAACTCGATAAGAAAAACTAATGTTTCTCTGGTGAGAGTTATAATTTACTTACCTTTTCATATTCTTCTCTTGTTTCTTTTTGGGGGTCAAGGCAAAAACGGGGATCACAGGGGTGCTGACTAATAACCACACCACCCTGATTCAGTTTTAGACAGATACCCTTGAGTAGTTGAGTAATTTTAGATGTTGTTCCATGGGAACGTCAAGGAAGCTTATTTCCTTTCCTTACATGTTGGTTGGAGAAGTGGGCGCCGACACGGCATTGGTTGATGATGAATTGGAGAGAGGAAAATAACGATATAGTATGATTGAAGGACTTGGGTGGTGGTTGTCGTTATCTTAACGGTCGCTGATTCTGTCTGAATAGTGGTCCAAATGAAGTTCTAATGATTGGATAAGAGAGGTCTCAAGTTGGTGGCCGTCTTAGTCTCTCGTGGATGACGAAAATTTCTTTTTTCTTTGTCTTTATATTGAACCAAATACAATAGGGACTTAAGGGGGCTCCATTTCTTTCCTCCCTTCTCCCTTTGCCCTTGTGAAACAATATGATCCCTTAGTTTGGTGATAGCTTAGGCTTTAGCTACCCTGCTACAATGGTATGTGTTCACTATCAGAATTCTTATGTGTTCCGTTAATTTCTGCAGAATCCAAGTGTATCTGATCTGAGCGGCTTTGTGAAAAAGCTAGTTTCATTGCCAGAGATGACAGTGAGTGATTTTATATGAACAATTTTTGGAAGAATTTACTTAGTCTAATCTGAAGATTCAGAGTTTTGACTTCTGTTTTCCTGGTCTAGAGGCACATACATCTTGCTGATCATTTGCAGACATTATTATCCAAATCATCGTTTTTTGGTCGTGTTAATATGGAACAGACCATGATGGAATCTGAAAGCTATGACATGTAAGTTATACATGTGATTTTAAGGATGCAGCTGAACATACGGTGTAATCATGTTATTTAATTTTTGCATCAGGGTAGTGTCTATATAAGTTAGGAGATCACAGGGGTGCTGACTACGGTTATTTAGTGAAAGAAAGGGTATCAATCAAGGTATGAGGGCAGTGTTAACAGTGTTGGTGCTGGCGATCCTGGCGAGGCATTTGAGTGTATTATTCCTTTCAATAACAATTTCCTCTTGTAAGTAGGGAAGCCTTGGAGGCAAATATCTCTCCATGGACTTTCTCTCCTCTCTCTTATGTTCCCTCCTATCTCATGGTTATCAGTCATCACATTAGAGAACTTTTCTCACCCCCCCCCCCCAGCGGCCAACTTGTTCTCGTAATTCTGTGTTCGCAGTACTCTAATGTCCCTTTATTTTGAGGATCAGTACTCTAAAGTCTAAAGGGCTTCAAACCTTTCTTTTTTTTGGATAAGCATGAGAATATTTTCAAGAATACACCAAGGGGGCGATACCCATATACAAATTGACATATTTGAGCGAAATGGTATGGCCCTCATCTGTTACACGTGCCCTCTGTGATGGACAACAATTTTTCTCCTCCATGTACAGGGGTTTTGTGGGGAATGGCATAGGTTTATTCTCACATACTGGTCTGCAGTTTGGGGTACTCTGTTTTGGATTTTGTAAAACCTCTAACCTGGAATAAGGAATTGGGCTATTCTGAGTCTCTGATACATCCTACACGTTTCTCTATAGTATGGACGGCACTGCTTGAATGTGTGTATGTTTGACCTTGATATCTTTGGAGTTTGGTCTGAGTGTTGCTTTCTTTTGTTAGATTGGTTGGGACCATCCTGGGGTATGTGTATATTACTTAGTTGCTTAAATATATCATATTAAAGTTGCAACTGTTGCTTATTTTGATGCAGATGCTTTGAGTACATTGAAGATATGATCCACAAACAGGAACCTCTTGTTACTGTTCTTCGGCTTCTCATCTTATCTTCTGTTACCAATTCAGGATTACCTCAGAAGCATTATGACCATTTGAGGTACTGGGGCATAGTTAACTGATTTGTACTTTCTTAATTTACAGGTGGGTACAACAGTTCTCTTTATTTTTTTCTTTGGCCTCCCTGATTCTTGACATGTTGTCATTTACATGTTTTTGATGTAGGAGAGAGCTACTGCACAGCTATGGATTTGAGCACGTAGCAATTCTAAAAACTTTGGAGAAGGCGGGACTGTTCAGGAAACAGGTCATTATTCAATCAATTGCTACACTTTGAGTAAAGTTTTGA
This sequence comes from Spergularia azorica, assembly GCA_038382645.1. Lineage (NCBI taxonomy): Eukaryota > Viridiplantae > Streptophyta > Magnoliopsida > Caryophyllales > Caryophyllaceae > Spergularia > Spergularia azorica. The sequence goes on along the minus strand of JBBYHQ010000010.1, from coordinate 20,467,812 downwards.
CTTTGGTTATTGCATAAGTTTGTGGTGACTAATCGTATACTGGTTGACTGTTTCAGGAAGTAAGAAGCACTTGGTTGACTGTTAAACGAGCTCTCCACCTTGTTGACGAAAATCTTGACACAACCGAGTATAGGTATGTTAATCTTTGTTGCTGTTCATTATGGCACTTATATACTCCGTATATGAGTATTTTCACCTTCAATCTTCACCATATAATTGTCAATATTAAAACTTGTGTAGTACTCTGTCATGAGCATACCTTGTATATCCTTGCAGACATGTTTGTATGATGTCAGGAATATAGTCTCAACAAATGTCTACTCTCTCCATCTTATTGAATTCCTTAACTTCGTTTCCGTTGCAAGACCAAGGATAGGAGAGAGAAAGTGGGAAAAGTTTACTTGTGTCCAACTTTGCCATCCCCTCATCCTCATCTTCCCCTTGACTGGACAAGCTACCCACAGCAACCTCTACCGCTCTCTAGAGCCACCACCCATCCCATGATATAGAGTATAGGTTATCTATGACTAGGTCAAACAAAATTAGTAAAATTATTGTTCTGATGCTAGTTCAAATATATAAATATTCATTTATTCAATGCTTTCTTATGTTTCATTGGTACTTTGCACTATAATATTAATATCATTTTTGCACTCTCTCTTTGTCTGATTTTTGATAGGCCAAATGATATATTTTCTAATTATTCACCACTTAGTGTGCATCTTATTCAGCAAGCCATCAGATCAGGATGGTAAGACATTGTTATCTAATCATCGATGTCTTTTTTTTTTCTTTTTACAGATGGGAAAGGGGAAACTAAATTTTGTGAGGGGTGCTATGGAATGGTTTATAAGACTTGCGAGTTCTTGAATGATATGCTATGATTCTTTTGATTTAACATTTATTCTTGTAAGTGTCCTGCACTGTCTAACATATGCTTAAAGGGCTAAATGATTTGTTGGAAAGATTTTGACTTGTTATAATTGATTTGTTAGGCGTCCCATCGAAGAAATCCTGAAATTTCTACCTGGACCGCACTTGGAAACAAAAAGAGTGAGCATTTGATACGACTTTCTTGATAGTTTATTGTGTTGATACTTAATGTTCTTGCTCTACAACATTGTGTTACTATCTCTCATTTACTGTGTTTTTCATGTTGTATTTAGGGAGCTCTATCACAAGGCTCATCATATGAATCATTGCTTAGGAGATCAACTACCGCGGACAGGTATGTGCTCATTGTCTTACTAAGGAACTTGGAATTCCACATGAAATTTTAGTGTTCATCCGTAACAGAAGATACAAAAGTGTTCTATACTAGTTCCTTGCTGACAGTGCAGTTGATTTTTGTTTGTTTGGTGACAATGTGCGAGTGCTATCTCTTTTTGCTTTATCGTGTAGCTCGGGCATAAATCTCATGACTGGCATGATTCGTTTTCAAAAGGATGTGTCTGAAGTTTGAGAAAATATATCATGGAAGGAGCTGTTTTATTTTTGTCTATGTATATTAATCTTTATTTTAGATTTTCAACTTGCCAAGACTAACCTGACTATTGGCTAATAATTTACAATTTGCTTTGTGGTTTTGAATGTCTCAGAGCGGTTGTTGGGAGGCGCTCTGTTGTACTGGTTGTCTTCATTGGTGGTGTAACATTTGCTGAGATATCTGCACTTCGTTTCCTCAGTTCTCAGGTATGTATTGTATGACATACGGCATACCTACAACTATCATCTCTATTCTCTAGACTGTAAGGCTATTGGGTCCTATCAACCCCATAATATCAAGTTCAAACTCCTGTGTTCATTTGGAGTCTGCAGTTGGCATAGAAGTCACATCTCAGATTTGCAAAGCTCTACTCTCCTTTTCTCAACAAACAAAGTAGAACTAGAAGATATAGTGTGTTTGAGAGGGTGGATGGGCTTTGCAATTCAATCTCGGTTGTGTGAATTTCATTTCCATGGATCTATGAATGCTTTTCTTCCTGCAGCTTCGTCGGTCTACGAACCTTTCATGTTCCCTAATTGCCATTTTACACATGTAGGATCAGGCGTATGATATAATCATTGCGACAACGAAAGTAATCAACGGTCATACATTGCTACAGCCATTTGTGGAATTACAGGGCTGAGATATTCGATGTTTTGCACACTCCGGCTGAACGGATTCATTTTCGAGAGATTGCCGACTTTCAATGACGTTTCATAATCACCTCCCTTTGATCCTGTAAATGCTTCTAGTTCATGTGAACATGTGTTAGTATTTGGGCTATCTCTTGTGAATATCCTGGTGCTGCTGTGATTTTATCTTGTTCATTTGTCTGATTTCCCACAAATTCTAATTTACCATTTATTTATGTTAGTTTGAGCTGTGAGAGTTGAGTCTCAATGTCTCATCAACTAACGAACAAATACCATTTCCCCCCTCCAAATTCCGCTTACCTGTGTCACCATACTTTGATTTATTTAATTCCCTTTTTACCTTGATAAGGATTCTAACGTAACCCATTTATCTCATTTCGATATTCAATTTATTATCAACTTACCCCTAAAGACTCCTACGGACTAGGAGTACTAGATGGTTCGAATTTACTACTAAAAGCTTTACGGAAGCAAGATGAATTAGAATGCTTCCGAGTTGAAATGGATGAACTCGAGCGGGTGAGTGACATACCGCCTTCAGTGGTCTACGATATATCTTCCTTAAATTTTGGATTCACTAATTTTAAATACGATTATACGAGTAATAATTCTTAAGGTCTTGCCAATTCTTTTTTTCCTTTATCTCAAAATCAAATTTAAAAAAAAAAATTATTTTAACAAAAAAGAAAAAGCTAAAACCCCACAAAACCCTCTTCGAGCACCAACACACATTTTTTGACTCTCCAAATCTCCCGTAACTTCTTCTTCACACTTCATCAAAATGGCGACGAGAACCACCGCACTCCGCCTCCTCAGTCGCTTCCTCCATCACCGTACCCCGTCTCTCTCACCTCTCCCCCATCCACACCACCTCCCTAACCACCACCACAATAACCACCCCTTCCTCCGCCACTTCTCCACCGCGACCCGCCGCAACCCGAACAAGAAAGTCGACATCGGGGCCCGAGCCCGGCAGCTCCAGACCCGACGGTTATGGACCTACGCGCTGACTTTCTCAGGAATCGCCGGATTCGTGATACTGGTGCTGAACAACTTCCAAGACCAGCTTGTGTTTTACGTTACCCCTTCCGACGCCATGGAAAAATACCATTCTAACCCTAGCCGTAACAAGTTCCGCCTTGGGGGGCTTGTTCTTGAAGGTAGCGTCAATCAGGCTGCTTCTTCCGCCGAGATGGAGTTCGTTGTCACCGATCTCGTCACCGACATCCTCGTTAGGTATTCCTTCTGGATCACGTTCAATTGATTTCGTTACGTTACATCGGAATTCGCTACATTTGACTTTTGCGATCGAACTTTTTGCTAATTTTGATCATGTCTCGAACTTAGGCTCATCTGATTTTGTTGTCGCTACATTTGACTTTTGTGATCGAACTTTGCTAATTTTGATTTGGAACTAATTAAATTGTCCACATTTGATTTTTGTTGTCGTTACATTTGACTTTTGTGATCGAACTTTTGCTAATTTTGACGATGTTGGAATGAATGGATCAAACCTTGGCTAGTTTTGATGGATTATTGTGATTTTTCGAGGTTTGATTTGGAGGGCAACGTAATTGACCTCATCCGAGTTTTGTGATTGAGCCTTGGTAATCTGGATTGTGTCATGAATTTTGTGAACTCGAATTGGAACACATAATAATTACTAGTATTGTTCGGGTGTTGGTTGGCTGGACCTTTTCGGATTTAGAGTGTCAAGTCATGATTTTCGATGATGGATATGGAACGAGTATTTAAGTATACAATCTTCATTTCCAGATATTAGCTTGGTTTAATGATTGGTCAATGTGAATGTGTGCCAGCATATGGAGCTAGTCTTTTGTTACTAGCTTTGTTTCAAGATAAATGGCCTCGTTTTACTTCTGTGGTCGATCTTGCTAATCTCGACCAGGTGTTGTGGAATTTCCCCCCCCCCCCCATACAAGCTCAGTCAAGTGCTTTGGAGTTCAATGCGTGTGTAAGAATAAGAGCTGTCATTAGCTATTGGATACCAAATTTAGTTATTGGGTTTGATGAGGGTGTAATTTGAGGCTCTCCTATTGTGGTAAATCTTACACTAAGAAGCTAAATGTTTGTGGGTGTGACAATATGGTATCAAACAACCCTCGCGACACTTTTGTGATTCATGGAGTATTCTCAATTTACGATGAATTACTTGAAACAAAGGGAAGAGTAGTTATTGTTCCGATTGTATTCATAAAATTACTTGGTATAGATCAGGAACTAGGATTTGGATGTATCCCAATTGTTGTCCTCATAGGTTTTGTGCATTTGCCTCATGCTATTGCCGTGCCTTTCTGGTGTATGCTCGATTTGTTAGCTGATACTGTTCTCTCTTTCCTTGCTTAGGTATCAGGGATCATTGCCTGATTTGTTTAGGGAAGGCCACTCGGTTGTTGTAGAAGGGTTTGTGAAGCCTTTCACAGATGAGATAAAGACATCAGGGATGAGTGAAAAAAGCAAGGAGATCACAGCGAAGGCGAGGAGTGGGGACTGCTTCTTTTCTGCAACGGAGGTGCTGGCTAAGCACGACGAGAAATACATGCCCCAGGAAGTGGCTGCTGCTATTGAGAAAAATAAGAAGAAGATTGACGAGGAGGCAGAAGCCAAGAAGGCTGCTGCTGTTTGAGATATTTCTTGTGAGTATGAAGCTAACTGGCTTAAGTTTTGTTCTTCCCATTAATTATACGTTTGGGGCTTGTATTGATTCGTTTTAGGGAAGAGGTATAGGATCTATATGCTGATATAGTCTGGGATTTAATGAAGGGATTAAATTCAAGAATTTTGAGGATCAAGAGATTTAGAATACTGATTGGCCTAGCTTTACTGCCATATCATAATATTGTACTTCTTACATACAAATTGTTTTACCCTGGGAAATAAGCAGGGATTGTTATATTCATGGTATACTGGTGAATAAAATTGGTTTGTCGCTGTTCATTTTGCAATTTTGCTTGTCTGATTTTGGTTTGCTCATAAGTATCTTAATGTTGTACCTATGTTGGGTGAGTGGCAGTGTTGTGACCGTAGCTAATGAACCACCACTCTTTCCGTAAGTTCAATGAATACCCGAATCAGTAATGGGCGTGCTGATTCAACGAAACTACTATTTTAACCATATGGGCATATCATTACATGTTGAATGTATACCCGAATCTGTAAGTTCAACGAGTTTATGCAACACCGTATCAAAGCAAGTTTAACCTTAATTTTAACCATATGGGCATCATTACATGTTGAAAATATCACCTAATCAGGTATCCAACTTCCTATCAAACCTGCAGTGTTGATGTAAAGCATTTTGATGAGTACCATACTACCAGTGGCTCCCTGATATGAAATTGGGACACTTTGCATTATTATGACTTTGCTGCTGTGGGTAGATATGCTGTCATATGCTTCCTGTCTAAAGGGAGACGACATTATCAATGCCATAGACGCCTTGAACAGGAAAACGATGGATAGACAAGGGAGTGATGGAGAGGTGTGTAGACTGACTTTGCGTCGTGATTCCAAAGCAAGCCTCCTTCAATTTTGGTCACTTTGTTGTCTTTCAGATCAATCAAGTGAAACTCAGTGAAACTCTTTCCCAATTCCTCCACTTCCTCTCCCGATCCTTGATTCCACCACCACCCTACTCTACTCTTCCCTTCCCATTCCCCTACTTTCGTTTCCGCCTCCATTATTAATTTTTTTTTTTTTTTGTTTTGAGTGTGTGACAAGCCACAAGCGGCTGCTAATAACCCTAGGCCCCTCTTCTTGATTTATATATACGGAGTATGTATAGATTTAGGTTCAGGTAGTCTCTTTCGATTTACGGGTCATCGGTTTACCTCACCCGTTGTATGCTCTTTTTTCTTATATCGATTATTGGAAGGTGTTTTGTTTGGTACAAAATTATGATGCGAGAAAAATGGCAAGTTTGTGCGTGCGTTTGAAAGTTATGGTCACTGTGTCATGGTATCTGATCGTATTGCAGAAGTTTCTAAGCTATTGAAAAGCATTCATTTCATTGGGTATCTTCTCATCTGCTGAATTGGAGGCTTCAGGTCATCTGGCGTACATTTGCCAGATGCGGACTTGTTTCAGACATCGATGTACAATGTATGTTCTTTTTTTTTTACTGTTTGGTTTCGGGTTCCGAGTAGGTTTGATGTATCAAGATGTTGCGTTGATGTACACTACAATCCGATATCGAGTTGTTCCGACTGAGACTGCAGTGTGGACCCGTACAATGCTGTAGTTGCATGCGAAATATAGTACTCATAAGTCCTAAGTAGCAAATGATATTGTGCTTGGTTTTGTTTGAAACGCTTGATATGCGTATGTGCTGAGACACAGGTCACTCTCATGCTCCACTGGCATCAAATTCTCGTTTCACTTCGTGACATTGTCCACGGTTAACACAAGCTCGGCATGAACATCGTCTATAATCTCGGGGATTAGTTGTTGTACTTTATGCAAATCACAATTTTTAGAGGTTATCACTCATTTAAGAATCCGACATCAATCCAATTTTGAGTAATTTGTTTTAGGAGGAATATAGAACACATTACTGAGAATTAGGAAAATTTTAATTGGCCTGTACTCCACAAAATCAGATTAAAATATAAGTCGAGTTAAAAAAAAAAAAATTCACTTTAAAATAGGCGATTGTAACGATTGCACCCCAAGGGTTTGCTCAATTGTGCAATTGAGCCCCTTACGTTTTATTGGGAGCAATTTAGCCCCATATG
>JBBYHQ010000010.1:20419988-20435115 GCA_038382645.1 Spergularia azorica | reverse complement strand
GAAGCTTGGAGGATTCCTGGTGTTGCTAATTATGCACTTTGCCTGTTCTTTGCAAAATTGGTTGCCTATACCTTTCTATATTGGCTCCCCTTCTACCTCAGTTATACAGGTACTTTATTTCTTCCTGCTGTTTCAAAATCAATCATTTTTCACAGTAGTTCAAGTTATAAACAGCATTAGTCTAATTCAACTGTGTCACTGTCTCACTGAGATATGATATGGAGCATGGACTAATAATTCTGTTTTCTGGTATACTGCAGAAATTGGTGGTGAATATCTATCTGGTGAGACAGCAGGAAATCTTTCGACCTTCTTCGATATTGGAGGGGTTATTGGAGGAATTCTAGCAGGATTCTTCTCTGATAAACTTGATGCCAGGGCTATTATAGCAGCTTCATTCACATACTTCATTATCCCAGCTCTATACTTGTACAGAACCTTCGGATACATCAACATTTACATGAATGTCGCGCTCATGTTTGTAGCTGGGATGTTTGTCAATGGACCATATGCCCTGATTACAACAGCAGTCTCTGCTGACCTTGGAACACACGAGTCGTTGAAGGGCAATGCCAGGGCACTAGCTACTGTCACGGCAATAATTGATGGTACAGGCTCGATTGGGGCAGCTATTGGACCTTTGCTCACAGGTTACATTTCAGCTATCAGTTGGGATGCTGTTTTCACAATGTTGATGTCAGCTTCTCTGATAGCAGGACTGTTGCTCACTAAGCTCGTAATCGAGGAGGTTCGTATAAAGATTGATAGAACCCGGAGTCCAAATGTGTCAAGGGAATATCTTGTCTGAAAATTGGTAGAAAAAAAAGGGTGAATTCTTTTGTTCATTGTGTGTATGTAGAGAGTTCAAGGTGTTTAAGAGCTTAGGTTCAGTTGTCCCAGAGCTAGTAGGATGAAGCGGAGAGAATTCTCTCCCTCCCTCCTCCTCTCTCTCTCAAACTCTTTCCGCGTTGTTGGAAAGGGAGAGTTTACTGAGATGCCGGCTAATTCAACTGATAAAGTCCCTCGGAGTATAATCGTGCAGGAGATTTTGCGACAGCATTCATCGGACTGTGAACATTGGAGGGTCTTACACTTCCTGGGATGTCAAGTAATCAAGGACATGTGTGTGCCTGATTTTCTCTCCATTTACTGTATTAGGAATTTTGGTGGGAGAAACATCATGTTGTAAAAATAGCAATGGAAAATGTTGTACAGAGTTTTTCCATGCTGTAGTTAATATTTATCTATATCATCATTCAAAAGAAATTGTTCATTTTTACCATATGGGAGTGTAATTTTTGTACTTATTATATTGTGAGACACTGAGACCTTTGCTCGTACAACATGATGAATTCCTACACTTTATGGTAACCAAACAACTCATGTTAATACAATTCGTATAGATTTTGAGGGTATCCAAACGACACCTAAGACCCCCCAGCGGCTTCCTCAAAAATTTGAGATTTCTTTTTTTACTTATCCTGGATCATTTTTAATGAAAAATAGTGGGTTGTATACTACAGTAGACATTAGTTGAGGAGATCAAAACCAAACAAAATGGAATATGTTGTTGCCGAAGAATCGAATCATTTATATCATTACTATCTAATTTCAGAGATTCACTAAAACAGTAGGAACAAATCACAATAAAGAAAGAACACATGCATTTCCATTTCCACATGTAATTAACAAGGTAGGCACGCACATATGATATGCAACAATGCAACATTAAGAATTGTACCATATAAGATTCTAATAAACTAGTATAATATTAGGTAACATATAACATGAGTAACATTCTTTGGAACAAAAGAGATTATACCATAGTTGATAGGTCCATACGAAACATCTTCTATAATGTGTTAGCAAACAATGCTACTAATTAGTAGGACATAATAATATTCCGTGGGGTAATTTGGTAATTTCACAATCATGTCATGATCAAATGAATGTCACACTTACATGTTAAAAACAATATAAAAGGAGCTCAAAACTTTGCTCCAAGATCAAACATTCATACTTCACATATCCACTCGAGAAATCTTCTTCAAACAGAGTAAAGGGAGAAAAGCTCAGCTCTTTGCTTAGCTTTAAGAGTTTAAGCCAGGTAATCCTATTACGTACTTTGTTTTAGTTTTGCATATTACATTTTACGTTCACATTTTATGTTTTCGATATGACTTGTTTTAGGTAAGATCGTTCGATATAAGCTAACCTTGGTTGATGCAGTCGAAAAAGATTTACCTTCAAATTCGTCTAGTTTTTCAGCTTAGTAGTTTTCGAGTTATATATAGATTTAATGGTTGTTTATTTGAGCAATGGTGTAAGTTGTACTCAACATGGCTTGTTTTCTCTGTATACAGCTTGCTTGATTTCTCTCCTATTAAAGGATACAACTCAACTTCAACAATGGTGACAAGCCATGAAACTTCTCCTCTAGATATCAAGGATGAAAGGCCACTAGGAATTCGGGTTATCGAAAACTCTAAGAAAAGATCCCTCTCATACCATACATATCAAGCAATTGTGTTCATTGTAACATTTCTATCTTACGCAACATACCATGTAACCCGAAAGACGACCAGCATTGTGAAGAGTGCACTTGATCCTCAATCACCAACTTCATTATCAATTTCACATGGAAATAACACACTTTTGGGTGCTACAAATGGGGGATGGGCACCCTTCAATGGGAGGGATGGCACACAACTGCTCGGTTACCTTGATGTGGCTTTCCTGGCAGTGTATGCTGCAGGAATGTTCTTTTCCGGGCACATTGGTGACAGAATGAACCTGAGAGTGTTTTTAACCATCGGAATGTTGGGCACCGGTCTGTTAACTGCACTGTTTGGGTTCGGATACTGGTTCAACATTCACAATTTTTACTACTATCTGATAGTACAGATGTTTGCTGGTGTACTCCAATCTACAGGGTGGCCATCTGTAGTTGCAGTGGTTGGTAATTGGTTTGGAAAAGGCGGTAGAGGTCTGATTATGGGTGTCTGGAACGCGCACACATCAGTTGGTAATATCGTAGGCTCACTGGTTGCATCATCCTTATTGAAGTATGGATGGGGTTGGTCGATGTTTGTTCCAGGCGCGGCTGTAGCAGTTGCAGGCTTGATTGTGTTTTTCTTCTTGCCTGTAAGTCCTCTGACTTGTGGGATGCATATGGGTGAAGATGACGCGGATTCTCCTAAAAAAGACCCATTCGCGGAACCCTTCATTCCCTTCCCGGATTCAATTGAAGAGTCAGTGATTGATGAGGAGCAGGGCGCAGTCGGGTTTATACAGGCTTGGAAGATTCCTGGTGTTGCTAATTATGCTCTCTGCCTGTTCTTTGCGAAATTGGTTGCGTATACATTCCTGTACTGGCTTCCTTTCTACATCAGTTCCACAGGTACTTTTTTTTCTAATCTTGTTGCTGCTCCAAAATCAGTCATTTTTAGACAGCATTAGTACATTCTGATTTATATGACATGAATTAGAACTCTAATACAGTTAGTTCTGTGACGAAAACTGTGGCCGTGAGGGGAATTAATCAGTTGTTTATCGTTGTACATGTCAGAAATCGGAGGCAAATATTTATCAAGCGAAACAGCAGGGAATCTATCAACCTTCTTCGACATTGGAGGGGTGATCGGAGGAATCTTAGCCGGGTTTTTCTCCGATAAACTTGGTGCCAGGGCAATAACAGCAGCTACCTTTACATACTTCATAATCCCAGCTCTATATTTGTACAGGAATTACGGATTCATCAACATTTACTTGAATGTCACCTTCATGTTTGTAGCCGGAATATTTGTCAATGGCCCATATGCACTGATCACAACAGCAGTGTCTGCTGATCTTGGAACGCACGAGTCACTGAAGGGTAACTCGAGGGCACTAGCTACTGTCACAGCCATAATAGACGGTACAGGCTCGATTGGTGCAGCTGTTGGACCTCTGCTCACAGGGTACATTTCAGCTATCAGTTGGGATGCAGTTTTCATAATGTTGATGTCTGCAGCTCTGATAGCAGGACTGCTACTCACCAAGCTCGTAATCGAGGAGGTTCATTCAAAGATTGACAAAATCCGGAAACCAAGTGTTTGGAGGGAATATATTGTTTGAACTTCTGAAAGAAAATCAGAAGAGGACAGTAAATGGGCAAGTTCTTTGTTCATTTTGTACATATAGTGGTATCAAAGTGTTAATGAGCTACTATCAGCTAGTTATGGTGGGAATTGAGAAAGCTTCACGTTGTAAGATACAACAATGGAAATATGAGCGCAGAATTATTCATACATGATGTACATTTGTATGTTATATGCACATATCAGCCTCTAAACCAAACAAAGGGGTCAATTTTACCTTGTTATATATAATTGTCAGATGATTTCATAGTTTTAACTTTGAAGATGTAATGATTTGAACTTCACTAATACCACCAACGATGTATCGACTAGTCTCGGTGCCTTTTCTTGAGGAAGACAGTAGAAACACCTTGCAGCAGAGTTCTCTGTAGCAACAGGTGATGTTTGCTACCTACAAAATTTTAGAGGCGAAATTTTACAAAGGGACCCCTATATTGTTGTTAACCAAAAAGGCGAATTTATAAATGGAGGTCCTATAACCTTGTCAACTAAAACGAACTTTTGACATAACTAAACCTACATTTCTAAGGCACAAGCAAACCACAAGCTCGAGAATTTTTATGCAACTTCAGTATTTTGAAAAGATTAGTATAGGGGGTTATGTCGTTATGGCGGGCGCTCTTCTCGCCGGCCTTAAAAACGCCCATGGAAAGCCTCAAAAACGTATTGGGGAAAATACATCACAGTGACTTGAGGAGTATCTTGGGTATGACTTATAGCCTTCAAACTTAGTAGTCGTCAACAACCATTTCGGGTAACAAAGTCGGATTGGTGTGATTATATAATTATTAACTCCTAGCCACCTCGGGATCACCCTCGTCTAACTTGGGGACCCAATTAAGAGGTGTTTTTGCACAGCAGTTCTACCATCAGGGGCTTATCAATGACATCATAAACCACTTAATGTGTGACATTCACCTATTAATGGCCTCAAATATTATTCCGAGCACTAAGTCTGGCCCTTGTGAAGGGTCGAAGTAATTAATATCCGAAATTGTGACTCAAAGGGTGGTGGACTGGTGTCTCGGACGTGACTTATAACCTTCAAATCCAATCGCATAGGATTATTTGGATTGATAGAGTTAGATAAGGTTGATCCTCTAAACCTTAACTCATAGCATTCATTGTAAAAGGTTGACAGTTTGCAACAAACAATACGAAGCATTAGAAGAATCGAATCATCATCATCATCATATTCTACCTACTTACTAAAACTATATGAACAAATGTCAATCACGAAGATAGAGCAAGTGCACATGCATTTATATTTCCTCATTTATCAAAGGTAGGCAAAATGATCGGTGCAACTTTAAGAATTATACCATAATGTTCTCATAACTAAACTATAAGTATTAGGCAATAATTCGTTACACGAGTAACATTCTTTGGGAACATAAGAGATTATACCAAGTAAGATAAGGTCCATAATAATATTCCTAGGGGTAATATAGTAATTAAACATTCATGTCATAGTTAAAAAATGCACACTTACAAGTGGACTACAAACCATATAAAAGGAGCTCAAGAGTCAAGACTTTGCTCAAAATCCAACAATAACATTCATAACTTCACAAGCAATCTTCCACTACTTCACAAGTCTTCTTCATAGCAAAGACAAGCAACATTCAAGGAAAGCTCATCTCTTTGCTTTAGGTAATTTTATTACTCTCTTTTCATTTAGTCTTCATATCATGATCATGTCTTCTTTTCAAAGTTCGTATTCGTGTTTTCCTTACATAGCTTGTTTTAGCTAAGATCATTCTGATACGCGTTTAATGACTTTTGACCGTCTTATTGGTAACTAGTGAATATTCAAAAGTACGAGTTGAGTTTTAAAATAGCTTACGAAAAGCTCGCCCAAGACTTTAATTTTTTTTTTTTTTTTTTTTTGTCATATCTAATGGAAACTTACAGTCAAAGACATTTGAAGAGGTGTTGAATTGTTGGGTTAGTTCATCAAACAAGGGAAATTAAAGCTTAGGTTTAGTTACTGATTATCTCAACTGATGAATTTGGAGATTTGTGCTTCAAGTTACTTAAAAAAAAGGCAGCAGTTGGTAGATGTAAATATGTAACAGTAAAAGATTTAACTTCAGTGGAAAAATGTTAGCATTCCATAGTTTATCTTCTAAGTACTAAAAATGGCTTCTGATCTCTTCTATCTGTTTATATGCAGCTTGCTTGATTGGCTTCCTATCGATGGGGTCAATCCATGAAATATATCCACTTCAGGTTAAGGATGAACGGCCTTTAGGAATTCGAGTTATCGAAAACTCGAAGAAAAGATCCCTTTCATACCATACCTACCAAGCAATTGTGTTCATTGTAACATTTCTCTCTTACGCAACATACCATGTAACCCGAAAGACGACTAGCATAGTGAAGAGTGCACTTGATCCTCAATCACCTACTTCCACTTCAATAGACTTAAAATCCTACCCATGGCAGAAAAATTACCTTAACATTTCACATGGGAATGTCACAGTTTTGGGTGCTAGTGCTAGTAATGGTGGATGGGCACCCTTCAACGGGAGCAATGGCACGGAGTTACTCGGTTACCTTGATGTCGCTTTCCTGGCAGTGTACGCTGCAGGAATGTTCTTTTCCGGGCACATTGGTGATAGAATGAATTTGAGAGTGTTTTTAGCCATCGGAATGATGGGAACTGGTTTGTTTACGGCATTGTTTGGGTTCGGGTATTGGTTCAATATCCATAATTTTTACTACTATTTGGTTATACAAATGTTTGCTGGTGTGCTCCAGTCTACTGGTTGGCCATCTGTTGTTGCAGTGGTTGGTAATTGGTTCGGAAAGGGAAGTAGGGGCTTGATTATGGGGGTCTGGAACGCGCACACATCAGTTGGTAATATCGTAGGATCACTGGTTGCATCAGCCTTGTTGAAGTATGGATGGGGTTGGTCAATGTTTGTTCCAGGCGTGGCTGTCGCTGTTGCAGGGTTGATGGTGTTTTTCTTCTTGCCTGTTAGTCCTTTGTCTTGTGGGACACATATGGGTGAAGATGACGCGGATTCTCCTAAGAAAGATCCATTCGCAGAACCCTTCCTACCCTTCTCGGATTCAGATGACGAGTTAGAAATTAAGTCAGAAAATGAGCAACAAGGTGCAGTTGGGTTCTTAGAAGCTTGGAAGATTCCTGGGGTTGCTAATTATGCACTCTGCCTGTTCTTTGCGAAATTGGTTGCGTATACATTCCTATATTGGCTTCCCTTCTACATCAGTTCTACAGGTACTTATTTGATCTCAAACTTTTCGAGAAATTAGTCACTCATTTTTCTTCCAAAAAGACGGGAATTAATCTGTCGTTTATCCTTGTATATTTCAGAAATCGGTGGCAAATACTTGTCAAGTGAGACAGCTGGGAATCTATCAACCTTCTTCGACATTGGAGGGGTGATCGGAGGAATCTTAGCTGGATTTTTCTCTGATAAGCTTGGTGCCAGGGCAATAACAGCAGCTACCTTTACATACTTCATAATCCCAGCTCTATACTTGTACAGGAATTACGGCTTCATCAACATTTACATGAATGTCGCCCTGATGTTTGTAGCCGGAATGTTTGTCAATGGTCCATACGCCCTGATCACAACAGCAGTATCTGCTGATCTTGGCACGCACGAGTCATTGAAGGGAAACTCAAGGGCGCTTGCTACTGTCACGGCCATAATAGATGGTACAGGATCAATTGGAGCTGCTGTTGGACCTCTGCTCACAGGTTACATTTCAGCTATCAGTTGGGATGCAGTTTTCATAATGTTAATGACAGCATCTCTGATAGCAGGCCTGCTACTGACTAAGCTCGTAATCGAGGAAGTGAATACAAATATTGAGAAAATCCGGAGACCAAATGTTTTGAGGGAATATGTTGTTTGAAAAACGAAAGAAAATCACAAAAAAAGGCGAAAAAAAGACAATAAAGGGAGGTTTCAGAATGCCTGGAATTTGGATTCGTTTGCTCCTCGGTATATCAGCTCGTACGATGAAATGGAGAAGAAGTCTTCTCTATCGAGAGTTGATGCAAGTCTCAACTAGCTTAACTGGTAAAAGTTTCGCGAACTATAATCGTTGTTCAACTAATCATCTGACTCAGAAGGGCTTTCTATTTCCTAAATCTTCGATATGAAGTTTTGATTTTCACACAACAGAGGACAGATTGTATTTCAAACTATGATGTCCAAAGCTTCATGTTTGTATAGTATAGATGAAAATACAATGTACAGGATTTTACTATGTTCTTATCACATTTGCTAGATCCATCTTCTCATCTAGATGGTTGTTGATTGGTTTATAAACGACATTTCCCGTGTTTCCTATGAACCAATTGAAGAGATTACAGGTATCGACCATATAAAACAACACCAACATCCAAGCCGAATGTAAGCGCTTTATAAAACAGACGAAAAAAAGAAGGTTCGCACTCACTAGTCCACAACAAGTAGCTCAACCCCTAATTTGCATTATTTAGGACGGCTGGTTTTAAAAGGAGCACACGGCTTCTACACCATTGGAGCTTTAACAGTATTGCTAAGCAGGATAAGGAGCTTTCGTAATAAGCTAAGTCACACAGAAATTATTAGAGTAATTAGTGATAAAGATGTCATCTTAGAGGGGACCAGAAATGCGTGAAGAAAGCCGTTGTTGTAATACGTAATGCAATCTTTAAAATTATTACGAAAATAATAAGGATGTTACGCCATGGACCTCCGATGGCGAAAAGAGAATCGTTGTGAAATGTTTGATGATGCATTACATCCATGATCTAATCCGAATGAAAACATTATTTGTTATTAAAGTCAAGATTCTCACTCTCATAACAGTTCTTTCGGTGTAGAGGAAGTCACACGCCCATACGCGCAATTCTGACATTCACGCGTATGGTACTTAGGTTATGAGTATCAACGCTTCAGTGACTATTCAACTAGGTGAACTGACATCTAACTTACGGTAAACTATCTAACTTACGGAAAATTACTAAATTATGGCGAATTCAAGTAGAATTTTCAACAATCTCGAGACGTATTTTCAATACTCAGACTCGAGATCAGTAGTTTTGACAAACACCCACATACAGTATTATATATTGTAGATTGCTTAAACAAATAGATCACGCAACTACACATATAACATACGGAGTATTAAACAAAGGTATACCACATTCTAATTCCTTGTATAATTTAAGAGTGACCAAGGAAAATAATGCTGATTTCTACGATCAGAGACAGTAATTACTCAATACTCATAGCATACGTACTAGCCATACCTCCCCACGTCCCACGGTAAGTTCTAAGAAAGAAGGGACAAGGTTCAGGCGTTCAGTGGTTCGAATCGCAACTTATGGTAAGACGGTTTAACGCAAAACTTGCTCCACGTAGAGGCGAAGTCGTTGTATAACTACTACATCAGCATGGTTTTGAGCAAAGTCATAAAGAAAAAAAAAACTAGTGTAATTATGTAGGTGTTAACCACTAGACTATTCTAATATTATATAGCAACTTAAATTAAGTAACCACTAATTAAGCAAAAGCAATGCACATCAAAAGTTAGGTTATAATCATCATCTCTCTTAGACCACAAATTAGATACTACCCGATCAAGCTTAACCACTGATTAATGGATTGTTAATGTCACTTGGGAGTACTAATATTATTGTTTAGAAGATCTTAGGCAAGAACAAGAGGTAGATCGCGACTAGGCACACTTTTAAGAAAGTGACCGCGATTATGCATTATGCAATGAAAATTAGCAGCCAGCACCACTAAGTAAAATGCTGCATCAGCTAGAAACCTTATGCCTCAGGTAGAGATTGTTTGTCGAAACGAAAGTTTGAGCAAGGAGATTTTCTAGGAAAACTTCATCCTAAATGCCCAAGATAAGAAAAACCAATAAACAGTATTGAAGACAATGGTTAGATATTCCTGACCAATACGAATTAGGGCGATTTTCTATAGAAATCTTCACCTTTCAGTCTAATCTAAGAAGAACAAGCACTGAGATGAGTTCATATCATCATACTGTATCTTCATGGTAACACTTTGCAAGGGACACTAGCTAAGCTTCCTTTCAATCTCTACCTATTTTGTTGGGCTAAGTGTCTATGTTGGTACGCCTAATCTTGAATATAAGCCCGCCTCAAATAACAATGAAACAAGTGAACCAACAATTCAACACATATAAACAAAGCCCACACTGAAAACATACCTCAGTACAGGAGGCCCATACTATACATCACCGCGCTGCTACCAGTTTCAAACTGCTATCACTCAACCCTTCTGCAACTTCGAGTGTGAAAATCTGAATGCATCTATCAAAACCTTGATACACTTAGCTCAAGAAGGATAGAAAACTTCACTATTTCGACAATTATGAAAGAGAAGGAAAGGAAGGGAAAGAGAAAACCACGAAAGAGCTCAACTTGTAATAAAGTGGGAAGCCATTTCTCCCAAATCTAGGACGAGCCGAAGTGGTTCTCCAATTCCCTACCCACCTCTGCCCTGAAACTTCTTAATCATCTCTTAAATGAAAGGATTCCTAGTCTTCCCCTCCATTTCCCCTATCCCCTATAATAGAAAGATGGAGAATGCAGGCAATTCACCGAAAGCACAAATGATCCAAACCAAAGGTAAAGGTAAATATACAACTCTATAGCTGAAATACTTATGAAATCTACATGGGTTAAAACCGTCATAATAATTAACTGTCATAAGTTTTCTGGAGACTAATCATTCAGATGCGTTGCTCCACGCTCAAACCATCATTTCCAGTTAGCAATGCATATGCACAATTGGACACAAGTGCATTTTTAAGATAAAGGACACCTTCCTACTGACTTTCTCTATCCAGTTCAAAACATTAGTAATATACAAGCTTTTTATGGACTATGGTGTTACTTCCTCCAAGCCAACAACTTAAAAAGGAAGAATTTCAGGAACAGTCAGGGCTCAGACCTCACAAGTATGAGATGGGGAAACTGTAACCATAATCACAAGGCCCACAATGCCTTCAAATGGTGCCATACTACATACCACGGTTGCAGGGTAGGAAGGACAGTTAAACAACATCTTGAAGGTGCAAAGGTGAGACGAATGGACAAGCAAGTGGTACAGTCATTGCAAACAGAAGTTCACGCCTGGTACTTAGTAAGCAATGGCAAGGGTAACGTTAGGGTAGTGGTGCCCTTACTGACAGATTGAATCTTCGAACCCCTTCCCAAAAATCTTGGCTGGTCAAATTCTAAAGAAAACAGGCTTGCTCTAATGTTTCAGGATGTCGATGTATTAACCTCTTTGCTTACAGATTTAATTAACCAAGACCTGAAGGAAGGTCTAACAACATATTGCCTAATCGCCTAGGAGGGTGGAAACATACTACTTAGTATCCAAGAACACAGCTCCAGCAACATCAGGAGAAGATTAGGACAACCCTTCTGACTGCAGAGGCATAGGAGAAACATTTCCATTTATTTTGGTCATCAGAAAACAGGTGGAAGTATCACACAAGACTAAGTGGAAGCTAACACACAAAAATGTTTAGAATCCAATAACATTCCTGCACTGCCACAGGTAAGGCAACTAGTCAACACAACTTCAACCACATTGAAGAAGCATATCATATTTGGAAGCGAAACTTTGGCCTATTGGGCAGGGGTCTGAGCCCCCCCCCCCCCCAAGATTTTGTTTGTCGTATTAGTTGCACAAAAGTACTTGAAGTTGCAGTTGGACAATTGGTAATGTTATAATTCTTGTAACTAAGAGATCATGGGTTCATCCCCCCCCCCTTCAATCTTTTGCCAAGATCCGCCACTGAATTTCTACTGCAGTAGCATATAATGCTCAGTAACTTAATCCCAACAATGACATTTAAATATGACCTCAAAAATGAAAGTCTTGGTCACAATATGATTGCTTTATTTAGGAATTAGAAGCAATCACACGAACCGTTTTCAGGTCAAGACAGGCTTAACATAATTATTCTTACATGGTGCTAATATATATTGCCAAAATCTAACTTATCTACAAAGAAGGAGAGGTTCCAAACAATGATACCTTATTAATGGTCAATCTAGATAATCAAGGTGATCAATCAGGTAACAAAGCACCTAATATTTGGCTATATCATAAAAGAGAACCACCAACGCAATAAACAACCTCAGGCCAAACCTCACGAACCAATGACTATCATAGGTAAGTTGCGAGGTGTTCTGCATGTCTAAAAGATGTAATTTCAACATTGAATGACGAGTGCCCACTCACAAATAATAAGCAAGAGTGAAAAGCTGACTACCCGAAAGCTTACCCCCAACCCACCAGGTCCAGGCCTCAATTTCCGTGGACAGTTTTACTTAGGTTGTCCATACAGCAGATTATGTACTCCTACAGACAGTAAAATGGTTGGTCATTTCATACAAGCTCAGGTATTCAATTTTTGGAAATAAGATTAGCAACCTCCCCCACTCCCGCCAAGTTGAACTTTAAGAAGCTGTAGCTTGAGTCACCATTCTCATTGATGGATCGATACTATTACTCTTAAAGGTTCCAGAAGAATTCAAAGGAAACGTTACAAAGATTATATTAGAGTTTCAGTAAGTAAAAAAAAAAAGCTTTACCCCAGTGAACCAACTAACAAACAAACAAAAAAAGGGAAGTGTTGAGGAGAAACTAGAGGAGTGGAGATGAAAAGGGCTTCCCGTCGAAATACCAAAAGAATGGCTTGATATCACTCGGAGAGAATAATTTATACCTAAACAGAAATAGCTGAAATAACCAACTCGCCAAAATTAATCATCAGAGTATAAAGTCCATGCCTTTTCAAATTACATTTTCCATAAAGTACCAAGTAAACCATAATTTGCTTTTTAGTAAGTTTGAAACCAAATCCTCTTCACATTTCCTACATTGATCGCCACATTTCCTACATTGATCGCATAGTAAAGAGGGGAGCATAGTGTGTCTAATGCTGAAGATAACCAACAAAAAAGCCAGATTTAATGTTTTGCCTGGGAAAATGAAAACCGACTACTGAGTGAAGAGAAATGTCCATTTTTTGGAGGACTGCTCATGTACAAACTAAATGAAAATCAGACTATCGAATCATGCTACACTAACCAACACGGTACAATTTCCAGCATGTCCACAAACTCTAAACATTCTCATTGTAAAATTATCCACAGAGACACTGCTAATGTGAACAACTGATACATTTTCTGTTAGAAGTTTGATCTTGATCGCCACAAGGTCAAACAACATCCGGAAGTTTCCGCATTCACATTATCCCTTCAGTAAAGTGTGGGAAGCTTATTGGTTTTTTTTTTCCCGAGATCAGAAAAGCTTACAACTTTGCAATGCAACAACCACAAATCACAAAATTCTCATAACCTCTCAAGTCTAACTTGCTTTTCGGCCTTTCTTCCTAATCACCATTACATTCAATGCAGAAACTTGCAAAACAAGCTCCCTAATCTAATCCCACAATCTTTTGCACTCCAACTACTCGACTATGAGGCCGTCTTACCCAAAACCTACTCTTTAACTTCAAAACAACTAAACATAAATCAATAGTACTCATCTAACATCAGCCGAAACAACGAATTCGACAATATGATTCATTCCACCATTCCATTCCAATCCAGTCCATGCAACAATCAATAACATCAAACACCTTATAACAAATAATACAACAATAGAACTGCAAAATTCAGAAGCTTCTCAATCAAGTCACAATATAAGTACCAAAATCCACATGTATATCTCTTCAGTACCAAAATCCAAATGTATATATATATATTGTATATAACTTCACCAATACAACCCTAATTCCTAAAATTAACAAAATCCATTACAACCCAGATCACAAAAATCCACCAAACCCACCAAAACCCACTACTAAATCCTACCAAAATCACATAATAACATTATAATACGACCTAATAATTAACAAAAACAGTAAAAATTTATAACCTGTTGAAATTTGGATCAGCCAAAAAAACACCAACGGCGCCGACTTTCCATCAAAGATATTACTAATCATCATCAGGCTTCTTGGGTTTGCGATAATTTTGCTCGATAAGACGGCCGACGAAGAGTGCAGTAGAAGCTAACTTTTGAACATCAGGAACTTTGTAATTCTGGGCAACATATACTCCGCAAACTGTGCCCACCATGAATGAGAAGCAACTTCTTACGATCCCCATTTTTTATTTATTTATTTTTGTGTGTTATTATTTTTTGGAATGACAATGAATTAATTCGTTGTGGATGATGATAAATTGATTGAATTTCTTGCTCTACAAGCTTCTTCCTGGAGGGGGGTTCTGGTGTTCTCTGGTGAGACCGCCGGGTGAAATGCGTGGAACGGGCTTGACGCTTGACGCTTGACGCTTGACGGGTCTCGTAAGAAAGTCGGATGTGTGAGGATAACATTGCTTATTAGTGTTACGGTTTTTTACCGGATATAAAATGGTATACTATGCTTCATACACGTTTTAAATGTGGTCGTTGATGGGTAGAATCGGTTTAAGAAATACCGAGTACGTGGACTTCATTTGGTCAGATGGGTTAACTAGAACTCGACTCAAGGATTCTAGTGAGTTAAGCAAAATGTATATTCCTTGCGGAACTTAGGCTTCAAACAAGGATCGACTAGTGAAAAAATTGATCATAAGATCAAGGACGCAAGTTTAACGAGTCAAAGTCGATTTTATGTCCATGATCTTATGGGAATATGACGATACTTCGAAACAAAAGATGAAATACTCAACCGCTCTTTTGTCTAAGTATATCTGATCGAATCAAACCGTAACCATTCAAGGGAACGGAAATAGTAACTTTTAGGCCAAACTACCAAATTGGTAAAAAAAAGTGTAGGGCAGTTGACAGATTGGTAAAAAAAATACTCCGGCGACAAATTGGTAAAAAAAAATGAGACTAGTCACCAAATTAGCCAAAAAAACGTCTTAGTTGCCGGTGCGTATCATC
>JBBYHQ010000010.1:20399681-20419888 GCA_038382645.1 Spergularia azorica | reverse complement strand
GACGGGTCGGGAATCAGGACTTCAAATTTGGGGTTTTAGGGTATATACGGGTAAGCTCTTCCTCTCTTTTTCTCTCTTTCTCTCTCTTTTGTGAATGTGTTTATGGTGTGTGTTTTTTGATCTGATTTTCTGCTCACTCAAGCCTTCCTCTTTGTTTGCAAAAGCTTCTCAAAGAAGGATAAACATAGTAAGGGTAAAATGGTATTTTACTACCACATTGCTTACTACATCCATATGTAAAAACACATGGGTTCTTCCCCCATTTAGGAGGGAATACTCCAACACTAACCTTGTTTGATGCAATCGTAAAAGATTTACCTTTGAATTCGTCTAGTTTTTTGGTTTAGTTGTTTTCGAGTTATATATAAATTTAATGGTTGTTTATTTGAGCTATGGTGTAAGTTATACTCAACGTGGCTTGTTTTCTCTGTGTACAGCTTTGCTTGATTTGTTTCCTAAAGGATACGACTCAACTTCATCAATGGTGACAAGCTATGAAACGTCTCATCTGGATATTAAGGATGAAAGGCCTTTAGGAATTCGGGTTATTGAAAACTCGAAGAAAAGATCCCTCTCATACCATACCTATCAAGCAATTGTGTTCACTGTGACATTTCTATCTTACGCAACATACCATGTAACCCGAAAGACGACTAGCATTGTGAAGAGTGCACTTGATCCTCAATCACCAACTTCATTATCAATTTCACATGGAAATAGCACATTTTTGGGTACTACAAATGGTGGATGGGCACCATTCAATGGGAGGGATGGCACGCAATTGCTCGGGTACCTTGATGTGGCTTTCCTAGCAGTCTATGCTGCAGGATTGTTCTTTTCCGGGCACATTGGTGACAGAATGAACCTGAGAGTGTTTTTAACCATCGGAATGTTGGGCACTGGTCTGTTAACAGCACTGTTTGGGTTCGGATACTGGTTTAACATCCACAATTTTTACTACTATTTGATAGTACAGATGTTTGCTGGTGTACTCCAATCTACAGGGTGGCCATCTGTTGTTGCAGTGATCGGTAATTGGTTTGGAAAAGGCGGTAGAGGTCTGATTATGGGTGTCTGGAACGCGCACACATCAGTTGGTAATATTGTAGGCTCACTGGTTGCATCATCCTTGTTGAAGTATGGATGGGGATGGTCTATGTTTGTTCCAGGCGCGGCTGTTGCAATTGCAGGCTTGGTTGTGTTTTTCTTCTTGCCTGTTAGTCCTCTGACTTGTGGAATGCATATGGGTGAAGATGACGCGGATTCTCCTAAAAAAGACCCATTCGCGGAACCCTTCATTCCATTCCCGGATTCAGTTGAAGAGTCAGTTACTGATGAGGAGCAGGGCGCAGTCGGGTTTATACAGGCTTGGAAGATTCCTGGTGTTGCTAACTATGCTCTCTGCCTATTCTTTGCGAAATTGGTTGCGTATACATTCCTATACTGGCTTCCTTTCTACATCAGTTCCACAGGTAGTTTTTTCTGTCTTCTTGCTGCTCCAAAATCAGTCAATTTCACATAGCATTAGTAGACTCTGATACATATGACATGATGAATCAGAGCTCTAGTACAGTTTGTTCTGTGACGAACATTATGGCCGTAATGGAGATTAATCAGTTGTTTATCCTTGTACATTTCAGAAATCGGAGGCAAATACTTATCAAGCGAAACAGCTGGGAATCTATCAACCTTCTTCGATATTGGAGGGGTGATCTGAGGGATCTTAGCTGGATTCTTCTCTGATAAGCTTGGTGCCAGGGCAATAACAGCAGCTACCTTTACATACTTCATAATCCCAGCTCTATACTTGTACAGGAATTACGGATTCATCAACATTTACCTGAATGTCACCTTCATGTTTGTAGCCGGAATGTTTGTCAATGGGCCATATGCACTGATCACAACAGCAGTTTCTGCTGATCTTGGAACGCACGAGTCACTGAAGGGTAACTCGAGGGCACTAGCTACTGTCACAGCCATAATAGACGGTACAGGCTCGATTGGTGCAGCTGTTGGACCTCTGCTCACAGGGTACATTTCAGCTATCAGTTGGGATGCAGTTTTCATAATGTTGATGTCTGCAGCTTTGATAGCAGGATTGCTGCTCACCAAGCTCGTAATCGAGGAGGTTCATTCAAAGATTGATAAAATCCGGAAACCAAGTGTTTGGAGAGAATATATCGTTTGAACATTGAAAAAAAATCAGAAGAGGACAGTAAAAGGGCAAGTTCTTTGTTCATTGTGTACATGTAGTGGTGTTAACGAGCAAATATCAGCTAGTTTAATAGATAAAGTTGCTCATGGTGTAAAGATGTCACGACAAGACTCAAATCCCTTATGTACTGTACTAGGACCATACGGTGGGAATTGGGAAAAGCTTCACGTTGTAACTTGTAAGATTATATAACAATGGAAATATGAGTTCAGAATTATTCTTCATCATGTACATTTTTATGTTACATGTATCCATATTATACTGTACTACATCAGCATCTAAAGTCTAAACCAAACAAAGGAGTAGTTGTCAGATGATTTCAAGTTTTTAACTTTGAAGATGTGATGATTTTAACTTCACTAAAACCATCAACCGATGTATGCGTCGACTAGATAGATAGTCTCGGTGCCGTTTCTTGGGGTAGATAGTATAAACAGGCGATGTTTGCTCTCTATCTATCTACAAAAATTTGAAGGCGAAATTTCATAAAGGGGCCGCTAAATTGTTGTTAACCAAAACAACGAATTTTTATATGGAGCTCCTTAAAACTTGTCAACTAAAGTACTCCGTAAAACAATTGAAATATAGTATAAACAAAAAACAAAAAAATAAAAGGTCACTGAGTAGAATCGCACTTATGATAGAACTAAACCTACATTTCTAAGGCACAAGCAAATCACAAGCTCGAGAATTTTTATGCAACTTTAGTTATTCTAAAAAGATTAGTATAGGGAGCTATGCCGTTATGGCGGGCGCTCTCTCGCCGGCCTTAAAAAACACCTATAGGAAGCCTCAAAAACGTATTGGGCAAAAGCCGGAAAACACATCACAGTGACTTGAGGAGTATTTTGGGTATGACTTATAGCCTTTAAATCTAGTAGTTGTCAACAACCATTTCGGGTAACAAAGTCGGATTGGTCTTTACACTCCTTGTGAGATGAGTGAGGTTCCTACCTTGGAAATGTGTCACAAATGGAGTTTAAAAATCAATATAAGGAGTGTAAAAATCGGTACCTCAATTCTTAGGTGTTTTCGCACACCACCAAGGGCTTATCAATGACATTATAAACCACTTGTTGCGTGACATTCACCTATTAATGGTCTCAAATGTTATTCCGAACACTAAATCTGGCCTTTGTGAAGGTTCAAAGTAATTTGGCAGGTAATCTGAAACGGTGACTCAATGGGTGTTGTCTCAGACATGACTAATAACCTTAAAATCTATTCGTTTAGGACAATAGCTTGAAGCTCTAAACTTTAACTCATTGCAATTATAATAAAAGGTTGAAAGTTTGCAACAAACAATACAAAGGATTAGAATCCCGCATTGGGTACCACCCTGGATAATAGGGAGACCTTTTGCACGTCATGTATTCTTACCTCTTAGGAAAAAAAATAAAATAAAAAATACAAAGCATTAGAAGAATCGAATCATATCATATTCTACCTACTTACTAAAACTATATGAACAAATGTCAATAAGAAGATAGAGCAAGTGCACATGCATTTATTTTTCCTCATTTATCAAAGGTAGGCAATTATGATCGGTGCAACTTTAAGAATTATACCATAATGTTCTCATCACTAAACTATAGTATTAGGTAATAACTCGTTACACGAGTAACATTCTTTGGGAACATAAGAGATTATACCAAAGTAGATAAGGTCCATAATAATATTCCTAGGGGTAATATAGTAATTAAACATTCATGTCGTAGTTAAAAAATACTAGTACACACTTACAAGTTACAAGTGGAGTACAAACCATATATAAAAGGAGCTCAAGACTTTGCTCAAAATTCAACAATAAGATTCATAACTTCACAAGCAATCTTCCACTACTTCACAAGTCTTCTTCATAGCAAAGACAAGCAACATTCAAGGAAAGCTCACTTCTTTGCTTTAGGTAAATTTATTACTCTCTTTTCATTTAGTCTTCATGTCATGATCATGTCTTCTTTTCTTACGTAGCTCGTTTTAGCTAAGATCATTCTGATACGCGTTTGATGACATTTGACCGTCTTATTAGCTATTGGTGACTAGTGAATAATTAAGATTATGGCTTCTCTTCTGTTTGTATGCAGCTTGCTTGATTGGCTTCCTATCGAATGGGGTCAATCCATGAAATAAATCCACTTCAGGTTAAGGATGAACGGCCTTTAGGAATTCGAGTTATCGAAAACTCGAAGAAACGATCCCTCTCATACCATACCTATCAAGCAATTGTTTTCATTGTAACATTTCTCTCTTACGCAACTTACCATGTAACCCGAAAGACGACTAGCATAGTGAAGAGTGCACTTGATCCTCATCAATCACCAACTTCCACTTCAATTGACTTGAAATCTTACCCATGGCAGAAAAATTACCTTAACATTTCACATGGGAATACAACACTTTTAGGTGCTAGTGCTAGTAATGGTGGATGGGCGCCCTTCAATGGGAGCAATGGCACGGAGTTACTCGGTTACCTTGATGTTGCTTTCCTTGCAGTGTACGCTGCAGGAATGTTCTTTTCCGGGCACATTGGTGATAGAATGAACTTGAGAGTGTTTTTGACGATTGGTATGATGGGAACTGGTTTGTTTACGGCATTGTTTGGGTTCGGGTATTGGTTCAATATCCATAACTTTTACTATTACTTGGTTATACAAATGTTTGCTGGTGTGCTACAGTCTACAGGGTGGCCGTCTGTTGTTGCAGTGGTTGGTAATTGGTTCGGAAAGGGTAGTAGAGGCTTGATTATGGGGGTCTGGAACGCGCACACATCAGTTGGGAATATCGTAGGCTCACTGGTTGCATCAGCCTTGTTGAAGTATGGATGGGGTTGGTCGATGTTTGTTCCAGGCGTTGCTGTTGCTGTTGCAGGCTTGATGGTGTTTTTCTTCTTGCCTGTTAGTCCTTTGTCTTGTGGGACACATATGGGTGAAGATGATGCAGATTCTCCCAAGAAAGACCCATTCGCAGAACCCTTCCTACCCTTCTCGGATTCAGATGACGAGTTAGAAATTAAGTCGGAAAATGAGCAACAGGGCGCAGTTGGATTCCTAGAAGCTTGGAAGATTCCTGGGGTTGCTAACTATGCTCTTTGCTTGTTCTTTGCGAAATTAGTTGCGTATACATTCCTATATTGGCTTCCCTTCTACATCAGTTCTACAGGTACTTAATTGATCTAACATTTTGGGGAAATAACCACTCGTTTTTCTACCAAAAGTCGGGAATTAATCTGTTGTTTATTCTTGCATGTTTCAGAAATAGGTGGCAAATACTTGTCAAGTGAGACAGCTGGGAATTTATCAACCTTCTTCGACATTGGAGGAGTGATCGGAGGGATCTTAGCAGGATTCTTCTCTGATAAGCTTGGTGCCAGGGCAATAACAGCAGCTACCTTTACATACTTCATAATCCCAGCTCTATACGTATACAGGAATTACGGATTCATCAACATTTACATGAATGTCGCCCTAATGTTTGTAGCCGGAATGTTTGTCAATGGTCCATACGCCCTGATCACAACAGCAGTATCTGCTGATCTTGGCACGCACGAGTCATTGAAGGGAAACTCAAGGGCGCTTGCTACTGTCACGGCCATAATAGATGGTACAGGATCAATTGGAGCTGCTGTTGGACCTCTGCTCACAGGTTACATTTCAGCTATCAGTTGGGATGCAGTTTTCATAATGTTAATGACAGCATCTCTGATAGCAGGCCTGCTACTGACTAAGCTCGTAATCGAGGAGGTGCATACAAAGATTGAGAAAATCCGGAGACCAAGTGTTTTAAGGGAATATGTTGTTTGAAAAATCGAAAGAAAATCACGAAAAACGCGGGGAAAAAAAAAACAATAAAGGAAGGATTCAGAATGCCTGGAATTTGGATTCGTTTGCTCCTCCGTATCTCAGCTCATAGGATGAAGTGGAGAGAAAGTTTGTCTATGTGAGAGTTAAATGCACGTGTCAACTAGCTTAACTGCTACAAGTTTCTCGAACTATAATCGTTGTTCGACTAATCCTTCGATTCAAAAGGGCTTTCTATTTCCTAAATCTTTGATGTGAATTTTTTATTTTCACATGACTGAGGACAGGCTGTATCTCAAACTATGATGTCCGAAGCTTCATGTTTGTATAGTATAGATGAAAATACAATGTACAGGATTTTACTATGTTCTAATCATTTATACATTCTAAAATTAAAACATGGTTCATATTTTCACATTTGCTAGATCCATCTTCTCATCTAAAAAGTGGTTGATTGGTTTATAAACGAAATTTCCCGTGTTTTCTATATACCAATTGAAGAGATTACAGGTATATATATAAAACAATACCAACATCCAAGCCAAATGTAAGCACATTATAAAAAGACGAAAAAAGAAGGTTCAATAATGTCATATTCGCACTCACTAGTCCACAACAAGTAGCTCAACCCCTAACTTGAATTATTTACGACGGTTGGTTTTAAAAGGAGCACACGGCTTCTTCACCATTGGAGCTTTAATAGTATTGCTTAGCAGGATAAGTAGCTTTCATAATAAGCTAAGTCATACAGAAATTATTAGTAATTAGTGATAAAGATGTCATCTTTTTTATAATTAGAGGGGACCAGAAATGCGTGAAGAAATCCGTTGTAATACGTAATACAATCTTTAAAATTATTACGAAAATAATAAGGATGTGACGCCATGGACCTCCGATGGAGAAAAGAGAATCGTTGTGAAAGGTTTGATGATGCATTTCATCCATGATCTAACCCGAATGAAAACATTATTTGTTACTGAAGTCAAGATTCTCACTCTCAGAACAGCTCTTTCGGTGTAGAGGAAGCCACACGCCCATACGCGCAAATTTGACATTCAAGCGTATAGTATAAGACTACTTACTACTTAGGTTATGAGTATCACGCTTTAATGACTGTTCATCTAGGTGAACCAACGTCTAACTTACTGTAAATAATGGCGAATCCAAGTTCTCGAGAACATATTTTCATACTCAGACTCAAGGGTTTTGACAAACACCCACATACAGTATTATTGAAGATTGCTTAAACAGATAGAACACGCAACTACAACATACAACATATTAAACAAAGGTATACCACCTTCTAGTTCCTTGTATAAGTTAGGAGTGACCAATGAAAATAATGCTGATTTCTACAGATCAGAGACAGTAATTACTCAATACTCATGGCATACCTCTCCCACGGCAAGTTCTAAGAAAAAAGGGACAAGGTTCAGGCGTTCAGTGGTTCGAGTCGCAACTTATGGTAAAGACGGTTTTACTCAAAACTTGCTACACATCGACGCAAAGTCGTTGTATAACTACTACATCAGCATAGTTTTGAGCATAAAAAAAAAAAAAAAACTAGTGTAACTATGTGGGTGTTAACCACTAGACTATTCTAATATTAGTATAGTACCTCAAATTAAGTATCCAATAATTAAGCAAAAGCAATGCACATCAAAAGTTAGGTTATCCTCAACATCCCTCTTAGACCACAATTTAGATACTACCTGATCCAGCTTAACCACTAATTAAAGTTTTGTTAATGTCACTTGGAGAGTTGGAGTACTATAATTATTGTTTAGAAGATCTTAGGCAAGAACAAGAGGGAGATCGCGACTAGGCACACTTTTAAGAAAGTGGTCGCGATTATGCATTATGCAATGAGAATTAGCAGTCAGCACCACTGAGTAAAATGTTGCATCATCTAGAGGCCATATGCGTCAGGTAGAGCTTGTTTGTCGAAAAAGAAACTTCGAACAGGGAGATAGAAAACTTCTTCCTAAACGCCCAATATAAGAAGAACCAGTGGACAGTATCGAAAACAAGGGTTTGTTTTCCCTGACCAATACAAATTAGGGCGTTTCTCTATAGAAACCTTCACCTTTCAGTCTAATCTAAGAAGAACAAGCATTGAGTTGAGTTCATCTGAATCATCTCATCACATCTTCATGGTAACACTTTGTAAGGGACACTAGCTAAGCTTCTTTTCAATCTCTACCTATTTTGTTGGGCTAAAAGTTTATGTTGGTACGTCTAATCTTGAATATGTGCCAGCCTCAAATAACAAAAAACAACTGAACCAACAATTCAACACATATGAACAAAGCCCACCGAAAACATACCTCGGTACAGAAGGCCCATACTATACATTACGCGCTGCTCCCAGTTTCAAACTGCTTGCACTCAACCCTTCTGCAACCTCGAGTGTGAAAATCTGGAAGCATCTATCAAAACCTTGATCCACTTAGTTCAGGGAGGGAAGTAAACTTCACTATTTCGACACACATAAAAGAAAAGGAAAGGAAGGGGAAGAGAAACCACGAAAGAGCTCAACTTGTAATAAAGTCGAAAGCCATTTCTCCCAAATCTAGGACGAGAGGGACGAAATGGTTCAATCCAATTCTCTGCCCACCTCTGCCATACAATTTAATCATCTCTTAAATGAAAGGATTCCTATTCTTCCCCTCCTTTTCCCTCCATTTTCCCTATCCAAGCCAAAGGCAAAAGTAAACGTATAACTCTATAGCTGAAATATTTTTGAAACCTACATGGGTTCAACCCGTCATAATAACTGCAAGCTAACTGACCCGTATTAACCATAATAACTGTCCTAAGTTTTCTGGAGACTAATCATTCAGATGTGTCGCTCCAAGCTCAAACCATATTTTCCAGTTAGCAATGTATCACAATTGCACAGAAGTGCATTTCTAAGATATAGGACACCTTCCTACCGACTTTCACTTTCCACTTCAAAACATTAGTATTCCATAATAGACAAGCTCTTAATGGACTATGGTGTTGCGTCCTCCAAACCAACAACTCAAAAATGAAGAATTTCAGGAACAGTCAGGGCTTAGACCTCACTAGTAAGAGATGAGGAAACTGTAACCATAATCACAAGGCCCACAATGCCTCCAAATGGTACCATACTACATACCACGGTGCAGGGTAGGAAGGGCTGTAAAACAAAATCTCGAAGGTGCAAAGGTGAGACGAATGGACAAGCATGGGGTATAGTCACTGCAAACAGAAGTGCACGACTGGTCTTTAGTAAGCAATCTCAAGGGTGAGGTTAGGGCAGTGGTAACCCTACTGACGGATTCGAAACTCCTTCCCAAAAATCTTGGCTGGTCAAATTCTAAAGAACACAGGCTTGCTCTAATGTTTCAGAAAGTCGACATATTAATCTCTGTGCTTACAGTTTTAATGAACCAATACCTAAAAGGAGGGGCTACCAACATATTGCCTATTCGCCAAGGAGTGAGGAAATATACTACTTAGTATCAAAGAATGCAGCCTTAGCAACATCAGGAGAAGATTAGGATAATCCTTCAGACTTCAGACCCAATGGAAAGACACTTCCAATTATTTTGGTCATCGGAAAACAGTTTGAGGGCTACCAACATATTGCCTAGGAGTGTGGACATATACTACTTCGTTTCCAGAATGCAGCTACAGTAACATCAGGAGAGATTATGACAACCCTTCAGACGTCAGAGGCATTGGAGAAACATTATTTTGGTCATCAGAAAACAGTTGGAGGTGTCACACACGACTGAGTGGAAGCTAACACAAGGAGATGTTTAGAATCCAAAAATTCCTACACCGCTACAGGTCACCAGTGAACACAAATTTCAATCACGCACATTGAAGAAGCATATCATATTCGGAAGCGAAACTTCGACCTCTTGGGCAAGGGTCTGCCCCCCACCCCTAAGGTTTTGTTTATGGTTGTTAAAGTACTTAAAATTGCAGTTTTAGCCAATTGGTAATGTGATGTTTATTATAACTAGAAGTGATGACCCATGTGTTCATTTATTCCCCCCCCCCCCAACCCAACCTTCAAGCGTTTGCCAAGATCAGCCACTAAGTTTCTACTGCAGTAGCATATTACACTCGCAACTTAATCCCAACAATAACATTTCAACATGACCTCCAAATAAGAAAAAGCCAATGACATTTGAACAATAGATGCAAGATGCAACAAAGTCTTCATCCAAGTGATAGCTCAATTTTGGAATGAGAAGCAACTTAATTACACAAACTCTTTCAGGTCAAGAAATGCTTATCATAATTATTCCTACATGCCTACATGGTGCTGATATTTATTGCCAAAGGAGAGGTTTCTTTATATAACAAAGCACCTAACTTTTGCTCTAATATAAAAGAGACCACCAACGCAATAACCTCAGGCCAAACCTCATGACACCAATGACTATCATAGCCTCATGGGCAAGTTGGGAGGTGTTCTGCAAGTCTAAAGGATATAATGTTAACATTGAATGACAAGTGCACTCTCACCAATAATGAGTAAGAGTGAAAAGCTGACTATCCGGAAGCTTACCCCCAATCCCATCAGGTCCAGGCCCCAACTTCCACAATCAGTAGTGCTTGGGTGGTGCATACAGCAGATTATGTACTCATACAAACATTAGCATGGTTGCTCATATCATACAAGCTCAGGTATTCAATTTTTTGGATTAGATAAGCAACCCCCCCCCCCCACTCTCCCTTAATTTGACTTCTAAAAGATGTAGGTTGTAATTGTGTCACTATTCTCTTTGATGGATAGTATTACTCTTAAAGGGTCCAGGAGAACTCAAACGAAACGGTAATAACAAAGAATATATTGGACTTTCCATACGTTAAAGGAGTAATGTGAATCAGGGAACATAGATTTAGCCCACTCAGAGTACCCAAAAAATAAAGAGGGGGAAAATGTGGAGGACAAACTAGAACGAGTGGAGATGAAACGGGCTTCGAGTCCAAATACCAAAAGAATAGCTTGATATCACTCGGAGAGAAGGATTCATGCCTAAACAGAACTAGCTGATATAAGGAACTCGCCAAAATTAATCATCAGAGTATAAAGGCCATGTCTTTTCAAACTACATTTTCCATAAAGTACCAAGTAAACCATAAGTTGCTATTCAGTAATTTCGAAACCAAATCATCTTCACATTTTCTACATTGATCGCATAGTTGAGAGGGGGAACATAGTGCGCCTAATACTGAAAATGACCAACAAAAAAGCCAGATCTAATGTTTTGCCTGGGAAAAAGAAACCGACTACTGAGTGAAAAGGGCTAGACTTGAAGGACTGCTCATGTACAAACCAAATGAAAATAGACTATGGGATCATGCTACACGGACCAGCATAGTGCAATTTTCAGCATGTCCACAAACTCTAAAACATTCTCATTGTGAAATTACCCACAAGATAGACACTGCTTAATGTGAACAACTGATACATTTGCTGTTAGAAGTTCAATCTTGATCACCCCAAGGTCAAACGACATCAGGAAGCTTCCATATTCTCATTATCCCTTCCATAAAGTGTGGAAAGTTTTTTTTCATTTTCTTTTTTTCGAGATCAGGAAAGCTTACCAATTTGCAATGCAAGAACCAGAAATCACAAAATCCTCATAACCTCTCAAGTCTAACTTGCTTTTCAGTCTTTCTTCCTAATCTCCATTACATTTCAATGCCGAAACTTGCATAAGCAAGCTCCCTAATTTAATCACAGATTGTGAGGCCATCTTACCCAAAACCTACTCTTTAACTTCAAAACAAGCAAACACAACTCATTAATACTCCATCCAACAGCGGCCTAAAGAACGAATTCGACAATATGATTCATTCCACCACTCCATTCCAATTCATGCAACATTCAATAACATCAACCACCTTATATAAAAAATGCAACAATAGAAATGCAAAATTCAGAAGCTTGTCCATCAATTCACAATATAACACTCGTATAACTAATGTATATATTCCTTCAGCATCACAATCCAATTGTATATAGTATATAACTTCACAATATAACCCTAATTCCTAAATTAATCAAATCCAATTACAACCCAGATCACAAAACCCACCACTAATTTCTACCAAAATCACATAATAACAACATAATACGACCTAAAAATTAAGAAAAACTGTAAAAAAAATTATAACCTGTTGAATTTGGATCAAGCCAAAAACACCAAAGGCGCCGACTTTCCAACCATTAGAAAGAATCAAATCAATACTAATCATCATCAGGCTTCTTGGGCTTGCGATAATTTTGCTCAACAAGACGGCCGACGAAGAGTGCAGTAGAAGCTAACTTCTGAACATCAGGAACTTTGTAATTCTGGGCAACATATACTCCACAAACTGTGCCCACCATGAATGAGAAGCAACTTCTTATGATCCCCATTTTATTTTTCTCTTCTTATTTTTTGGGACGACGATGAAATGAATTAATTCTTCGTCGATGATGATAAAATAATTGGATATCTTGCTCTACAATCTTCTTTCTGCAGGGGTTTCTGGTGTTCTCTGGTCAGACCGCCGGGTGAAATGGATGGAACGGGCTTGACGGGTCTCATATTAGGATGTGCGAGGGTAACATTGCTTATAAGTGTTGCGGTATTTTTTTTACCGGGTATGAAATGATAAACTATGCAATGTGCATGTTTTTCGTGTGGTTGCTAATGAGTAGAAATCAGTTTGAGAAATACTTGGATTTCATTTGGTCAAATGTGTTCAACACGAACAGTGTAAGTCCAACAACTAGAACTCAGCTTAAGGTTTCAATGAGTTATGTAAAACATTTATTTTTACGAGAACTTAGATGTCAAACAAGGATCGACAGGTGACGCAAGTTTAACGAGTCAGAGTCGATTTGCGTCCATGATCTTGTGAGAATAAGAACACAAATCTAAACACATTAACTTGCAAGAGTAAAAGGTACAACACACTATCATCAATCCATCATCATGGATTAAAACGAATCAAAAGGAGGAGTTATAGGGTGCTCGACAAGTACCGTTCTTTTGTTTAGATACATCTAGATACGTTTAATCAAATCAAACCTTAATAATTCAAGAGAACGGATGTAGACCATGTACTAACTTTATTTAGTTCTTGACTTGAAGGGGGGAAGTAAAAGATGAGTTTGGTTCGTAACAACAAAATCAGACTTTTGGTTACTATTCCGTTAATAATTTAATAAATAAAAAAAAAACTGACCCATTCTCTCTCTCTCCAACAATCTCATCAAATTTTGTTCTCTCTCTCCGCACTCCAATGCAGCACAAACTCACCGTCTTCCAATTCACGCTTCCCACCTCTTAATTCGATCCATTTCCCAGGTTTTTTTTCTCTTCTCTAGATCGATTTCAATCATTTTTATTGTATTTTTCATCCGATTTCATTGTAAAGTTACGATCTTTTTGTCTATTTCTTGTAAATTTATTGAATTTGTCGCATGTTTGAGCTTTTTTATAGCATCTTGTAGTTGTTTGTTTGATTTTTTGACCCCAATTAGCTCTAATTTGAATTATTATGTCATGATCATGGTGAAATTGTGGTAATTTGGGAAATTTTTGGTGGGTTTTCTGCAATTTGAGGTGTTAATTGTGCAAAATTTGGTCTTCTGATGATCTTAGTTATTAAACTTTAAAGTTTAAGAAGCTAATTACATTCAAAGTTTGTTAATTTTGGTACAAGATCACAATTAAGGTTTGCCAGCTGCTTGAATTTTGATTGTGTTTATGCAGGTGTTGTATTTTCCTGCAATTTGATATAGTTCAGAATATATACATTGCCAAGTGGAGGTTTTTAAGAGCGTATGTTTAGGTGATTGTTGATTTAGCGTGGCGAGGCGAGGTGTTGTTTTTAGGAGGATTGAAAGTTATGTGGATGTTCTGATGAAATTAGGGGGGTCGAGTCGTGGTGAAGAGAGTGTAGTAGGTGGTAGCAATGGGTGTGAGCTATCTAGCAATATCCGGAGTATGTACAGTGGTCAGCTTTATAGGTTTACAGTGCTGGACCGAGATATCACTTGAGAAGTTCAAGTCTGATGGACTCATTGCCAAGGATGCTCTTTACTCGGAGAATGGTTATCGTATATTTGAGTTGCTGCTGCATTCTCATGCGACAATTACTTTGCTGGCAATTAGTGTGATCAATGCGTTTGTCTTATTGACTTTGTGCCTTAAGGTAAACGCTTTTGCATTCTATGTGACTAAAATTTAATCTTTAGGTTTGTTTTGTGAGCTTTGATTGATATGAAAATCTTGTGTGAGTTGTGTCTCGTGTTCACTTGCTGCATTTCACATCGAGAAATAGAAGAGCTGCTATATTAGTTTACTGGTCTTTTTTGAACCCTGGTTAGGTTATGAATGCAAGGATCAAAACTCCAGGGCGTTCTTAGGAGGTTAATTTCATATCCATGGAACACGCGACATTTTAGTGCTGCAATGTCATGAGATAAACTAATAGTACTATGAGTGTAGAGGAGCTTTCTCTATCATGGCTTTAAATTACTGGCTTATCTTGCAAGGGATATCTCCCGCAAGTCCACAACTACAAAGCTGGTGGTAGCAAAGTTGCTTTTGTCCTTGTCAGGATAGATAAGCAGACATGCTTTGGTCATAGCGCTAAAACACTTATATGATCGCCAGGGTTGGAGTTATATTGTTTCCGCTGGAACTCGTCACTGAACATGCAAACCTTTCACTGTCAAGCGCACGTCTCATTCCAATCACGGATTCGGGGCTCTTGTTGATAATCAAGTTCCAATTTTTCATGTAGTTCAAGAGATATGTTTTGTGAATGTAGGCTGCAGTGTTTTGCTTGTGCTGCTTATGTTATGGGTCATTGACTTACGTTTTCAACCATCCAAATAATATAGAGCACAGGAGAGAGTGCTCAAAAGCACCAAAACATGAATCTAATGAAGTGTTTCAACATATGTTCAAATCATGCTGAAGCATCCATGACTACCTAAAGTTAAGGATTGTGTCAATGTATACAAGGTAATTTTTGGCTAAACAAAGCTTCTGCTGTGTGGTTGGGTTGATATAATGAGTTCAACACCATATCTGTATTAATATAATAGTCACTCATTATAGAAAAGTATGAATTTTATTAGCATGCTGTTTAGATATCGGACATTTGCCATCATTTTCAATTATTTAGAAATTTATAGTTATTCTTGTGATCAAGCAAGCGCAATAACTTTTTTATTGGAATATCTAATGGGTTGATTTTTGTTCCTCTTTCTAGTCTGTCTTCTTCGGAGAGCTATATGCATCTGAAACTCGGAAATTGGTGGAACGACTTCTGAATTATATCATTTACAAGGTAATAATGTTCATTCGACGTACTAGCTCTGATTAATGTGCCTCTTGTTTTTGGTCTCTCTTGGTGCTTGTCTCTTATGCTTTGGGGAGCAGGAAGAAGGATTAGTGACGTGGCTTTGCTATTTTTATTTATTCCATAAAAGTTTATCTTAGCTTGGCTTATTCTGGTTCTTATAGGGAACATTTCTTCCGCTAATAATTCCGCCAACAGTATTTCAAGGCAGCCTGTGGCTGACATGGCTGACTGTTCTTTGTTTCTTGAAGGTACTACATAACTTATGTTCTGTTTCTAGATCTCAAATGTGACTCATATATGCGTTTGACTTCACTGATGCTTCCTGTTCAGATGTTTCAAGCCTTGGCACGAGATCGTCTTGAACGGTTGAATGCATCTCCTTCTGCCACCCCCTGGACATATTTTCGTGTATATTCAGCCCTATTGCTAGTTTTGGCTGTTGACTTTCTATGGTAATACTTGACATTCTATTCTAAGTGTTCTGTTACATGTCGTTGAGTTACGAGAATCATGGAGTGTATGCTGTGTTCGACTGTTAGTGGCTTCTAAGTGTGGTCAAATATATGATGTTATGCTGAATTGGATTATGGGAATCCTGCACAGGTGTTAGTGTCATACACTATTTTTAGCATGAGAAACCTTGAGATGAATGGGTACATCAGTCTTTCTTTTGGACTAAATTTTTATCTCCTGCCCTTTTAACGTAGATTTTGGACAGGCCATAAAAACGCTAGGCTTCTTGTCTGTAGATGCACTATATCGTCTATATGGTCCAATGTCAGTTTCATGAAACTTATTACACTTACCCATGCGTTCAATTTGTAAGATCCTGTCTGATTGAGTATCATTCTGCAGAGGATCTGTTTTTAAGCTGATTTTATGGTTCGAAAGTTACATCTAGTCATCTACTATACCAGCTTCCCCCCATCCCTCCCCCCCCTAAAATGGATTTTGCATCTAATCGACCAAGTAGGATAAGCTACCTTGACTTTGTACTGTAGAGTTATCAGACCACAAGTCCACAACTATGAATGGTAATGAGTCTTGTCTGAATTGTCGTTTTTATTTAAGCTGATTTGTGTTGAAAACTCTTATTCTTCTGCTTTATTGGTTGAGATGAGGCCTGGTAACGGGATTCTGAACTCTGATTGTCATATCTGTTCATAGGATATGGTTTTGTGCGGCTGTACCTGGGCCACTAGTTTCATCGACATATTGGTTGCTTTTCTTTGAGCCTCTGAGCATAGCTTTTGAAACACTGCAGGTCTGATGCTATTGAAATTGGACTACACCCCTGTCCCCCAGTTCATTATTCTTTTATTGCAACACTTACAAGACAATTGTGTTTATCATTCGATAAAAAAATTTCAGGCCATGGTTTTACATGGATTTCAGTTAATCGATATTTGGCTCCACCATTCTGCTGCGGAGAGTTCTGATAGTGAAAGGTCAAAACTTTTGGATTCAACTGCAGGTATTTCATCTGGCTTCCTGTCAAGAAACATATGGGCCTACAATCTTTATAAACTTCTACTGATTTGCTAACTCTTTTTAAATATGAATTCATGAGTCCAATAATAATGATGCTCAAATAGAACATGGAATTTACATTATAGAGCCAGGTCAACCACGTATATGCTTTCGCTATGGCTTGACTTTGGTAGCAAAGTCAAAGTTGGGAGTATATTTTGCTGTTCCCTTGAATATTCCTAGTAGTGCTGTAATACATGTTTGAAGTTCATAATTACTGCAACTTCAAACCAATGAACTTTGGTAGTGTGATCTTCTTGGTACTCATGGTGATAGTGAAAATTTGCGTTTGTTTAATTGTGTCTCCTCTCTCCAGTTTTTCTATTAACATATGAAATATCATCTTTATAGCCTTCATGTGTGGTTTTATTTTTTTTCTTGGTGTTTTTGTTCATCTCAAGAGCTTGTGCAGGTTCATTATGGGAATGGAAAAGCAATCTTGTTCGAAATCTGGGCTTTCTCCTAGATATGATGACACTTTTTATGGCACTCGGTCATTATGTCCTTATTTGGTGGCTTCATGGGATGACCTTTCATCTGGTGGATGCAATTTTGTTCCTGAATATCCGGGTATGTGTACTATTAGCTTTTTGGCATGACTGGTTATAATCTTCTTGATGTTTGTGGATGTCCTGCCCTAGCCTTTTGTGTCTAACTAACTAATATAACTTGTAACGATTCTTCCCTTTGTTCCATGCAGGCTTTGCTGAGTGCAGTAGTGAAGCGTATTAAAGGATTTATCAAATTGAAGATAGCCTTAGGTGCTCTCCATGAGGCACTTCCAGATGCTACATCGGAGGAGATACAAGGATATGATGACGAATGTGCCATCTGTAGGGTAAATGCCTTGCTTTTACGCTGTCCATGTTGCTTTTTACTCTTATCAGTAGCTCTGCTACTCGTTTGCTACCCCTCTTATTTATTTTGTGTCTGGTCTTGAGATTTTCATTTCATCTGACAAATGAAGGACCTTGTGTTCCTGATATAAACAGGAACCTATGGCAAAGGCTAAAAGGCTACCTTGCAAACACCTATTTCATCTTGCTTGTTTGAGATCTTGGTATGTTAAAACCGTTTATGTTATGATAATCAGCATCCTGACTCTTATTTTCTGTCTCGCTGATACTGGGAATTAACCTCACCACGTCATACCAGGTTGGATCAAGGCCTCAATGATACTTATTCTTGCCCTACCTGCCGGAAACCCCTTTTTGTTGGTCGCTCCGAAAGTGAGGCAAGTTCTAATTCTAGAA
Source organism: Spergularia azorica (assembly GCA_038382645.1). Classification (NCBI taxonomy): domain Eukaryota; kingdom Viridiplantae; phylum Streptophyta; class Magnoliopsida; order Caryophyllales; family Caryophyllaceae; genus Spergularia; species Spergularia azorica. The sequence continues at coordinate 20,401,736 of JBBYHQ010000010.1, read as the reverse complement.
CAGTTTCAAGTGATGAACAACTTGCTCGTCAGCTAAGTGCCGGCCTTGATCTGCCAAATGCTGGGGGACTTGGAGGAGTTTTTCCGAACCAGAATCAAAACTCTATTGAAGCTAGTCCTTGGAGGTTTAAACCCTTACTGTTCTTTATCTGTTTGTATTCCTATTGTAATTGTTTGCCTTTTGTATTCATAGAATTGTTAAGTTGTTTTGTCTATTCTTGAGTCCCACATGCTACTTGTATGTGCGACAAGTATGAATTTTCTACATAGGCAGGGAAAGTTCTTTGAATAAAAAAAATAATAATAATAATTAAGAAGTCCCTGTTCCTTTGAATTCAAAATGAAGTCCTCAATTTCATATACATGAAACTCGTTTCACATCCTTTCTTGAACCCTCTTAACTGTTGGTGTAGGGAAACTGGAGCAGACTCAAATTGGTTGCAACCTTGGCCAAGTCAAGGTCTTGACGGAGCTGGTCCATCAACCGCCATTAGATCTGTTGGTTTGGGCAGAGTCCAAATGATGATGAGGCACCTGGCTTCTGTTGGAGAGACCTATGCCCAGACGCTGGAAGATACTTCCTGGAGCCTCTGGCCACGAAACACCTCTCAAGCTACAACATCTGCTACTCCTTTCCCTCCTACTGCACAGCGATACCCTGCAACAACTGTACATCGAAGGGCCACCTCTAACCCTGCAAATGACAGCATAGCAAACTTACTTGCCATGGCGGAAACTGTGAGAGAAGTCCTTCCTCACGTCCCTGATGAAATAATATTCCAGGTTTGAACTCTTTCAGTTGTAAGAGTAACCTTTTTAGTGAGTTGCTGCATTTTAGAACCCATGCTGTTGATGTGTGTTGTCTTATAATGAGTATTTCATACCTGTTTTCTGAATATGGCAGGACTTGCAGCAAACAAACTCTGTCGATGTGACTGTTAATAACCTTCTTCAGATGTGATACTAGATTTTTGTTCTATCAATAAGCTTTTGAGGCCCACTGGTATTTCTGGGAGACGGTGGAGGAAGTTGAAACACAGATAGCTACCAGCAAATGTTGGTGTACATAGAGAGGAAGCACACTTATCGCCTTGGTAAAAACAGACTTGGGATTCAATAATGTACAAGTCCTCCATCTTGACCGTCCTAGAATAAAATGGCCTTTATCTTCACACCTGGATCCAGACTCCCTGTTAATACTGGACTTTGATCATGGTCTTGCCACCGGGAGATGCAGATACACCTGTGGGGTTCTGGCAGTTTTCGTAATGTATTTTGTAAATTTTTGTTATAAATGTACATTGTACATGCAAAATGGCTCGATATCAAAAGTGTCTTTGGGGAGGGGGGGGTGTTGTACTTGTAGGGGGTTCCTTTGTTCATTTTGCATATAATGTAACCAACTGTATGTTACATTCAGATGCCTACTTGTAGAAATCGAAGAGGTTTTGTTTTCGGGATATGGTTACGCTCATGGAGTACTGGCTCGATTCATACGATACGACCTGCTACAAAACGAGATTGTCTTACAGGACAGCTCAAATTTGACATTACTAGGCTGCCTGAACAACACTATTTGCTGTGCTACAGTTTCGACATGTTACTGCCCGTCTTGGTCTAAGTTGTATGATGTTCATGTGAGAACCCCAAAGATTTCAATTTGCTTTTTGTCCTCCGAACGAGTTGTTAGTTCATGTCTTATGGCCGTCTTTGGATGGCCTTAAGATGGTAGATAGAGCGAGTGAGTTTCGCAAAAACCAACACAAGAGACATGTACTCCGTATTTAGTTTGGATTTGATCGGTCTCAGATTTGTTTTGGATGGGTCAATTTGATTCGGGTCAAGTCTAACATTTTTATAAATACTTTGTATTTTGTATAACGGCAACGCTCTTTACCATTCTCGTTCTGTCTTGTCTCCGGCTTGACAGCCAATAAGATCTCTAAGATTGGCCGCGACTACCGCCCCTAGTAAAATTGAGGCTATGTTTGGTAAAACTAGCTGAAATAGTAGCTGAACGCTGAAATAGTAGCTGAATGCTGAAATAGTAGCTGAA
>JBBYHQ010000010.1:20337927-20377111 GCA_038382645.1 Spergularia azorica | reverse complement strand
TGAGATGTGAGACCTAGTTATAATACATAGTGAATCAAGATGACGGTGGATAAGATGATGATGTGATGAAGATTGGGAGTGATGAGATGATGAAATATGATGAATGTTGTGGAGTTGTGGATGAAAATGGAGGTGGATGAAGATGATGATACCAAATTACTTAATTGAATAATGCTAGATTCGCAAAAAATGTTGTTACCAAATTACTTAATTGAATAATGCTAGATTACACTTATATCCTTTTAATTATTGAAATTAATATTAAAACTTGTTATTTAAAATATGTATTTTAATAATTAAATGTGGGTGGTACTCAAAGTGTGTACCACCGGGTGGCACACTATCGCTGTCCGCTATGATAAGCCTTTTATTTCGAATTTTGACAAGCTTAACTATCATCGGACATAACAAAGGATCCAATGATGATTAATCGCCGCACGATTACGTCAATGGTTACCAAAATCAAATGAGTAGATCGGAGCTTAATGTGAAGTACCTCCACTAGTAAATGTTCTGAACACGACTTTGTAAATTAGGGTTAACAATCTTAACACAATCTTAACTTATTCTAACGTAAGATCGTCTCAACAAACCCATTTGAGATTTTGAGCCTCCCTGAAACACTGGCTTTTTTATTCCAATCAGATATTCCCAATCTACCCTTTTATCCTTTTTCTTTTACCACATTTTCAACATCCTTTTAATCCTCCACATGTGCACACCACACCATCAATTTCCCAATTCACAATCACACTCACCTCCATCCCTCTCTCCTCTCTCCTCTCTCCTTCATTCACAGTAGCTTCATCAACAATCTACATTTTAATCATCTACCCAACAAAACACAATGAGTTACAGAAGGTACGAGATTATCGACTACACTACTCCATCACCCTTCTTCATCACTAAACCCTTGTTGTTCCCCACAGATGACCTCACCCTCGCCACCTTTGACGTCATCACCACAACCCCATTTGACCCCACCATCACCGATCTGTTCCAGATCGAGGAAACGACGCCTTTCTGCTCCCCCTTCTACACCCACCACAAACGGGTCATCAAGCAGACCCGGAAGGCCAGCCCGTCGGAGCTTTACCTGAAGGATATCTCCGACCGGGTCAGCTCTCTCGAGTCGAGGTTTGACCGGCTGTTGGCGGTCAAGGAGAGGGAGAAGCTCAAGGAGGCCGACAGGAAGTACACGTGGACGGCTGAGATCAAGGGTGGGAAGAATGCGGCGTCACGAGGAAGGAAGTACGAGTGGACGGCTGAGATTGAAGGAGATGATGTGAAAAAGGGGACAAGAGGAGAGAGAAAGTACCAGTGGAGCACTGAGATTAAGGGGAAAGATGATGATGATGAACGTAAGATTTACACGTGGAAGGCTACCATTGGTGGAGACAAGAAGAAGAAGGAGAAGAAGGGTACAAAGGAGAAGAAGAGTGACGATAAAGGAACTTGTCGCATTGTTGAGATTGAGGAGCCTGTTACTCCTGATCATAGGGCTGTTATTTTGCGCCAGGTACTTTATTATAAATAATAATCATTTTATCTCACCTTTTTATTTATGTATGATTTCGAGATGACGATTCATGTTAGCCAAACCCGAGTCATTTTGGAAATAAGGTTTGGTTGTTGTCGTTGTTAAAGTTTATTATATATGGTGATTATTACTCTAGAATTTTTGTGGGTGTTTTTGTGTATGATTGGGGTGTTTTAACTGTGACTTTTCTAAAATGTTGATTAGATGGTCATAAAGATCTAAACTTTTGTACTAGTTGTAGTCTCTTGATGATCATAAAGTAGAAAATTAAGTTTATCTATTGGAAATGGGGTTTGATTTAGTCTTTAATAAAGTCATAATTCTGTTGGTGTTTTGTGTTTAGTGATTTAGAAGTCTTGTTTAGCTCTGTTGTTGTGATATTAGGGTAGACTCTTAACTCAGCTAGAAGGATTGGTGTCAAGTGTTGGACTCGGTTATTTTATGAAGAAGTTGTGATATACTGATATTGGCTTGAAATGAAGGGTCTTGTGTCCTACATGGGTTCGCATGTCAAGGTAACCATGAAGAGTCGGAGTAACATAGATCAAGATGTTAAGTGGTGATTGGTGATTGCCATTGAGTAAAGAAGACGACTTTTTAGTAATTTCAGTTTACTTGTTGCTTATATAAAGTTGTAAAACGGGTTTATTTACTAACTTGCGGTTGAGATATATGAAGGTAATGTGAAATGTGGAAATATTGAGACCTTACACTAGCTGTAGGTTGCTTGCTGATATAAGTCATATAACTTCTAAAGTTAAGTGTGGTAACTGGTAAGGATGTAAGGTTGGTTTTATTGGAATGTGGTCAAAATAAGAGTCTCGTTTTTCTTATGGTTGGATTGTTTCGGTTGGCTCTTATGTGTGATGCCCGTTGGGTGAAGATTGGAACGTAATTGTAGCTTTAGCTGCTTGCTGATGTGAAGTGAGCACTTGAGTAAAGTTGAGTTGGATTTTTTTTTCCCCAAGCATTTAGATGTCGAGTTTCAAGTGTCTAGGACATATGCTGCGCGAAAAGTTGATGACTTTGGTGTTTTAAGTACTTAGATTTGGTGTTTAGATGTGGTGATGTGATGATCTGTTGGCTCAACTAAGGAATGTGTTGCAATTGAGCAAGGGCAGTGTTTGTTGGAATTTCTGGGTTAGTACTGCTAATTTGAGTGAGATGTAGCTTTGTTTTGGTCTGTAGAATGCCATTGGTAGATATTTTTTCCAGTGGGATTCGATTTGCAAGATATATAGTTGGCACTTGGCAGTAGATTAGGAGGTTTGATGGGTTTTATGTTTGTGGAGATCTTGGGAGTTTAAATGGTGCCCATTACTTGACCCTGTGGCATATTCTCAGATGGGTTTTGTGGTAGTAGGCAACTAGGCATCAATGGAAGTATGGAACTATGGAAGAAGACCGTGTTGTTTACTGTTACACTTCCGAGGGCTAATACAGAGAGGGAAGGTCATGTATGAAGTATGAAAAGTTTATCTCTGAAATTGTGATTCCTCCAGCAATATACTTGCGTGCATATATATATGTATACTGGCAGCAAGTGACGGTCACTTGCACGGTTGTCGGTACCATTGCCATTAGCCCATGATCAAAATATCTGGTGGCTGGTAAGCCGATCATCGCTGTTTATGAAACTCACCATATTTCCATTGTTTCATCAGACTTATCATATTTTATGTTATGCCTGACCTGAGTTCAGCTATGCTGTTTCGAAACTTCCTTAAGTTGTTATGTGCTAACAACTGATGCTTTCTTCTTCTTTTTGTTTTCCCGAAGGCTTATGCAAAAAGACCTACAAAGAACAAGGGGAAAAGGAAGGAACTATCACCCCTTGATGCTGCAGCTTTGATCCAGAGGAACTTCCGGGCTTATCTCATTCGTAGGTCTCAGGCCCTTCGTGGCATTAGAGAATTGGCTGTTGCAAAGGCCAAGTTGAAGGAGCTCAGGGCTTTGTTCCACAACTTCTCCTACCGTAGCCGTGTGTCCCGTGATGCTGAGGAACGCCAGAAGTTCACTGAGAAGATCATTGTTCTGCTTCTAACTGTGGATGCTATCGAGGTGAGTTGTATGCCTGTTGTTCTGTAACCTGGTAATCCTCATGCTGCTTTCCACCTTTATCTCTCCATGATGTAAAGTACTCATGATCCTGTCCCTTTTGTTTATCAGGGTGTTGATGTTATGGTGAGAGCTGCAAAGAAGTCAATGGTAGATGAGCTAGAGGCAATGCTCGATGTTGTGGACCCTCAATCATCTGGCAAATCTCTGACATCTCTCTCAATGAGGAGAAGGACCTTCGACATGCCTAGCGGTGCCATGCAAAAAGAAATAGCTGAAGGTGTTGCACAGGTCGTCCAAATGCTCGATGAGGAGAACGCAACCTTTGAGGCATGCGTCTAAGGAGAGGTTTTGCCCCGCAATTAATCACTCTCATCTAGCTGCTGCTGTTGTTGTATCTTGATAACATAGGACAGTAGAGTTTCTAGCCTGAACCTTTGTGAAAAGTGAAGCTTTGCTCAGCTGCTTGCTACTTACCGGAGTGTCTTAGGTTTTAGCTGCTACTAGTATGTCTCTTGAGAGGAGTTTTCTGCTACTTCCATTTGCGTGTTGAATTTCGACGACTTGCATCTCCTTCCTGTGAATGCTTTGATCAAGTTGAATCTCATTTTAACTTATTGTGTGTTTGGAGTAATGCTTATTCTTCAAATGCTTCAGTTCTGTTTTTGGGCTCGAAAAGTTCAGCATACCGAGATCCTTGGCTTGTACCGATATTGTTTACAGAGTTAAAATGATCCTTGAATAAAATTGTGCAGATCCTAAAATAGTTACCAGAGTGTATGTTCACGAACTCGCCTAAGCGTAAACCTTTCTTCGCATTCTGCAGCGTTGGTGGTTGATTAGGTTGATGAACATATACATTGCTTATCATTGTAAGTTTGTTACACCATCTTCTATCAGGATCGTAGAACTTTTAATTCATGGGAATTAACTTGGCAACCAAACTAACACTAACACGAAAAATCGATATGAAGAGAGATTGGGAGAGGAAAAAAAAGCAAGCTCAGATGCGCATATTTTCGTCCGTAATCAGACAGTTGTGGCGGACCCAATGGTGCCACAATTAGCGCAGGAAATCATCACAGCTTGTGTAATGCACCAGCCGGGAATCGAACCCGGGTCTGTACCGTGGCAGGGTACTATTCTACCACTAGACCACTGGTGCTTCTTGTGTAAGAAGCTACTATAAACTTATTTAAACCTAACATCAACCGTCTTAAATTCAAACCGGGTCAGTTTTATACATGGGCCTGATAGATGTCTGGGCAGGAGTGGGTGAGCCATGGCCCATTGTCGATATTTTTTTTTTTTTTTTTTTATCGGTACATATAGCCTATAGGAACACGGCGAACACCTGACTTTGCGGAGTTTGGATTTGAGGTTCGCATCCGGCACAACTCTAGCTAGATTGGTTTCTTACGTTTTAGGTGAACCTTGATCTTCAATGGCCCATCGTCGATTGTGATTAATGACCAATGTGAATTTGCGGCTCATAATGAGATTAAGACGTCATTAACTAAATAACTGAGTAGGCAATGTTTAAGTGATGATGAAGTCGTCAAGATGTCATGGTTGATTATTCTAGCGTCTTTAGTTTTAATGTCAAAACTCAAAAGTTTGGTTTGCGTATGTTATAAAAAAAAGATTCTGATTCCTTGCACAATTTGGTCAAAACATTAACATAAGATGATCAAAAGTCAACAAACACTACAAAGTCAACAAAAAAATCTCTACCACGTATTACAGTGTTTGATTAAATGTGGTGTGGGTGACTGGGTGTTTTAGAAAACTGGGGGATTAAAAATGTCATGAAAATTTTGACACGAAACAGAGGAAAAATTCTTGTAAAATACAAGTTAGATTGAGAAAATTTATGGTGTGGTACATTTTTGCAAATGACGTGCGCCGACCAAATCAAGGAAGAAAAATATAATGTTCTTACTACCACGAAATCTTCTTAGCTACACGCACGTACAAAATTAAATGTCAAAATGATAAAAGTACAATTGTAAGCACCAGGATTTATGATCGGAGATTGTTAAATGTAGTCTTGTAGTTACGATTGTCAACGCGATTGTAATCACAATATAAGGATACTTGTACTCCGTAATTCCTTATTTTTAGTTGAAACATTTTTATGGTGTTAAACTGTGGTGTACATATATCATGATCACAATTACGATTTCAAAAAATTAATATAATAACTTTTTTTTTCCATTAGAACTCTAACTAAAGCATACGTAACGATTACGAAGTATTGTATTGCACAAAATGAAATTCATGACTCGTGACTCTGAAGTGGGCTATGAATAAATTTTACCAACCTTCAAATTTGTCACGAGTATAAAAAAAAGATTGGACAAGTTAATTTTGTCAAACATCAATCTTTGACCATGTAAAAAAGCAACCGTGTCGCCAGCAAAGAACCCTGGCCCCACAACCACACGAGTACCACGTAAGGTAGGCCCCACACTATTTCCCACGTTTCATCGACGTTTTTCATTCGTCCACGTGTATTAATCCTAACCCGTCGTTGGATTCTAGTCGTACTGTCACCGACGGTGACTAACAAGAAAACAGCTGTCAGCGAAAACGATACCGAGGCCCCACTTGAGGCAATGACACGTCGGATTGACACGGTCACGCGTGTCCTTGGCGCCAAAGTCACGCCGACACGTGTGCGTCCCTTTCACATTTTTAGTGTGGGACCCATCTCGACGGTTAGGTCTTCCGTTTGTTAGTTATTAGTCTAATGACTAACGAGGCACGCATTTAACCAAATTACGCGCTAAGTGAATGAGTAAGCCAACGTTGAAGGTTTCGTATTTTTGGGTCCTGAAAATGCAATAATGTTGTAATTATAAAGTGAAAATTTTACTCCTTTGTCGAATGCTTATTCAAATTAATCTAGATGATAATAAAACACCATCGCAAGGTCATCTCATTAAATTAGTCTATGGTCTCGTAAAAGAGCTACTCCTTAAAAAAAAATAAAAAAATACACACGACTACCCACTAATATTTCCTTCTTTCGTTTTTGTGTTTTTGAGTAGTTATGTTCGGAGCTACTCCTAGAGCAACTGAAAGACCCGTTTACCTTAAAATCAAATGGATTTGGTAAAATGCAATGTAGAGAAGAATATGTACTAATTTTTACAATCAATGGACGATTCATTTAGTCTAAAAATAGCTCCAAACATGTATACTCAAAAACTGTTTTCCAAAGGGGCAAATCTTTGTATATAGGAGGGAGTACATTTTTACTTCCTACCCTTCATTCCGCCTTCTTAATTCTTATACAATACTATTATGTTGACTACAGTTTTTGTTTTGAAAATTCAAGTAACACGTACAACTGAACGACTTCTCAATTTGCATTTGTATGTAATTGTGAGAGTGACTGTTGTGTATATTGGAAGTTTCTTCGAAAAGTTGTACGTTCTTTGTAACTGTGAGAGTGATTGAATCAAATATTTAAAGTTTTTTTTTTTTTAAAAACTAAAAGAACATTGTAGCATCAGTAGGATGTTCCTCCATGCTTTTCATGATTAAATTTCAATATTAACTCATAGAGTGTTAGTTAGAAGGCACCCTCATTTTAATTTACAATTTGGTATGAATGAACAACGTGTGAACATGCTATGCTTGCTATGTAGTAGTAATCGAGTTAGTTAGACTTACTACCTAGATAGCCACTGGTTTAGTCAATAGAAATCAAACCCACACACTGAAAACCAGTGCTCAGATTCAGACGTTTTTTAATTCCGAAAATTTGTGATGGAAACTTGTTTGTTACACCAAACTTTTCTAGTTTAAGCTATAATTTCTGTAAGGATTGTTCTTTATGTATGGAGAAAATTTAGCGAATTGTAGATAGTAAGCTCCGAACTCTAAAATTTTAATCGAATACTCAATCCATTTAACCGAATTTGATTTTACGGTAGAATCAATAAACTAAAGAAACAGGGCGGCCACTAAAATGTTTCATAATACATAGAACAATCATCAAACAAGTCAAACCTATGATATGTTCCAAACTAATATAGAATACCCCCAAAAAACATGCTTAAAGTTGTACTACTACTCAATATAATAAACAGAATAGAGTAATGTACCAACATGTTTTAGCCGATGAATTCGTGGTCTAACAGTTAGTTTTGAGTCGTCTGCATATATTTTACTCCATATGCGTATAACATAGTAACATAATGACCCCAAAGAAAACACGTAAAGAAGAAATGAAGCCAAAGGGTAATTTAACTCATACTCCGGACAAACCGAATTCGATAAACATGTCTACAACTTAAAAAATCGTCTATTTATTTTTGTTAGATGCAAGTTGCTGACTTAATACAAGGGAGCCAGGTAGGTCATAAACTCATAATACATTGGCAATAGTAGGTGGTTGTTTTTAAAGGGATTATTCGGACACATTTCCACAGTGGTGTTTAAACAAGTTACACTTTTTTTTTAAATTTGTACAAAGATTTTGACTTGGGTGTCTTGGTGACCAAGGCTCTCCTTTAAACAAGTCCTCTATATAAACCTCTTTCTAAACTTGTTTTCCCCTTCTTTTCTTCTTCTTCTTCTTCTTCTTCTTCTTCTTTTTTATATTTCTTGTGCATTAATTTCTCTGTACTTTCTCCTCTGTTTGTTTCCTCGATCATTGTGTTTGTCTTTTTCTCTAGGGTTCTTTTGCACCCTTCTATTTCTATCTTTTTTTTTTTTTATATATATAATCTCACAAATATTCAATTTTATTATTGCCGCATTTTGTTAGAAAGAAAGCTCTGTTCTTGCGCATTTTTCCTCAGGTTTGTCCTCAAGTCTCTGTTTTTTTTTTTTTTTTTTTTTTTTTTTTTTGTCATTTTATTGCATTTTTGATTATATATTTGATATGGGTTCTTTAATTTTTCATCTGGTAACCTATTATTTCCCCCAACTTTTTTGCCATATGTCATTGCTTGTATTTCATAAGCTATGTTTTATTTTAATTATTATATTATTGTGATGATGCTTCACTTTGAAAATATGTACTTTGTAAGAAATGTGTTATGGGTAATTTTAAATTCTGTATTTTTATTATGGTCAATATTATTCACATTGCAAGATAAAAGATTTGATCTTTGTTGTTATTTCATCTAATTTTGTATTATGCATTTTTCTGGGGTTTATTGCCAAAAATGAGGGGTTGAATTTGTTGATTTTGTTACAAGATTTTGTCTTTTCACTAAGAAATGATCATTTGATTCTGATTCTGTGATTTTTTTGGAGGAATCATAAAGATTTTTGGGTAATTTTTTAAGGGTTTATCTGAAAATGGGATGAAACTCAGAAAATCCAAAAAAAATGACAAAAAGATATGCAGATGTTGTTTTCTGGATTTGGAAAGATTTGGTCTTTTCCGTCCAACTGTAGGAGAGAGAAACTGAAAGAGCTGCATTTCCTTTTTTTTATTTTATTTTTTTATTTAAATTTAATAGTATAGAAGTATAGAACTATAGATTAGCAGGAAAAGGCCAACTTTTCATGTCTGTTTGCTTTCTGGGATTAATTGATGCCAACTTTATCGTTGTTTGTTTGCTGCTCTTGAATCTTGATAGTATTTCATTTGTCTTTATATTGTAGCTTGTAGCTCAATTTAGACCATTTATATTGTTATTTAAAGAAGTTTAGAAATTTTTTGATACAAACATATGATGGTGACATTGGCAATTTCTTTCTTGTTTGTTTAAGACAAATGGCATCTTCAATGTTTTGTATTGTATGTGTGACAAGTTCATATTTTGGGAGAAGTTTCTCTTCTTAAGTTTTATACAAATGGGTTGCATTGTAGGGCCCCTAACCCTTAAATGGGTAGCCAAAATTTGACCCCAAAGGTCATTGATCTTTCACATGGCTGAAAGCATGACTTCCTATTTTTTGCTATATCAAGTTATGATAATCCCTCTAAAAGGGTATGTGGTGCATGTTTGAATAAAAGTTTGCATCTTTGATGTACAATTGAATAAATCAACTTGGAGGGGAAGGGTCATATAGTTTGTGGTTTGGTAGTGATATTGACAATTCAGAACTTTTTACACTCACTTTGAGAGCATATATTCCAATACTCCCACTCGGTCCTCTCGCGATGAGTGTAAAAATCGATCCTAAAAGTGTTAAAATCGATATTCTAGTTCGTGGGATGCTCGCACCCCACCAATTGAATTCCGTTGGCCATATTTTGGTTTAATAGACTTGAATGTTGAACCTGTAGGCTTCACTTGTTATCGTGTTCTAAAGGAACTTTTAGTGTGAATATATGGAAGAGCTACTTCATCTAAAAGTGTTTGATATTAGATCTTGTTAATGCTACTTGAAGTACAGTTCCATTGGCATGGGAATATGGGATATATATAAAGCTTTACTTATGTTGGAAAACAGATGAGTAGTTTAAAGTGAATCATTGCTACTTTATTAGTATCATTGAGTGGTTATCATTTTGTGAAGTGACTGTTATTTGAACTCCTCATGATTTTAAGTTTAAGTGGAATATGCAAGTTGGATCACGCTTAACATGGGTATGCACTTTCTAAATTGACTGAAGTTAAAGCAGTCCTAAACCCTTGTACAATTGATGTTGAAAGACGAAAAGTGTACAAGTTTGAAGCATATTCTGCTTCGTGTAGAGACGATTTCTAATTGAGTATCTGATGCCATTGCCCATGGTAGTGCTCTATTATGAAGCTTGTTTATATGTTTTCGTTCCACTGAACTTTTGTGTTGAGAGCTATTGATATTAGGAAGGAGCAATATACTGGTCTCTATATTATCTGTCTTCTATTTCGTCGCCTTCTCATATGAGCTTGTCTCCTAGTTTGAACACCGATGCTCTCTGCTGGCTGTTTTTATTGTGAAGAAAGCGAAATAACTTGTTAATCAGTGCTGTCAGTCTCTTGTTTTGTGTTCGCCTTAAAGTGCTGGTAATGAAGTTTTGTAACATTGAGGAGCTGAGTTCTTTACATTTACAGTGGGGTGAATTTTGCATGTTCAGCCAAGTTGTGGAATTGTTTCATTTATCATCCTTATCTTTGGTGCAGAGATTAGATTTGTTAAAGAAACAAATTACCTTACTGGAGCTATTTGCAGTCTCGAAAATGAGAAGGTAATGGGACCTATCACCAGTGCATTTAATTGATTTGTTTGTGTTGACGGCATGTTCTTCTTTTTGCTAACCGTGATACATACATAACCAGTGTACAGGACTCCTGTGTTTGATGGATTACTCTCTTCCAATAGCTGATAAGAAAACATTAAAGAAGTGGTTCTTCATCGACAAAAGGGTCGGATAGAGTTATTATCCCGATTGTACATTGAAAATTAGAAGTTTTGTTTGCGAGTTGAACCCAAGTTTACACAGAATCCTATCTATAGTTTCATAACTGTGACTTTGACCACGAAACTGGATCCTATGGACCTTAAAACTCCCGTCCTAGCCGATCCTGCACCTATTAACAAGTCAAGATTAAGCATGCATTCCACTCTGTTGCCATACTCGCCTCAACCTCAACGAGCAATGTTTGCTCCTGGACTCTTCTTATCAATCCCTAGGAAGAAAACTGGAGTTCTAGATGATGTCCGTTCTGCTTCCTGGCTGGATGCTATGAAATCTTCCTCTCCTCCTCCTAAGAAGCTGTTATATGATGCCGACACTGAGGAGGATTCTTCAGATGTGGACGTTGCTTATAATACATGGATGGTAAATATCTAATAGCTCTCGTTTGATTTGTGTTAAGAGGTAACTGTGAACAATTCTTAAGGAGTAAAGGTTACTAATCAACCTATGGTTTTCTTCTTGTTGCAGCTCAACTACCCATCTGCACTGACATCATTTGAGCAAATCGCGCATTTTGCCAAGGGTAAAAGGCTGGCTTTGTTTCTGGACTATGATGGAACTCTATCGCCCATTGTAGATAACCCTGACTTGGCATTCATGTCTGAGGATGTTAGTACTGACTTTGCTTTCTAGTTTTTGTGGTCACTTGATTTACCCTTCCTTTATGGGATAGTTTTTTTTGACATTACTCTTAATGACAACCATTTTTTCCTCAGATGCGATCTGCTGTGAAAGATGTAGCCAAACATTTTCCAACAGCAATTATTAGTGGAAGAAGCCGTGATAAGGTGATTTTTTCTTTCTTTTCTATGTAGTATTATCTCAGTGATACATTACAGCAAAGTACAAAATTAACAGGAATTTTTACATCACTACCATCTACTATATTGCTGTCTTACAACATTAGATGCGTATTCTGCTTTTGTCTCCTTATTTTTGAGATTTGTCATTAGTTCCTCATTATCTTCTGTGGCCATTCAGGTTTACGAATTTGTAGGACTGACGGAACTCTATTATGCCGGTAGTCACGGGATGGACATTATGAGCCCTGTGGCCCCTGTCAAAGGCTCTGCCTTTAATGGGCACCCTAATTGTATCAAGTTAACTGACAAGCAGGTATACATTTCTTATTAATCAACTTGATAGAAACCACTTCTCTTCAGCCCATCATAAGATTACAAAATTAGATTGCCAATAATCCCTGACATTTTATCCATGTTTGCTGACAGGGTAAGGAAGCTGTTCTCTTCCAGCCTGCGAGTGAATTTTTACCCATGATCGATGAGGTAGTGCAAACATACTCCTTTAGAGACCATATGAATCAAGGCAAACTATGTTTATTTCCTGAAGTTATCCGCTAACTTAATCGTGATTTTATTGAGCAGGTCTTTACATCCCTTGTCGAGAGTACTGAAGACATTAAAGGTGCCACTGTGGAGAACAACAAGTTTTGTGTTTCTGTACATTATCGTAATGTAGACGAGAAGGTGATTAGGTTTGAACTTTAGAATGCTTGTACCTGTTAAGTTGGCGATTATGTTTCATAGTGTTGATGCATTTTCATATTGAATATGCAGGATTGGAGGACTATTGCACTACGTGTCCATGACATACTTAGGGAATACCCTCGTCTTCGACTTAGTCATGGTCGGAAGGTTTTAGAGGTGCGGCCTGTCATTGATTGGAACAAAGGAAAAGCTGTTGAGTTTCTCTTGGATTCCCTTGGTAAGGACCCCTTAGCTTTCTTGCAGCTATGTTATCTACTTGTCTCAAGACTGCTAGGATTTCAGAGTCACTCTGTATTCTTTTAAATTTAATGTCAAAACCTCGCTGCAGGCTTGAGTGATAGTGATGATGTGCTTCCGATATATGTTGGTGATGACCGCACTGATGAGGACGCATTTAAGGTGATTTTCTGCCCGAAATGCATCAGACATGAGTTTTTGCTTCTCTTGCTACGGTTCTTGCTTTAATAAACTTCCACTGACGAGTAAATGGATCCAAATGCAGGTTTTGAGAGAGGGAAATAGAGGTTACGGTATTTTGGTATCTTCTATTCCTAAAGAGAGTAATGCCTTCTACTCTATGAAGAACCCATCAGAGGTAAATATTATTCACAAATGCCATGATGATATTGAACTCTTCATGAAACCTGCAGTGACTTCGTTTTTACTAAACTCCTGCTCGACATCTGTTTTTTCCTTTCTTGAGGATGTTGGTCATATACATTCATCGTCATATGACCATCTCCACGATTCTTGCTCTATTGTCGATGGCCACCAATGTCGAAGCTTTCAGGCAAGCTAATATATTTCTAACTTCATGCAGGTCATGAAGTTTCTCAACGCACTTGTAACATGGAAGTCCAGCTCTCTAGATTAACAAAAAAAACTAGAACAACATTTCTCTAACGACATTACATAAAGAGTATACAACATGGGAAGGATTGTGCAAAAGAATTGCTTGATTGGCGAGCTACATCTTTATCTATATCGGTACCCAATCACCTGTAGAGATCGTCAATTCGTCATTGCATCATTTTTTGTAAATCCCCTCTCCACTGTATATGGCCTTCATATTTAGAAGCAGCTATTAAGTAGCTTAATCTAGTCTTAGTGTTAATCGTTCTTCCATTCTTTTCTTCTTTGATCGAGTTTCGTATAGCTTGTCTACGTATTAGCCCAATTCTTTCATTTTTGATGTGAATTACCATGGTAAAGATCGGTTCTGCGACTGCGACTTAGGGGAAATGGATTTTTTGAGAGAAGAGGGGGAAAAAAGGAAGCAAAAATTGTGTCTTGTGTGTGGGTTACTGGCTTATTTTTGTAGCAAGCTATCATCTCATATTCTTGTGTGAAGTGTCTCATTGTCATTTATGCATGGAAACACTCTGTAATTCTCTTGTATTTCATCATTATCGTACATTCTAAACAAATGGGGAAATCATTGTTTTCGCCACAAATAAGTGTTTAATATCTAGTGTTTTATCGTTTATGTACTCATGTATGAGGAAATTTTGGATGTACTCGTTTCACATAATTTTGTCGCCTTTCGGCTCTGATTGTTCTATGATTTCTGACTACCGGCATGAATGCATTGAGTGTGTTGTACTTTAATGTGATATAGCTAAGCTAACTCACATGGTGAGGACAAAAAAAAAAAAAAACAAATGACTTGATCGGATCGGTCGTTTCTGAAAATGGGACACCAGACACGTACAACTCGAACAATCCTCGCGTTACTGAGAAGTGAGAAGTTAATATAAGATAACCCAAACACTTTCAATGTTCCATGTAAATGAGGCGTTACATCTGTTGGACTCAACTGATCAAGGAGTAGCTAAAATCCAATCATGTAAGTTCGGATTAGTTTCATCGTAAAATCAATTGGCTTAGTTGAGAGAGACCATTAACGGCCATAAGTAAAGCCTATCATATACCATAGTCACAGGAACGTTTTCTTGTGAAACATTTCCGGCTCATTTGGATCGAGAGAATAGGGGGTGGGATGAGATTATTACTCCCGGATAAGATGGAATTCTTATCCCTCCAAAATATGACCAAAACGGGGGAGGGGGAATTCACTAATAAATGTAAAAGACCAAATTACCTCCTTGAGACCAAATGTAAAAGATCATTAACAATTAATTGAGGGTATGATTGTAAAGTTAATACATATTCCCGCTTTCTATCCCAGCCGCAACCCAAACATGGGAGTACATATTTCCTAGGCAATTCCCATGTTAATCCAAACAAGGGAATTTGCTTATCCCACTTAATTCCCTACCATCTATTCCCACTCTTATTCCACCCTCTAATCCCCCTAATTCCCATCCCACGATCCAAACGAGTCTTTCGAATATAGTTTTTCCTAGCTAAAAAAGATAAAAATAAATAAACTCAGATTTCCTGCAATTGTACCCCAAGATCTTTACTATTATTCGGTCGATTTTCTTACATATTTATTCACCTCTTTCCACCAAATTTCGCAACTAAATAAACCTTCAAGACATCTTCATATGATACGGTAGTTGAACGCTGTAGAACAAATAAAGGAATTGTCAAATTCAACATTGAATTAGTTTTAACTAATAAAACGATGGAACATGCTATGCATTCTAATTACTAAACAAGTCGTGACAATTGGCCGGCTACGAAATAAGTTGGACCGTGATGAGCAGCATCAGCATATACGTACGCTTCGTTCTCATATCGTTGTCATTCAACATGACAATTGATCTCCTAACTTTAGGCTTATCTTCTTCCAAATCACCAGGAACAGTCGTTTACATTTACAATTATCGCCTTCTCGTTTCCAAATTTATTCGAATTGATCTCAACATTATTTTTTTCACGGATTTCTTTCTTATATCATTATCGACTCGACGAGTGACGGCCTATTTAGAGTGTTAAAAAGTTTTCAACATATGTTAATGTTATGGTTTTTAGATTATGAGTTCGGTAACATGTTGAACAATTCATCTGAACGAAAGGAGTAATGTAACGAATACGAGAACCTAGCACCACATTAGGGTCCCTAACTCTCAACTACTTTCCTACCAATGGAAAGAGTTGAGAAAGAGACCATCAGAACTTGAATACACCTTTGGCGAATTGTCTGCAAAAGGAAGGTAGTTGCTTTGATTGAATGATTGTGGACCGTGTGGGGGCATTAGAAATTTAGCATTCAGTGATCCCAAACAATGCTTATACCATGCTTCCGAGAGTACAAGGAGCATGGTGGTCCTCCTCACAATAGAGGAATAGGAACCACACTTAAATAAATTTTAAATTATTTTAAGTGTGGTCCCCATTTCTCTATTGTGAGCAGGACCACCATGCTCATTGTGCTCCCGAGAGCATGGTATAATTTGCGGATCCAAAAACGCCCACACACATTAGCAAATTACTCATTTCTCAACATTTGATTCTTGCTTCTGCAATTCTGTTCACTTATTTTCAGCATGTGCTCCTAAATCGTAAGACTTAATGTTTTAGGTGCACTTTATTAAGTTGTGTTAGTCTTTTCTTTATGGAGGTTCCGATTTTCATTTCTCATATTTGTTATGGACGGCAGTCAACAATACTTTAGCGATTTCATTATTTGATAAGTTCATACAGACACAACTTCAAGCTAATCAATTCAGCTCTCCAAATGAGTCAAGATCTTTTACTAACTTACTAGCCTCACACGAGCTTGAGTGATTAACCCTCTTGGATCATGACTCACTCGATCACACAATGGTCTTCAACTTGTGAAATGAGGGAAATAAGAATCGAATCATCAATCAGCCTCTATCTCCAGAACGAAGAGCGGACATATCATCCTCTAAAATAGATGTTTGGACATCTCACTAAATCTAAAGAAGAATATCCAAAGGCAATAATGTAACTCCTCCCCTCTAACTCTTCCTCCACCATCAAGATTCAAGATCAAAGCCATTGCCATCAACTATACACAAATCACAAAATACCATATAAAAGAAAAAGACAATACTAGACATTGACCCCATTTCCCACACATATGCCACATCACTCTTACTCATCATCTCCTCAAATCTTCACCACACAACATTTTAATTTGATTTTTTGATCTCATATTTTTTCATTACATCTATGCATGATTGAACATAATATTATTAAAATTCACAAATCATCTCTCTTAGATAGATTCCCTATCCATTATCTACATTATTCACAAACTTCTTCCCTTCCAAAAATATAACAATAGAATACTCCCTCCTACTCATAATGATCTCCCCCTTTCGAAAACAGTTTTTGGGTAGGCATGTTTGGGTCTACTTTTAGACCAAACGAATCGTTCAATTGTTGTAAAAATTAGTACATGTTCTATTCTGCATTGCATTCTAACAACTCCACTTGATTTTAGGGTAAACGGATCTTTCATTTGGTCTAGAAGTAGCTCCGAACATAGCTACTCAAAAACAGAAAACGAAAGGGGAAAATCTTAGTGGGTAGGAGGGTATATATATTTCCTCTTTTGGGCTCTCTAATTCACCCAATAATTAAAATAGAATATTTTCTACCCTTTTTGATAGTCCATGAATCTCTTAAACCTTACCCATATAAAGATTTGCCACCTCAAAATCATTTATTTATTTATTAAGCATTTCTTTTAACTTTTATTTAATTTGTTTGGGTTAGTAAATAAATACGGAGTAATTATTAAGGTCACGTTTGATATTGCATTACACTTTATATTTAAATCCTCTCTTCCTCTTCATTCCCATAATACTTTTCTTTTCATCAAACTCTTACAAACCAAACATGGCCTCATACGCGGTCTTACCGGACCTGGAGCAGAACGAGGCCTTCCTCCGGGCCGACACAGAACCCGAGAACCCGGCCCGACGGCCCAATGCGAAGGGTGCAGCGTTCATTACTGTCTCCTGCATGTTCCTACTCTCACTAGTAGCGTTAATCTCAAACAACGTGCAGCCCGTCCAACAACAACCTAAGGGAAGCCCATTGTCGTCGGAAATTACGTCGTCGGAGAATGTGACTCCGGCGGTGACGTCGAGGGGGAAAAGGGAAGGCGTGTCGGAAAAGGTTCATCAAGGGAAATATGGAGGTGTGTCGTATCCGTGGACGAATGACATGTTGATGTGGCAAAGGACAGGGTTTCATTTTCAGCCTCAGAAGAATTGGATGAATGGTAGGTTTGGTTGGTTGGTTTGTAATTGTATTTGTATTAATTCTTCAACTTCCCTTCTTATCTTTTCGTGTTTGACTTTATATTATTATTACATTATATGATCGTTTTAATGCAATACTACCCAATTAGGGCATTAGCTTCAATAATACGATACTCAATTTGTTTAGACTACGTCTGAAATTGAGTCTTTGATTTTTAACTCGAAACTTTGAAGTTCGAACATAGGAGATATATGAAGATATAGTGCTTGAGAAATTGAGAGAGAATGGAATTTTAATACGTATAGACTAGTAAACGGAGCAAGCGTATGAGTAATAATGTTTCGAGTTTTAATTAATGATTTTGTTCTAAGAGTTTGACTTTTGGATGGTAGCTACTACTACAAGCTATGATTTATTGAATTAATATCATCATTTGATTTTTAATATTGAATGAAAAATGTAGGGATCAATATATAGGAGTGTGAGTTACAACCAATGAAAGTTGGCCTGGAGTGTTCATTATCACTCTGCCAGTGAGAACGACCATAGTCCATAGCATCCCTCGTATAGGAGTTTATTTTTTATCGGATTTTAACGTGTTTTATGTTTGCTTGTTTCATGGTGGTGGTGCGTTGAAATGGCTGCTTTCAGATCCTAATGGTGAGTTCTTATTCTTGTTGATTAGTTTTTGAGTTGATTTTTTCTTGATATTGCTTGATTATATTTGGTATGATATACTAAAAATGAAGATTATATACTAAGAATGAAAATGTATTGATATGGAAATAAAATAAATATGATTTACTTGCTTCGCCAGCCCAACAATTTAGTATGAGCGTCAACCTTTTCATAGTGTGATCGATAACTTAGTAGAACGCCGTCTCACAATTTCCCCTAAATTAAAGACTTAGACCCAAGACTTTCATTTGTAGGGAAGGACTGTTGTTAGTTACTTTTGTATACGTTGTACAATTATATTGGTAGAATTATTCCTAACGTAGGTACGACATACACAGAGGCATTGAGTGGGCATGTTTTGGGCAATAGTTTTCGGAGTTCATGTTTGTCCATGTGAAAATGTCGTATATCTCGCAATCTAACAATCCCATTTGACGAGGAATAGGAAGAATGTACGTATATCATGTAAGAGATCATAAATTCATAATACATTTATGCACATACAAATAATTATCAGACATTGTGTGAGTTGAGTGCAATCATGTGAATGTATACCTATTACTTCATGTTATTTTAATTTATTGGGTATACGCGGACTGTTCTTATTTAATATATTCTAATGAAATGCAGTATACGAGTTTAATCTGCTTTATGAATTGCATGATATAATTCAAGAATCATGTATTGACCCTTCCACATGTCAAAGGCCGATTTGATCTAGCTCAACTTATAGAAGCTCATTTTGATAATACACTTAAATAGATAAGAGCAATTAGTCACAAGATTAGGTGAGTAAACAACTTGTGTACCACAAGATTCCTGATCCGGAAATATAATTAGAGAGTAATTACATCATTAGGGATCTGCCCTTTCCTGTAATAGCCAAATCACAATGCAAGGGTCATAATCATCCAACGGATAACTTTTGTGTTTAGATTCAAAGAAATGAAAAAAAAATATGAAGAAATCGTGCATTATTGGTGCATGTAGGGCTATAGGATGGATCACGTTGTCTCGTGACAACTAATATTTGTGCTATTTGCTCTTTCATTGTGAAACTTACAAGAAAGGGGCCCGAAAAGTGTATGAAGTGTATAAAAACACATGAACAATTGAATAATAATTGCTTGGTCATATAGAGATTCATCATTCTCATAAGGTAGGAAACTAGTATGTGGCCAGGAATATGAGAGCTCTTTGTGCCTTTTATGGAGTTGTGGACCAATTGTTAATCTAGATCATCACAACGCCGGTGGATGTTGTTGAACTCTTTAAATAGTTTAAATTTTAGGGGTTGTTTGGTATCGTTTTCTATTTTTAATTATCTGTTTTTTTTAAACCAAAGTCCCGTTTTTTAAACGGCAGTGATACCGAACGGGCCCTTAAATGCGTAAATCGAGTCGAAATGTAAGAACAATTAAATTAAGAACAAATTTAGTAAAGAGTATAATGAACTCTAGAGTCTCTATAGCTCAAGAATAGGCAAACGGGTCATTTAGGTTAAGTTCGGATGTTCGGATCAAGTAATTCGATCGGATATTCGGATGTTGGGACTTGAGTCAGATTTGTTAGGTCTAACCTGAGGTCGAATCGTAAATGCAGTAGTGAGCTGAATCACGTTGGTTATACTATTTGGTCATTTTGACATTCTTTTATGGCCAATGAAAACATCTGCTTTACTGGATTATAGTAGTAGTCTAGATTATATATAGTAGTAGTTTGGTAGATCTTACATTTGTGACTTTGACCAATGTGATTGGATGACAAATTAATCTTGATTAACTATCTGGTTTTCTACTTTTCTATTCGATGACAACTTTAACCCTATTAACTTTGAGTTTTGGCTTCTACATAATAAGTTTACCTAACGTGTTCAAGTTGGCGATAATCTTATACTTACCTCTAATTTTTACATATATTTTTAACACCATAGTTTTTGATATCCGAGTATCCGACCTTTCAATAAGGTAGAGATTGTATGGTCGTCTCATTTTTATATCTCGTTCCATCGTGATTTTGAGATTTAAAATATGTATCGGTTGGGTTAGAGCAGTGTGACATTAAGTCTTAACTATTGTTCTCAAATTTGGCCAAAAGCTTCTGCTAGACTCCACAAAAAAAAAAAAAAAAAAAAGTCTTTGAAATGGATTTATTTTGTTAACAAATGCTGAAGTCGAACTCTCCCAATGGAACTAGCTAGTAACCTCATCTTTAACGACATTATGCATCTCCCACCCGTTGCATTGTTAAATACTATATCATACTTCGTAGTTACTAAATTGAATTAAATTATTTATGTTTTATTTGGAAAATATAGAGATTTCTAATTCTATTTCATTGGCAATTGAGATGGATTCTCCGTATCATTAGTACGGAATACAATTTTGGCTCGAAAAACTAAAGTAAACAAATGGTTTGATCCTGTGTATGCAGGTCCATTGTATTATAAGGGATATTACCATCTATTCTACCAATACAACCCAGACTCAGCAGTATGGGGGAACATCACGTGGGGCCATGCAGTATCAACGGACCTGATTCACTGGAAATACCTCCCAATCTCAATGGTCCCTGATCAACCTTACGATATCAACGGTGTATGGACAGGATCAGCCACTCTCTTGCCAGATGGCAACATCATGATGCTCTACACTGGTGACACTGACGAATTTGTACAAGTCCAAAATCTAGCTTACCCTGCCAACCTTTCGGATTCTCTCCTCCTTGATTGGGTCAAGTACCCGGGTAACCCGGTTTTGACCCCGCCACCGGGTATTGGCGATAAGGATTTTCGTGACCCGACTACAGCGTGGATTGGACCCGACGGGGTTTGGAGGGTTGCACTCGGGTCTAAGGTTAATAAAACGGGCATTACACTAATTTACAAGACTAGTGATTTTATCAAGTATGAACTTGTCACAAGTCTTGATAAACCACTTCATGCGGTCCCGGGTACGGGTATGTGGGAATGTGTCGATTTTTACCCGGTATCGACCACGGACGATGATGGGCTTAATACCTCGGCCTATGGGTCCGGTATTAAACATGTTTTGAAGGCTAGTTTGGATGATAATAAACAAGATCACTATGCTTTGGGTACCTACGATTTGAGTACTGAGACTTGGACACCCGATAACCCGAAATTGGATGTCGGTCTCGGGTTACGGGTCGATTATGGAAAGTATTATGCATCTAAGACATTTTATGACCAAAAGGAGAAGAGAAGGATTTTGTGGGGTTGGGTTGGTGAGACTGATACTGAAGATGATGACTTGTTGAAGGGTTGGGCTTCCCTACAGGTAAATATACAACTAACCCTTTTGAAAACTACAATGCTAATATTAGTCACATTGTTACTTACATTGTTACACACTTATAAAAAAAACTCGGTAAAACGACATCGTGTTAGGATGCGATTAAAATTCAACAGTTTACAATGACACAGTTGTACTAGAGTCATGTTACGAGAAACACTACACGTACATTCGATCATAGGTTACAATATTTACACGTGTTGTATAAGATTTGCTGGTTTTCATTCTTCTTTTCCTATTCTTTCAGACAATTCCAAGGGTTGTGACATTTGATGAAGACACACAATCTAATATTATTCAATGGCCAGTAGAAGAAGTGGAAGATCTGAGAAGAGACAAGAAAAAAATTAAAGATGTACTTTTACAGCCAGGGTCCATAGTAAACCTTAACATAACCGCTGCAGCACAGGTAATTTGTTACTCCTTATAACTTCTGTTACTGTTGTGAAAGAACCGTCTCAACCAAAAGACTAACTTTACGGCTGTTTGCCGGTGACAGTTGGACATAGAAGCTGAGTTTGAAGTGGATTCAGATGCATTAGAGTTAGCAGTTGGAAATGATGTGATCAACAGTTGCGATGCTGCTTCAGTGAAACAGGCTTTGGGCCCATTCGGGCTTTTGGTGTTGGCTGATGACTCTCTGACTGAGATGACCCCTGTCTACTTTTACGTTGCTAAGGCCTTAGATGGCACTATCAAAAACTGGTTCTGCACTGATCAATCCAGGTAACGTAAATGTTACTACAAGTATTCTCAAACATGATCAGTAGAGTATTTTGAAAATTAAGGAAAACGTAGTAACGAAATGTCAATGAACTCTATGTGCAGGTCATCAAAGGCTAATGGTGTTGACAAACAAATTTATGGTGGACCAGTTCCAGTCCTAGAGGATGAAGATTACAGCATGAGACTACTTGTAAGTCGTCCAACCTCTAGCTACAAATCATAACTTCGTTCAACATTCTTCACAATTTAATTACGACAACATTACCCTAGCGTCTTAAAGGCTTCTGCCTATAGTGAGATAAGACGAGATCAGATGATGGCAACTTTACCACGTAGAAATTGTTTCTATGTTTAAAAATTGTAACTTTATTTAGAAGACTGATTTGTTTGGGTGTTAAACAAATCAGGTTGATCATTCAATTATAGAAGCCTTTGGACAAGAAGGGAGAACATGTATCACGTCGAGGGTTTACCCAACTAAGGCAATCAATGGAAATGCCAGGGTCTTCCTCTTCAACAACGCGACCGATTTGAGTGTTACTGCAACTGTCAAGGTCTACAGACTTGACTCAGCTAATATCAGCCCTTTTTACTAAAGTTTCTTGATCAATATTACATGAAAATGATCCTATTTTTTTCTAAAAGGGGCTGTTTGATTGATTATTTCCTACATTGTATGCATGGTTTTGTGAGGCAAAAGGTTTATGTATACTGGGTGATTTAGAGGTGTAACAAAAAATTTGTAGAGAGATGTAACTTGTGCAAAAAGCCAAAAAATATGTTCCTCTGGTTGTTAGGATCGGAGGCCATTGTTGTACAAATACATATATGTATAGGCATGCATATTGAACTTTGTATGCACTTGTTGCAACATGATTATATGAGGAATTTGATTTTGAAACTTTTGAGATTACATCCTAACGTCTAGTAACATGTCCAAGTGATCCCTAATTCCCTATTCCCCTAGTGCGTGTATTGTTGACAAAGATTGCGCACCTTTTCTTTTCAACTTTAGAGAATCTCAAACTAGTACATTCTTAGTGTTATTTCTATTACTCCCTCTGAAAGTCTGAATAGAGGTATCATCAGGTATGTATGTAGTACGTGTGTTACCTGGACTTTGAATTCCTTAATTCTGCCATAGAAAGCTCTACGAATTCACTTGATCGGAGATTTCACATTTGTGATACTCCGATAAATCTACCTTCTATGTCTGCACTCTTAGCATAAATATTTTCTCTACGGTTTTAGCTTTTAACTAAATATTTGATATTTGAAGATATTAACTTTATAGATGATGTATGCCTTTTATACGTAAACGAGTTCCTCTTCACAGAAGGACTCGCCTTGAGTAAACTTTGGATGTTTTATTGCTTAGCCTTTTAGGGCTTCAGACGGACACGGGTTGGGCTTAACCTTCAAGCCCTAAACTGCAAGACCATATCCTTTTAAAAAGGCCTACTACCGTTGTTCATGCTCGTCCGCTGCAAGTGAGCGGGCTAGCTGGGGGCCTTCATGGTATATTGGAACTCGTCCGTTGTTCAGCAATTCTACATTTGTGGAACTCGGCTCGTGTAACATGGGTCGCAGACTCACAGTCACAACTACACCCATACAAAGGAGAGAGTCTGCATCTATTTTATTTTTGTACATAAGGTCAGTCTATGTTGTAGGGGTGGGGATATAAAGATTGCGAGGGAGAACTTAGTTTACGTCTTTACAAGTATACATTTAAGAGACTTCCGTTCAAAAATATACTCGTAAAAGGTATCTCTTTATTTACCTCTTTTAACAAAACTCCTGAATGATGAGTTGATGACCCAAAGTAATAATCACACACCTAAACCTGATGTCAAAGGTTAAGGTTATGACCCAATCACCTATCAATTCACTTTACTATGACAAAGTAATGCGCCTGATGTAACACTTTGCTAGTGCCACCATTTAAGTAGATAGTAGTCATAGTACTAATGCTCTCAGCTAGTACAAAATGCATTATTATTAGCGGATCAGCGGGTTGAATTTTTTAGAGCTAGAAGATAATAACACCTACTTAAATATAAAACGTAAAATTATTCACCTTTTTGTTTTTTGGAAATCACAAAATTGTTGTTCTATTTCTATCTACCATTTATAGTAAATAACGCACGATTTTCTTGTATCGACTCTACTAAATATTAACCCTTTATTATTAGGACCATAATCATGGTGATTCAAGACACTTCTCTTTTTCCACCAAACTTTCACCTACTAATGTAAAATAGTGTGTGCTAATATCTGGCAGTTGTGTTATGTCATGTGGATAGTCTCTAATTGTCACATTTGAATTACTAGAGTCCAAAACCAAATTCAAAGCTTATTGAAGATTTATGGGGCAGGAGACTTGTGGAGCAATTTGCTGCTTGATTAGTGGACCATTATTGGTTCATTCATATTTGTAAAAATAAGTGTTCCCTTTTATCAATATGAGTGTACTAAGTTTCATAATTTATTAGATTGGACTATGTGTACAACTGTACAAGCTAAGCAATGGTCAAGATTATTAATGCATTTATTATAAGTAGAATATTATCGAGAGAAACAAAAGAAATTTCTATTCCCATGGGTCGTTCTTCTAGGATGTATGTGGAATTGCGACCAAGGACGCTTCTAAATGAATGGTTTATTATCGTCTAATCGAGTCCGAGTTATACTTTTCTATTTAATAAGGAAATAAGGATTTTAGTTTTGATGAATACTTTACCATACTTAATACGTTAAAATAATAATTAAAGTAAAAGAAAGAAGATAATAAAAAGATTGTGTACCTAAATGATTTTTGTACTTGCCTTAGCTTATTCAACTAATCAAAGTTGTAGAGTACCATCAAAAGACTACAAGAACAATAATCTGATGGTGATGGAGACACAGTGTAAAGACCTTTTTTTCCGTTTGTTTCTTAGGTACAAGGTTAATCTTTATTGATATGAATACCTATAACTCGTAGTTTGTGTACATTGGAGCGTTATCACATGCATCTTACGTGCTTTTATACGTTAAGTACAGTACTACACCAACAAATTATATTTCATCATTTTGGAGACAAACTGGAGTTACATGTCCTAATATCGCAGTTCACATAATTGTTCTTTGTTAGTAACACAATGATTAAACTCTCTTCCAGGCTAAAATGACTAGATAGTAAATATTGCAAATTATTAAGCCATTGACAAATGAATGATGCGCAAACGTAGTTTATGCGGTGGAGATTGCCTGTAGTGATTGTTGGGTATAAGGAATGAGACAAAAAAGTGGGATACGTGATCCGCACAGAAGTTTATGTACCTACACTTGTTAAAATAACACTACGGTCTACTCATGCAAATTTGGCTTCAAAATGTATGTATATCCATAGAAAAAAAAAAAAAACGCGTCCGATATTAAAATTGACTGGAAAATCAAACACTCGTATCATTACTCACTTCCTTGTTTTTACTAATTCACCAAATTTCTTTTGGAGATATACATTCCATTTATATGTACCAAAAATCAAATCAAGATCAAGAATATTCATAATATACACACATTTTCCCCTTAATTTTTCTCCTTTCCCAAACTCTTACATAAACACAAGAAGCAGCATAAATAAAACACATCATATAGAGAGACGTTGGAGATTGTACTGCAAAAATAAAGAAGAGTGAACGAGAAGCCAAAAGGGTGAAAAGGGAGGAGCCGTTTTCTCTGCCCCTCCATCTTCCCTCTCAAAAAAACACCAGCTACCCTCTTCATTTCTCTCTCTCTTTCATTAATTTCATCATGTAAAATTTGCTGTTATGACAAAAAGTTGGAATCTTTGAACCGTTACATTCGAAAAAACTTGAGAAATTCATAAATTTTTTACAAAGATTTGAGTTTTTATAGCTTTGAAATCAATGGTGTTTACTGGGATGAAGATGGGGAAGATGATGTTGCTGTTGTATTTTGTTGGCTTATTCGTTACGCCTTGTTTGGGAGCTGACCCAGTTAAGGAATTTTATTTCACTTACTCTTACAAAACCCTCTCCCCCTTGGGTGTTTCTCAGCAGGTTTGATTTTCTCTCTCTTCCTCACTTTTTGATTTCATCTTTTTTATTTTTGATCTTTTTAGTTGTGTTTTTGTGGTAAAGTTGGGATCTTTTTAGGGTTTGGTTCTTTTTATTTGGGTTTATCTGAGGTTTTACCTTTCTGGGTTTGTTTGTTTTCATTTTGAAAGTAATGTGGTAACTTTTTTACTTGATTTCTGCTTTTTATTTTTGCCTAAGATGATTATTTTCTGGTGAATTAAATGATTTATGATGTGGGATTTGATTTTTGTGTAGTCATACATAAACCCTTTTCAGGGTTTATCAATGGTGGACTAATTTGGTGAATTTAGGGCAGGAAAGTTTCGAGTGATTTAGTTAGTGGTTAATTGAAAAGTACCTGGGCTTGGCTGTAATTTGGTGTAGAATGTGGAGTGACCTTGAAGAAAGGTTCTCATATAGTAATTTGTGTGGAAAGTTTCGAGTTCGAATTGTTTGGTCTTGTGCTCTTGGGTAGAGATTTCATATGCTTGTGTAACTAGAGGGCTGGGTGTTGAATGTTGCAGTAAATCAGCTATTCTGAACTGTGGTGCAAATGTAGCTTTAATGAAATGTTTGTAGATATAGGTTGTCGAGAACTCGAGATTGTTCTGACAATGTGGGTATAATGGTCTTGAAGGGTTGTGCAGCTTGTGCTGTAAATGTAGCTCTATCGAAATGTTTGTATATATAGGTCGTCGAGATTGTTGTGTCAAAGTGGATTTTGTGGCGTTGAAGGATTTGTGATTTTCCCTGTTTCTGCAGGTAATAGTGATTAATGATCAGTTTCCGGGACCTTTAATTGAAGTTACCACCAATGTCAATGTTGTGGTTGAAGTGAAAAACCATTTGGATGAAGATCTATTAGTGACCTGGTAGGTTCTGTATAATGTGTGTTAATTTTGCGTTCATTCTAGCCTGGAATGCTTCATCTGTAGTTTATCGAGGAGAAAGGAAAAGTTAAAGCATAGTCTAGGCTTGTAGTTGTTTACATCTGATGGCATTCATCGAGTTGGATAGTTGTTCTTCTAAGGAGGAATTAATTTAGAATCGTAGCTACACTTTGTGACATTAATACTCGTGTCAGGAATGGGATGCACATGCTGGCTAATCCATGGCAAGATGGTGTCCCGGGAACGAATTGTGCCCTTCCTCCAAAATGGAGTTTCACATATCAGTTCCAGGCCAAAGACCAGATTGGCAGCTTCTTTTACCAACCTTCGATCAAATATCAAAGAGCTTCTGGTGGTTTCGGCCCCATTGTACTTATGAACAGGACAGTTATCCCTCTTCCTTTCCCTGTACCAGTCGCAGATGTTATTCTCATGATTGGTGACTGGTATACCCGTGACCACAAGGTGAGTACTTACTTCAGCAACTGCGTTAATTGGTTTATACTGAGCTGGCGCCGCCAATAATTTGTGTATACATGTTTATTCTTTTTTTTTTTTTGAAAGGCTCTGAGGGCGGATTTAGATTCTGGGAAGGATCTGGGAATGCCGGATGGGGTTCTTATCAATGGAAAGGGACCGTACCAGTACAATAACACCCTTGTCCCTGATGGTATCGACTATGAGACCATTAGAGTTGATCCAGGTATATGGTCTATATCTTGCATTCTTTGATGGATTTTGAAGTGCGATTGGATTTAAAATTTGTATATCCATCAGATATTGAACATTCTTACACTCTTGGGGCAAATTCCCGTGACATATGATAGCCCTAGTCCAAACCTCCCCCCTCCCTCTTTTGCGAGGTGAATGGCCTGATGGACTGTCTTTTCGTAAGAATGTCAACATCTGTGTGCTGGCTTAGGTTATTTTACAACCCATACCTCTTTTCTACTTTCTGTTGTGACTTGTGTGTTTATGACATAGCCATGCAGTCTCTTTTGGGTGTTTTGCTGCTTTTAGAAAGAAGTTGACAGGCTTATTTGGATGTTAAAATTACATTCATATTTATGCTAACATGGTGTGCAATGACTAAATGCTTATTTGGATGTTGACATAATGCAGGGAAAACATATAGATTCCGGGTGCACAATGTTGGGACCTCAACTAGCTTAAACTTCAGAATTCAAAATCACAATCTAAATCTGGCTGAAACTGAAGGATATTACACATCACAGACTAATTATTCCAGCTTTGATATCCATGTTGGGCAGTCGTATTCCTTTCTTGTTACTATGGATCAGAATGCTAGTACAGACTACTACATTGTGGCTAGTGCAAGGTTCGTGAATGAATCTCAATGGCAAAGAGTCACTGGTGTAGCTATCCTGCAGTATAGCAACTCAAAAGGAAAGGTAGCTGGGCCTCTTCCAGATCCTCCAAATGATTTTTATGACAAAAGTTGGTCTATGAACCAGGCACTATCTGTCAGGTTTGTCACGTTTCATTCTCCCTATCTTGTTAGAGTTTGATACATCTATCATGTCTTACTATTTGAAAAAATGTTTTATTCCCAGTTGGTTGTTCATCTGTTTGCATTTACATTCTGACCTACTTGAGGTGGCATTTTGCTTTTCCTTGGTTGTGATGCTATATTGAAATGTGGCCCATTACTCATCTGAGTGTGACTAATGACGCATATTAGAATGTTAACTTGTATTGTCAATTTTCAAAAAATTCGCGCGAAGTGTCTGAAAAAAACGTTGTATTATGAACCTGAGCAGGCAAAATGGATCGGCAAGTGGAGCTCGTCCTAATCCACAAGGTTCCTTTCACTACGGGAGCATAAATGTGACCGACACATACATTCTCCAGACTTTGCCACCTGCAACAATCAAGGGGAAACGTCGTGCAACTCTAAATGGAATTTCTTTTGTAAATCCTTCACTTCCCATTCTCCTTGCAGACTGGAAACATGTCAAGGGTGCTTATAAGCTGGACTTTCCTAGTCGGCCAATGGCAGGACGTGCACCTCATATGGATAACTCAGTCATCAATGGTACATTTAAGGGTTTTGCTGAAATTGTATTTCAGAATAATGATACAGTGATGCAGACCTTTCACCTGGATGGATTTTCGTTTTATGTTGTTGGGTATGTTTCATCCTCTGCTGGTTTCTTTCACATAAATGCTAAATGACATATACACTCTTAAGACTAATTGGTCTTTTGATTAATACAGGATGGGTTATGGTGTATGGACGGTGGATAACAGGGAAAGCTATAACAAGTGGGATGCAATTTATCGCTGCACTGTACAGGTCTGTGTATTATTCCTTCAAGTACTCCTATTATGTCGTTTGCAATTATTCACCCAGTACCTAGCAAAACCAGAATGCTTATTGATTAGGAGTTCTCTATGTCGGAGCTGTTCTACGTGTGACATCTAATCATAAATACACCTGTCTTACTGCGCTTAACATTCATAGAATATAACAAAGAGGCTGAGAATCCGAGACTTAATTTCTTCTGTAACTTGCTTGGTTTGAGGTTTCACTGCTGATCCACAGTTCTTACTTCTTTGTTCGGCATCTGCAATTTCAGTAGATGGCCAATGCTAAACTCAGTATATTCTTGTCTGCAGGTTTTCCCTGGGGGTTGGACAGCAGTCTATGCTTATCTGGATAATCCAGGAGTATGGAATATCAGAACAGAGAACCTTGATAGGTGGTACTTAGGCCAAGAAACTTATATAAGGCTCGTCAACTATGAAGACAAGCATGCACAATTTGCAGCCCCTGATAACGTCATGTACTGCGGTGAACTGGGCTACTTGCAAAAGTAATTTCAAACTCTTATGTTACATTTTTGCTCTTTCCCTCTAATTACGTAGATTAAACTTATAATAATGTCTGATATGTTTTCGTGCCTTGATATCAGAAAGCAAAACTCTGGAACATTGATCAACAAGAACATGAGCTTGCTGGTTGCGATGCTGATGGTGCTCCTTGTTCTTCTCATTGAGTTGCGGTAAGGAACTCGTGATTCCTGTAGCAGAACCGCGGCCATGACATTTGTAGGACTGGCAGATAACATTTTAGGATGACTTCCTATTTTTTTTTTCCATTTGGTTTCCATACAACATTCATGCTTCTTAAGAATAGCATATGGAAGAGTACAAAGCTTTTGCGGTAGAGCGATAGCCCGGTAGGTGGGGCGAAATTTGTGTAACTGTAAAAACAGCCCCTTGCTGAGGGATTCGCGTCGTCAAAGACGATTGATGTAGTTTGATGATGACAAGGTTTAAGCTGTGTGAAATTACAGAACACAGGGAATTCTCCACGAACCTTTGGTGAAATCTTCTCTGATCAAATTATTGTGTTTTTCACTATTCAACCATGGTCTATTTATCAGCCTTTTGGGCCGAAACGGCCCAACAAAGCAGAGTTTGGGCCGAACGAGTTTTTACATTATATCTCTGGGCTGGGCTCGAGGATTTGTTTTTAGTGAGTCATTGATTTGTTTTTATTCTGTACTTTGTTATTTTGTGGGCCTTAGAAAGTTTGGCCATTGAATTTGAACTCTTTTCCTCAAATCACTCTACCTCATTTCAATTCGGACCTCTTTAGCTCTATTCCCTCGGCTTTTTATTTGTTAGCATTTGGTTTCGATATACGAGAAATTTTTACAAAAAGGTCAACAAATGAAAAGAATAGAAGTAGTACTATTACAGTATTACCTTTGGTGAAGAGTGGAATTTGATTTTATGGGGAAGTTGGATTGACTCTTCGTTTACATCTAATCTCGATGAAAAATTAAGTTGTTCATATGAAGTTTAAAAGCATGAAATTGACAATTGACCCCCAAAATCTTGGACCTTGTCTTTAAAGCTCTTGAAAGCTTATTGTACAATTCGCAAAAAGAACACATTTTTACATTAACACGGCTGTTAGTATTCTCTCCATTTATAGTCTAAGTTTACTCATCTCTTTTGTTATTTTTGACGAGACATTGAAATGCAAAATCATTATTCGGGGCGAAAAATTGATTTACCTCTGGGAGGGCAATTATATTCACAATGCGATGATCCATGGATTAAGGCTATCCATTATTAGTGGACAAGAGAGGATCAAGGTTGACCTAGTGGTTAGGAACTCAACCTGCCTGGGGGATGTCCCGGGTTCAAATCCTCATACCCCCACCACCGCAACATTAGTTGCTCCTTTGTACCCAAAAAAAAAAAAAAAAAAAAATATTAGTGGACAAGAGTGACTTGTAAAATAATGAGGCCATAGTATAACACAATAATAACATCACATGGATATTTGCTACTATGGAGAATTGGAGATAGATGAATCATTCTAACTTGTTACACAAATAATCACACAATTAAAAAACAATCAATGCATGGCATGCCCTAATTACTCAAGGAACCCATGTGGGTGTACCCCTCTTACATTGCCATGCGTATAAGTCACCCAATTATATTTTTAATTGGACTTACAAAATGACATAAATAGTAGGCTTTTATTAATAATTAGAAGGCTCCATGATTCGCCTTTTTGCTTATTATCTCAGAAGGTCCACTTTTAGGGCACAAACTCATGAATTTCCTTGTACTAAACAATCATGCCCATCTTAGCATGCTGGATTATTTGAACCCGCATGCAACTATATATACAAGTCTATAAGAATATAGATTGCATGCATGTCACTCCAAAAAAATTCCAAGGCTATACCCAAATTTCTCATCTTTCATTCACTACACCTACAAACTAAACTTTGTTTTGTAATGCTACATTTTTCTGACTTCATACCTTCTTATCCAACTTTTTTCCAAATAACAAAAAGAAGAGAATTGCTAGCTTAGTCTATGTCTTCTTCTATACTCAACTCTTAGCTTCCAAGTGCTTGAAGTTTGCGAGCAATAATGCGGACGATTTGATCACACTTGTTGAAGGCAATACATCTCTCTCATTTTCTCTTATGTCATGATTCATGAATAACGCTTCCATATTTTTACTCCGACCAATCTCTCAACATTTATGTATTTTCTCCATTTCTTTCATTTATTAATACAAATTAAACCATCTTAGCTATGATTTAGATGCATGATTCAAGTTTTGTTCGTCAATAGCTCTAGCTAGAGTTTCAATTACCCTTTCAGTCAGACAGTCACCCTTATGTGTCATAGGTCGTAAGAACTAACCTTTAAGATTTTGGATTAATTAATGTTGTTATTGTTGTTGTTGCTGTTGATAATGTTGATGTTGTGTTGTATGAATATGGCAGGGGTATGACATATTGAAATTCATCATGTCTTGCTTGTTCTTGTTCATATATCATACAACAATGTGCTATTTTTTTTTTTTTGGAAATTCGGCGTCAATAGATAGAAATAAAAGATAATGTAAAGTTAATATAGACTAACAAGACAACAAAATAAAGAGTTACAACAAACAACTACAACAAAGAGGAGCTTGTCTACGGTGTCTCGAATATTATGTTCATATTTTCTTCAGCTTCTCAAGTAACCATGCACCCAAGTTATTACGTTCTACATAACCTACTTGTATTTATGAATTAATTACTCTTAAAATTTCATATCTCTTAGCTTGTGAGCTGAATCCTTATTTCATAAATGTCTTTTGCAAAATTTAGCTAAGGGCAGACTCATCAAAACCCAAAATTTTCGAGGACAAACCAAATTACAGTATCAATTTATGTCATACAAATATACAATCAACCGTCGTACTATAACAAATTAAATTTGTTTTAATTTCAATTTATTTCATGTCTAATTTGAATGAATGAAGTTGATCTTTTTTTTATTTGTTTGTTTGGAAATGAACTACAGACAATCACTACGCTTGCAACAGCATGTGTACTGTATAATTTAATCGTGCTAGCTATTAGATATTTCTCTCTATGATCGATTAAAATGTCACGGTCTATGTTTAATTTGTTTGATACACAACATTGTAACAATAATATATAAGCATAATTATCTGTATTAATAAGTTGATTGCCTGATTCATATCATACATGCATGATAATTCATCAAAGATTCAAAGATCATATACAACCTATAAGCATATAGTCATCATCTCGAAATCAATATGTGTATGGGAAAGATCATGTTTGACTCAGCTAATTATAGTTAAAACACACATATTAATTTGCATTATGTACATAATTATCTGAACCTTGCTTAATCTCTCCCTTCAACTTTCATGCTTGGTTTTCTATAATCTCTATGTGTATGTATTTATCCGATCCAATTATTCCTTCACTTCCATGCATCCATTTGGCTGCTTGATGTCGTTGATGTAGACGTGTTTTCCGGTGTTGATGCCTCCTTGTTGGCTTGCTCAGATGATGTACCAGGTAGTAATCCTGATAGTGGAACATCCACTGATGAATAATTGTTGTGAATCTCTTTAGAAACATCTTCTTGGCTGAGTTGTGACGCGACAAACTTGTCTAGTACTCTCCAATCTGTCAATTGATCAAAGCCACTTTGATCATTAATTTGGTTGTTGTTGTTGCCTAACAAGACCATTGATGAACTTTGATTATTGTTGTTGTCATTGATCTCGATTTGTTGTGCAGGATTATTCACTTGGTTTATTCCAAGGCCATACGGGACTAAGGCATTGTTGTTGTTGTTGTAAGAAGTCGTAGTAGTGGTAGTAGTAGTAGTAGTAGCAGTAGTAGTTGTTCCATGATGAGACGAAGGTACAAAAAGTTTCGAGTTTTGTAAGAGAGGGAGGTGGATAAGATGATCTTGATGAGGAATTTGGAATGGTAGACGACCAAGTAAATCCGGCCTTTTGTGATTGTATGTGGGATTATTATTGTGGAGCATGTTGTTGTTTGAATGATAATTTTGCTTTGGTGAATCTAAGTCTGACATTAATGAGGCTTGATCTTCGTACCAATATGGTAAATCATGCTCGCTCATTCTTCTTATTGTTGTTGGTTTCTTCTTGAATGCTCTACACACCACCCATCCTTCTTCCTGCCACAATTCCACATTTTTGTATCGTAAATAAGTTTGGCACGAGAGAGTCTCATTGTATGACAAACTTAAAAGTTACTCAACGAAGAATTGTAGTCATAAGGCTAGGGTTACTTATGAAACTTAAATTGATACTCTCGGTCTCATTCAAGAATTTGTACATAAACGTTATGGGAGAGGATTAGTGATCAATATTTGTTGGCAAGACGTTGAGCCTCCAAAATTAGTCTCTGGTCGAGCCTAAATCAAATGAACCTTTAATCATAACGGGCCACTTGACTAATACATGGTTTCATGCAAGAACATATATAGTATTTTGTTAATTAATTAACTAGCTCTCGAGTAAAATGGAGGAAATAGCTTACCTGAGGGGGGCCATTTTCATCAGTTTCGAGTCTATATTCATGCATGATCCAATCCGATTTTTGTCCATTGGGAGCTCGTCCTTTATAATACACCAGTGTCTTCCTCATGCCGACTAAGTCATGCTTGGAGTAAATGGCCTTGTCTCGTCCCGTTGCTTTCCAAAACCCAGCCGCGGTTGCCCTATTAGTCCGGGTTCCAGTCGGATATTTTTTGTCCTTGTGACTGAAGAAATACCATTCACTTTGGTCTTCATCTCCCAACCTGCAGATTTCTGCCGAAAACAACAGCCTTGTGTATCAATAAATTGTACATAACAAATCCCTTAATTTTTTTTTGACAATTTTTATTTTTGGTTACAATAAAAAAATCCTTAATACATGCTGCGAAAATTAGTATACATATATACAATCCGAAAAAACATACCTAGCAAATCCCATGGCTCAATTTTATAGAGATCGACTTCTTTGATGATATCTAAATCGATTCTTCTCGAGTTAATCTTTCGTCTAAGGTAGTATTCAACAAGTTCTTCGTCAGTTGGATGGAATCGAAAACCAGGGGGTACATGTGTACAAGTATTCATGTTTTCCTGGCCCTAAGCTCCTGAAATTTTGATGTCAAATGATCGTTAATTATCAGATTAGGAAAAATGTAGGTTATTCATAGAAGAGGAGATTGATCACCAAAATACAACATAATCAAGTAAATGCTGACTACTATGCATTTCCAATAATTCTAAGATAAAAGTCGAAAAATTTATCACAGTACAGTCCATCAAAAATAGGAACTATGATCATACAGAAGCAACAGATTCTAGGGTACATTATTCTCTTGTTTATCTACTCGGTACTCCCTTCGTTCTTTTAGATAGTTTGTGTTTGATACGAAGATGTGAGATAAATCCAAATCAAACATCAACAATCAAGGTCGACCACAAAGGAAGTAAAATTTTAAAAGGCGAAAACTTCGAAAGGGCCCTCTACTATGCATTCATTATTATTCAACATTCTATATAATGGACTGAGAACATAAATACATAATGGAGAGAAGTCAGAGAACAGTAGGAAGAGTGAAGAACAAGGTGAAAACTCAAAGTTACTGAGCCAAATAGACAAGATGGCAGATAAGAGGTATAATTAGTTCCCATGCATGTAGGTAACAATGATGAAATTCACTTATTCTAGATCAAATGGTTTTATAAGAACTAACTGTGATGGTATATACTGTGACAGCATGACAAACATGCATAATTTTACCAGCTTTTGTTCTCAACATTTTGTTTCTACTATATATTATTTTTTAAAATTAATTAAAACCCTAATTCATATAGGCTTGCTTGATATCATGATGAGAAGCTAGTTGTTATAATCATGTGATCCATACCAATCTTTGAAGTCACTCATAATCCTAAGGTCCATATCTAATTGAATTGCGTAGCATTTTCTTATCTTGGAAGTTAATGTAACACATACTCCACATATTAGCTTTCTCCTTTTTAGTAAAAATGGCAAACTTAATTAGAGAAGATGAATCCTAGATCCATATGATACATAGCCAAACCTTTAATTTCTCATCAAAATACCTGAGATTTTTTCATCATATTGGTTTAAAGTTTTTTTTTAACTAATTAACCACGCACATCAAGCAAAATTTATGATAATTAAACTAGCTAATTAAAACTAGATAAGAACAATAAAAGATTCGGCCAAATTCTTATACTTGTAAAACACACACCATCATAATTCAGCCCTAACAAGTTCATTAGAACTTTAACCATGCATATACCCGCCTCGATTCTTTCCGATTATTAACATTTGACTTGAGCCAGACACTAACAATTCAAGGAAACCGATGGAGGAGGGAGTACACATACAATTATAAAGTAGCTGAAAATTTGATCAAAGAACATACAAAAGATGCCCAGAGTAAGAGAGGACATACCTAACAGAGCTTAGGTCTTCTGAGAGATTGTGATCCACAGATCTGACCTGAACAAACACAACACTTACACTTCCTCTACTAGTATATCTTGCACTATAAGCTTGAGATATACTGATATAGCTAAATAAAGCCACTTTATAGTAAAAAAAAAAGAAAAATGATATGAATGGATCAACAAAAATAAAGACAACTAACTTTCCCAAAACCTAGAGCTTGTGGAAGAAGAAGCTCAATAAAGTTGAGGTAAAAAAGGTGAAAAAAACATTCTTGTCATTGGGAATTGTGCATCCACATAAAGTTGGAACAAGAAGAAGCTGGGTTGATGTCTGTCCAAATCCCAATAAAACCCACAAAAATATACACCTTTGTATACAAAATTAAAGATGAAGAAGATCAAATTGAAGGAGAATATACTGGTAATATAAAACTATAGTAAAGGGTATGTAGTTTATATGAAGAAATTAAATAGGATGAATAAAATGTAAAATTAAAGAAGCTAGATTTCTGGGTTTGTATTATTTGATATAAAAAAACCAAGGTTAGATGAAGGACACACCAACAGCCAGTGATGGAGACTTGAAGATTGGAGAATGTTTTTCTGTCTTTCTCTCTCTCTCTGATTCTGTCACTGTCTGCCACTCTGATGAATTCAACTCTGAGAGAGGAGAGAGGAGAGAGAATGAAAGAACGGGGGTGAGTTTGAGATAATGTAACGGAACGGATCAATCACTCTCTACTTAAAGCACAAGCTTTGCCTGCCTTTTTTTTGATAGTTTTTACCCTTTTTGGTTCAAGGGTTTGGTGATGTCTATCCTTTATTTTACTCGTGCACCCTTAACTTTGATAGATGCCACAATAAGAGAGAGATTACGGTTTATTCGGTACAGATTCAAATGAAATTACTTATAGTTCCGATTAGACAGGTTTTATTTGATAAATGTAATTGTTTTCGTATCATATACTAGTATGTAGTAGCAGGCCAGATCAGATAGTTGTTAGAAGTTTATAAACTAACAAGGTGTTCTCTAATAGCGTGTTTGGTAAGTTTAGCTGTTGAGATATGAGAATTACGAAATTAAAAGGTACATATTATCCCAAATGTTACTCGATCAATAAAGTTGCATTACTGCCAAACAAGCACATTAGCATCTTATTGTTACTGATAATTAATATACTGTCAAACATCGCTTAAACTTCTGTGAGTTTTTGTCTCAAATGATATTTAGAATAGCAACATGCTATTGGACTTTTTATGGGTCTTGATTGGAAGTTGAAAATGGGTCAAACATAACAATTTATAAACAGTTTCTAAGCAATATTCTAGCGTAAATTTGTTCATAATGATAGGAAGCTTCACTTTGAAACTCGTCCAAAAATTGTTTCTAATAAGTAATTCTGAAGAAGTTGGAGCTTAGCCAAGGGGTCAGGAGTCCTGCCTCTTATTGACAACGGGTATATATGAGACACATGTTAAAACTCATATAGGGATTCATTCATGTCTATATTAGTCCAATAATCTCTTAGTAAATCACGATTATTTTTAAAACGGGAGTTACAATCGAGGAAATTCCTTGTAACGCAATTCACATTTAGGATCTTATATATGCGTGTAAATCGTCGAACGTTTGATGGTGGCCCTTTAAATGTTACTATCAGTTGATCTTTATGTAACCCTACCTCCGATTCACCTCCGCTCGATAATCTACGCTTCAATAATCATGTCAATTGCCTCAACTTTATTATCATAATA
Source organism: Spergularia azorica (assembly GCA_038382645.1). Classification (NCBI taxonomy): domain Eukaryota; kingdom Viridiplantae; phylum Streptophyta; class Magnoliopsida; order Caryophyllales; family Caryophyllaceae; genus Spergularia; species Spergularia azorica. Next base: position 20,338,715 of record JBBYHQ010000010.1, on the reverse strand, counting down.
ATTATTAAGGATTGAAGAATGTCTACATTACATTCTCTATCTATTTTTCACCTGATTTGGCTCCTGCCTTTGTCTTTACGTCCATAATAAGTTAATTAAAGCTCATAATATCTCCGATTTCTCAACTAATTTAACCATCATTTTAACCGCAGCAAAAAAGACCAACTATTTCCTTCCATGGTTATTAGTTATTTTCCAGTGTTGCATCATGCATGTTTCATCAAACCACACTAATGGAAGACAATGATTTCATTATATGATTCTATTACAAATTATATTTAATGATAAGTTTTGTGAAATCCTTGCTTCCATTGGTGTGACATGCAGAATGAGACACAAAGTGGGACAAGATATCCACTCAGAGTCTCAGAGTGTACTACACCTTATTATTCGGAACAAAATTTCATTCGAATTGAACATTATTTCTAGAACACAATTACTTAAGTTGATCATCAATGTATATGTAGGAGTACTTTTAATTAAAAGATGGAAGATAAAACAAGAAAATAGGATGGGTTGCCATATAGTTGAAACGTGGAAGGTGGTTACGCACCAACCTTAGAACCAAAAATCACACAAAAACTAGCTCGTCGTCACCAATACGCCACCCTTTTCGACCACTACCGACCGTCATCATTATACAGGATTGCTATCCCACTCACACACTAAATATTTCCATGGACAATATACTATAAACCCTAATAATTAATATACTACTCCCTCCATTCAACTCCACTCTTCCTATCACTTTTCGGCACGCACTTTAAGGTGCGATTCTACCTATGTTT
>JBBYHQ010000010.1:20317703-20337827 GCA_038382645.1 Spergularia azorica | reverse complement strand
CCTATTAGTCCGGGTTCCAGTCGGATATTTTTTGTCCTTGTGACTGAAGAAATACCATTCACTTTGGTCTTCATCTCTCAACCTGCAGATTTCTGCCCAAAACAACAGCCTTGTGTATCAATAAATTGTACATAACAAAATCCTTAATTTTTTTTTTTTTTTTTTTTGACAATTTTCATTTTTGGTTACATTAAAACAATCCTTAAAAAATGCTGCGAAAACTAGTATACATATATACAATCCGAAAAACATACCTAGCAAATCCCATGGCTCAATTTTATAGAGATCGACTTCTTTGATGATATCTAAATCAATTCTTCTCGAGTTAATCTTTCGTCTAAGGTAGTAATCAACAAGTTCTTCGTCAGTTGGATGGAATCGAAAACCAGGGGGTACATGTGTACAAGTATTCATGTTTTCCTGGCGGCCCTAAGCTAAGCTCCTGAAATTTTGATTTCAAATGATCGTTAATCAGAATAGGAAACATGTTGGTTATTCATGGAAGAGGAGATTGATCACCGAAATGCAACATAATCAAGTAAATGCTGACTAATATACATTTTCTATAATTCTAATTAAGATAAAGGTCGAAAAATTTATCACAGTACAGTCCATCAAAAATTGGAACTTTGATCAGGAATAGTGTTAGTACATACAGTGATACAGAAGCGACATATTCTAGGGTACAGTATTCTCTTGTTTATCTATTCGGTACTCCCTTCGTTCTTTTAGATCGTTTATCTTTGATATGAAGATGTGAGATACAAACCAAACATTAACAATCAAGACCACAAAGGAAGTAAAATTTTCAAAGGCGAAAACTTCGAAAGGGCGCTTTACTATGCATTCATTATTCAACATTCTATATCATGCATGGACTGAGAACATAATGGAGAGAACAGTAGGAAGAGTGAAGAACAAGGTGAAACTCAAAGTTGCGGAGCCAAATAGACAAGATGGCAGGTAAGATGTATAATTAGTTCTCATGCATGTAGGTAACAATAATGAAATTCACTTATTCTAGATCAAATAGTTTTATAAGAAGTGTGATGGTAAATACTGTGACAGCATGACAAACATGCATAATTTTACCAGCTTTTGTTCTCGACATTTTGTTTCTACTATATATTATTTTTTAAAATTTACTTAAAACCCTAATTCATATAGGGTTCCTTGATATCATGATGAGAAGCTAGTTGTTATAATCATGTGATTCATCAATCTTTGAAGTCACTCATCCTAAGGTCTATATCTAATTGAATTGCTTAGCATTTTCTTACCTTGGAAGATAATGTAACATATACTCCACATATTATCTTTCTCCTTTTTACTAAAATTGGCAAACTAAGAGAAGATGAATCCTAGATCCATATGATACATCTATAGCCAAATTAAACTTTTCTTATCAAAATAATAAATTTGAAATTCTCAAATACCTGAGAATTTGTCATATATGTTTTAAAGTTTTTTTTAACTAATTAACCACATCAAGCAAAATTAATGATAAACTAATTAAAATTAGATAAAAACAATAAAATACTAGGCCAAATTCTTACACTTGCGAACACACCATCATAATTCAGCATTTCAGCCCTAACAAGTTCATTAGAACTTTAACATTTGACTAGAGCCAAACGCCGACAATTCAAGGAAACCGATGGAGGAGGGAGTACACAATTAAAAAGTAGCTGAAAATATGATCAAAGAACATACAAAAGATGCCAAGAGTAAAGGAAGAAAGAAGAGAGAACATACCTAACAGAGCTTAGGTCTTCTGAGAGATTGTGTTCCACAGATCTGAGCTGAACAAAAACTTACACTTCCTCTACTATATCTTTCACTATAAGCTTGAAATATAGCCAAATAAAGCCACTTTATAGTAAAAAGAAAAATGATATGAATGGATCAACAAAACTAAAGATAACTTTCCCAAAACCTAAAGCTTATGGAAGAAGAAGCTCAATAAAGTTGTGGTAAAAAAGGTGAAACAAACATTCTTTTCACTGGGAATTGTGCACCCACAAAAACAAAATTATGTCAGACAATGAAAAGTTGGTAACAACAAGAAAATCCCAATAAAACCCAGAAAAATATAAAGATTATTACAACTATAATTTGTGTGACTAAAATTATAGTAAATGAACAATATACTGGTAAAAACTATATAGTAAAGGGTAGTTTATATGAAGAAATAGGATGAATAAAATGTGAAATAAAAGAAGCTAGATTTCTGGGTTTGTATTTGATATAAAAGAAAAGGTTAGATGAAGGGCACCAACAGCCATTGATGAAGACTTGAAGATTGGAGAATGTTTTTCTGTCTTTCTGATTCTGTCACCTGTCTGCCACTCTGAGAATGAGGAGAGAGGAGAGAGAATGAAAGAACGGGGGTGAGTTTGGGATGTAACGGAACGGACCAATCACTCTCTACTTAAGCACAAGCTTTGCTTGCCTTTTTTTGATCGTTTTTACCCTTTTTGGTCTAAGGGTTTGGTGATGTCCATATGCTTTATTTTACTCGTGCATCCTTAACTTTGATACATCATAGATGCCTTAATAAAAACAAAACAAAAAAGATCGATCGAGCACGGTTACTTCAGTTCAGATCCAATGAAATAATTACTTATAGTTCAGATTAGACATGAGTAATTTGTTAAGGGAGTTAGATTAAGGGTTTATTATTTGATGATAAACGTAATTGTTTCCGTACCATGTAGTAGCAGGTAGCTGTTAGAAGTTGGTTGATGAACTAGGTGTTCTCTTATAACGTATTTGGTATATTTAGTTGTTGAGATATGAAAATTACGAAAAGGTACATACATATGTCCAAAATGTTGCTCAATAAAGGGGCATTAGTGTCAAACAAGCACATTAGCATATTCTTAATATTACTGATAATTAATGCACTGCAAAATATCTCTTAAACTTTTGTTTGAAATGATATCTAGAATAGGAAGAGCCTGAATGTTTGCGGTATTAAGCAAGGGTGTGTTTGGACAACATGCTATTGGACTTTTTTTGGGTCTTGGAAGTTGAAAACGGGTCAAACATAAAATCCAGTTTCCAAACAATTTTAGTGTAAATTTGTTCATCAATACATGACTGTTTCTAATAAGTATTTTTGAACAAGTTAAAGCTTAGCCAATAGAGGTCCTCTGATCTGATTGGCAACGGGAAAACCTAAGCAATCATGAGACGAATGTTACAACTCATATAGGGGTTCATTCATGTCTATATTAGCCCAATAATCTCTTAGTAAATCACAATTATTTGTAAAATGGGAGTTACAATTGAGGAAATTCCTTGTAACGCAATTCACATATAGGATCTTATGCGTGTAAAACATCGAACGTGTAATGGTGGCCCTTTAAAAGTTACTATCAATTGATCTTTATGTAACCCTACCTCCGATTCACCTCCGCTCGATAATCTACGCTTCAATCATGTCAATTGCGTCAACTTTATTATCATAATTATATTAAGGATTATTCAAGAATGTCTACATTACATTCTCCATCTATTTTCACCTGATTTGGCTCCTGCCTTTGTCTTTACGTCCATAATAAGTTAATTAAAGCTCATAATATCTTCGATTTCTCAACTAATTTAACCATCATTTTGACCGCAGCAAAAAGACCAACAGTACAATTTCCTTTCATGGTTAGTTACTTCACCTATAGCTTCCATTGTTATTGCATCATGCATGTTTCATCAAACCACCGAGCTGTTAAGCTAATTCGATAACCGAGTGCGACTAGTGATAATTCCGAATATGAGATTAGGATTATCCAATTCGATCGAATTTGAGCATAAAATATATCGAACTGGTCTAATTAACGTTGGAACACTTTAGTAGTTAATGTCTAATAGATCCTTTTTTTTTTTAATATATATTTGTTCTACTTTTCATTCACCTACCACGCACGTATTTTAAATCTCAATTTGATTTTGATGGATGATAAAAGTCGATCAGACTATCAAAATCATTTTGATTATTCTTACGACTGTGCATACTACATACTCTATAGTCTCTAATAGATACGCTCATCTACCAAACACTAACGTCCGAAAGACAAACCAAAAGCCTACTACACCTTATTATTCGAAACAAATTAAAATTTCATACGAACGTTATTTCTAGAACACAATTAAGTTGATCATTGTATATGATGGAAGATAAAACAAGAAAATAGGATGGGTTGCCATATAGTTGAAACGTGGAAGGTGGTTACGCACCAACCTTAAGAACAAACAATCACAAAAACTAGCTAGCTCGTCGTCACCAATACGCCACCCTTTCGACCACTACCGACCGTCATCATTGTACAGGATTGCTATCCCACTCACATAACTTCAGGGACTATATACTATAAACCCTAATAATTAAACTATATATTTATACATTTCTAGCTAACACCACTTTCGTCATTACTTACTATGAGGTCTATGACCGTTACTTCAAGTCAAGCCCCGTTACCCGTCAAACCGTAACCACTTCCCGTTCCGTTTGGGTGACACATCTCTTTTCCGTTCCGTTTAAATTTGACGTGATGTTGGTTGTAGGTGTTAGGAATTGATTGGGTATTGGCGTAGAAGTGAGGGGACCCGCACTATGACCGGCTCACAACTACCCTCTCCCTTTCTTCTTCTATTTGGCGTGGCCTTTAAACTTAGCCTCTCTACCATCATTACTATTCTTCAACTTGCCCGTCTTGTACTTGAAGATTGTCCGAGTTATACTTTAATTTTTGAGTTTTTTCATTCCCTTGGAATTGTTAACTTGTAGTAGTTCGTACTCCTCTCACGTATTCAACTTAACCGTTAATAATCCAAAAGAGCGGAGGGAATGAATATAAGTGATTAGCGGTATGTATAAGTCACTGGGGGTGCTTGCTATATCGTATGCATGTTGTTGAACTAAGGGGTCTCCTATTTAAGCATTGGGATTACGACAGTGTTAATTCAAACTCATATCGGAGAATTCCTTACTTCTAGTAAAAACGGAAATTCTTAAAATGAAGGTGTAAGATGGGTTAAACCTTGAGTTTATTTCATCGAGCTTAATTAGTACGATCAATTATGTGTGGATCAGTTTGAAAAACGAGTTATTCAGTTTGAATCCTAATTTTGAACCGAACCTAATATTAGCATAAATAGCGCTACATTGCGAATTTGCGAGCAAATCGGATATTTTCACTTATTATTATCTTCATAATGATGATTATTGGATAACATTAATTAATTAGACAAACACACAAAAATTCATCATGATTATGAAAGTAGTAGACTAGTAGTAGAGGTTCTTTCCGCGCAAAGGCATTTGATGGTAGAAATGTCAACTATGGCCATATGATGGCCACGAAATGGGCAATGATATTGGGCCTGACCCTGGCAGGCACACGGAAGCACAATCCAGGTAGAAAATGGACTTGGGCACGAGCGCTCTCTATAATTATGTCTTCACTTTCTTGTGGTTAGTTGGCATTTTCTAGAGAATGGAAACCTCAATTTTTTTTTTTTCACAAATTATGGCTAGAAGTGGCTTGATCATGTGATGGTTTTTGTATCTTGGTTGAGATGATGCTTCTAATGATGGCTAGTTGGTTCTTTTGTTAAGGAAGTTTTGTTAAGTTGCAGTCGTGCTAACCCAATTCCCAAATCGGAGAAATAAGAAGGGAAAAGACTTCTTTATCAATGATTACCAAACTAATTAGTATGAGGTCTATTGAAAAGAAGCCCAAAAACAAGTTTGTGAGAAGTGGGCTTAGAAGTGGACAATACTAGTATCTCATACTTATTGGACAAGTGGTCGACGAACGCATGGGCCAACAAGCTAAGTTCTAGTGTTTGGACACACGACTTCCTTAACACTAGCTTTGCAGTTTTTATCGCTTTATGGAAACTTACCATTCAGTTTATTGCTCTAATATTTTGTTAAAACTCATATCACCGTAATAAAGCCTAGTATCATCTCCATAGACGATTTTTGGTGAATAGAGACCGTCTCAAAAGCCTAACCCCTCCCGCGGACCTAAACCTGACAAAATCTGACATGATCCCTAACGTTTGACCCAAAAGAAACAAATTAAATAATTGATTTTAACTTGCGACCTGAAATATTCTCATACAAATGAAAATGACCATACTATAGCTTAACTCAAGATTGACTTGGACTGAAATTGGCCAATCCCAATTGATGTGATCTGAATTGACCACACTTATTATATATGACCCCAACATGACCTGAATCAAGAAACAACCAATCAATCACCCAATTTCTAAAGTAAATACACCGTATACTATAACAATCAAAACAAGATATTATGACAATAAAATTATCACTATATCCAAATTGAACCGAATCGTATCAAAGCTAATCCAAAACAAACCCGAGAGTTTGAGACGACCAACCTAAAATCCTATATGACTAAACTGAACCCAAAACAAATCCAAAAAATCATTAATCCGAACCGAAGTGATATTATTTGAATCCGGCCCAAAATGATCTGATTTGAATCCACTCCGAAGAACTCGTTTGAACTTTATATTGAAAGTGGGCGATAAAGATTCATGGATTTTTCTAACGTGCGCATATAAGGCACATGATAAGACTTTAATTCCAATTTTTAAGCGAGAATATCACTTAATTAGAAAAGAAAATTGAATTTTATCATATACCTTATGGAAACACGTTAGGAAACCCGAAAATTCATAGGCCTCAAAATCTCCAAAATAAAAAGGTAAAATAATTATTACGGGGCGAAAGTGGCGATTTGTCCCCTACACTTTCACCAATTGTGCAATTGAACACCCTAACTTCTAATTGAGCAATTCACCACCTTAACTTTTCAATTCGTGCAATTTCACACCTACATCTATTTTTCAACTAATTTTGTAATATAATTATTTTTCCTAAATTCACAAAATATATAAGAAAATCATTTAAGTATATTATACAGCAGCTTATATAGTAAAACATTTACAAAAATACGATTTATATACTTAAGTGTATGATTTTTATGTAAAATTTACGATTTTTATACTTAAATGTTTTTTAATGCAAAGATACGATTTTTATATTATATATATAGTAGCTTATACGATTTGTAAGATTTTTTATGTACAAATTTACAATTTTTATACTTAAAATATTTAATGTATTTTTACGGCTAAAGTTATTTGATAATATACTTAAATGTTTTTTTTTTATATATATATATAGTGAATTTAAGAAAAAAAAATTATATTACAAAATTAGTTGAAAAATAGAAGTTGGAGTGAAATTGTACAAATTGAAAAGTTAGGGTGATAAATTGCCCAATTAGAAATTAAGGTGTTCAATTGCACAATTGGTGAAAGTTTAAGGGGCAAATCGCCACTTTCGCCATTATTACGGAGTACTACTCCATTTACTACTCGAAGAACGGCTAGAACTAGAAGTATTCAAAGTTGTAAAGTTGGGGGAACACGTGTTTCACTCCTCTCTTTCTTCCTGTAGGATTAGGAATGACCAAATATTCACAGATATCTACCCGAATTCAAAGAGGTTTTCTCCAAATTTTTGCTGATAAATAGCGAGAGCTCTTTCTCCCCTTGATTCATACCACTCCAATTCCAAAACTCACAACAGGTATTATTATTATTATTGTTATTATTATCATTTACTATAAGCTTTTGGTGTGTTTTTCTCTTAATTTTTGAATTGGGATACTCTCTTTGATTTTTTTTGTATTATCATTTTCACTTAATTTAGAAGAATCATGTGATTTATTTTCATTTAATTGTATTGTATGCTAATGTTTAATTTGAATTTAATTACTCATTCGCTCATTGTGTACCTTTGAATGATTTGCAATGCTTTTATTTATTTGTTTGAGTTCCTCTCACATATTCAAATGAAACGTATAGAACCTAAAAAAACGGAGGGAGTGCAATATTTCAATTGATCATAGCTGTAGCTGTAGCTGTAGTATATAAATAGAGAATATGGAAGGCGACGATGATATTATTGAACAATGAACAAAAAAAATGATACAAGGATTCCTCCAGAAACTGTGAGTATACAAATTGAGCACACCTCGTTACTATTGTACTCGTTAGGCTCTCCAAAGATAATTGATTTGCCCCCGAAAAATGGTGTTTTGAGGCGAGCACTATGTTTGATCAGGTGGTTCTAGACACTTTAAGCTCCTTGGGGCGGGGTAAAATGTCGGGTGGTTTCTCCTTTGTTTACGAGTCTGGTGCTGATTATACATTTCATGTTTCAGGTAACAAGATAGGATGGGTGAATTAGGTGCTTTGCCCGATGATATTGTCTCTCACATATTCTCCTTCTTGACGCCGAGAGAGGCTGTAAGAGCGAGGTCACTGTTATTTAGATGGAAAGACCTCCCTGATTGTCGCACTGTTCTCCAGTTTGATGCATCTACCATCTTTGGGAAAGACGAATATTACTGTCTAAAAAGCCCATATAAGTCTACATTTGTGAAAGCTGTTAGTCAGTTTCTTGATATATGGAAAGGGCGGAATTTAAGTGCACTCAAGGTCGCGTTTGAACTTGGAAACGAGTATGCTTCACATATTGATGGCTGGATTGCAAGTGTTGCTGGGAAGGATATTGAGAAATTGGACCTCAGCTTCTCAAGCGAATTCTGTGGTGCTGGAAAGTATGTTTTCCCTTGTCATCTCTTGGACTTTGGAAATACATCTTATTTCAAACATTTAAGGCTAAAATATTGCCAGCTGAAGATACCTAGCTATGGCTGTACAACGTGGCTGGCTCAGTTAGCTACACTTGAATTGATTGGTGTAGCCATGTCTCCGAGTGATATATTGATTATCATGTCTCATTGTTCGAATCTCGAATCATTTAGCATGATTTCGGACTCCTTGCAACATTATCGTGTAGAGCACCTGCATATTCGACATTCCAATTTGAAGAAACTGAATATCCTTGTGGATAACCTGCATGTTGAGGTCAATTGTCCTCATCTTGCAATATTTGAATTTGGTGGTAGTGGCAATTTCACACTTGTTTATGTTCCTCTTTTGAGAGAAGTAAATCTGACACGTTATCTCAAGGTAGAAGGCTGCTCGTCAATATTTGGTGAATTCACCAGATGTGCCCCCCAACTTCATGTTTTGTCTCTTCTGGTGATGACTGAGGTCAGTCAAGTTACATATATATATTTACATAATCAATAGTAGATACTAACCCTTTCCTTTAGCTAACCCTCGCTCCGATTTTTGGCAAGATCTGTGTCAAGAACGTAAATCTCTGTTTGTTAATCTGTTTGTCATTGATCATCAGGTACCACCACTTTGTGCAAGCATTAGTATGAATCGTCTGAAGAGGTTGGATCTACATGCTCGTGTTCCTGACGGATTTGATCTTTTCACTCTTACACATATATTATATGCTTCTCCCCAGCTCGAGACACTACATTTAAAGGTTAGTTATTGAATTTGATCAGTATCTATGATGATTTTCAAATGCATTGCTGGATGTTCAATTATTTGTTTCATTATGTCAGAACAGGCTTCTTTGGTCTTGACTTAGTTTAACATGACCGATTGACCGTACACTCCACTTGAGCAGTCTTTTTTCTTTGTCTTGCATATCGAAGTCTCCATCATATCATATTGTGAACTTTTCTACTCTACGTTTTTGGACTTAATCAGCTACATATGTGGGTTCTATTAGTGTTTAGAAGCTTGTAAGAATGCTTTGCGTGCTGATTTTTCATCGTGTTTTTTCATTGTGAACATTTCTACTCAATATTTAGGAATTAGATGATTCTATTAGTGTTTAGAAGCTTGTTAGAGCGTGAGGGAAAGATCACCTACATATGAGATTGTAGTGGTTTGAGTTCTGAATTGATACTTATAAGGGGGCTGAGCATTAATCTACCAAGAAAGGTAGGAGAATGGAGCAATTTTGCACTTGTGTTATGCACTGTGAAGTGGGCTTGGATGCGCAATTGGACTTACTACTATCAATGTACATTTTTCCTACAACACCTTCATTCAAACGGATTCTGATCTGCCATTTGGGTATAGACTCTCTTGGCACTTTAGACATGACATGAGGCTTATTTTAGATTTAGAGATAAGATTGTTCGGGGTAGGGGAATACCAAAGATGACTTGGATAAGGGTGACTGTAAGAGGTATGCGTCTGCTTGGGATAGAAGAGTGTATGATGCTCTAGGGAGGATGGATTGGATGGAAACAATTCATGTGATGATGTGGTTTGATTTTTTTTTTTCTTTTTCTTTTTGCCTCTCATCGGTCTCTTCATCGTTTTCTTTTGTTTGTTTCACAAAATCCCTTTTCTTTCTTCTAGAGCTTTTCGTTGTTACTTTTCTCAATGTTTCATATCGATTTCCTCCTTGATTCTTTGTAACATTTGCTACTTTCTTTTATGCTTTCAATCATAAGCTTTTCCTCTTGTCTGTTCTCTCATTTCTTTCTTGCTTCACCCATCTCTTTTACTATCGTGTTTCTCGAATTTTTACCTTTTTACTCAATCCCAAATTATTTTGGTATAAGGATTTGTTGGTTTTTGGTTATACTATTGATTTGTAGTCTTGTACAATGCTAGAAGTCTAGAAATTAGATGTCTATAATGTCTCCATTGGACAAACAACCAAGCCAATCTAAAACCTGGAGTGCACACTAACCTATATGACCCATTGACAAGGACTAATCCTATGGATACAACGTTGGACTGAGTTACAGCTTTTTACATGACTTGCAAAAAGTAGTCGTGGACCAGTAGGGTTATGCAGGGTTATGCTAGTTGACAGGTTTACACCATTCCAAATTCCTAGTTAGCCTTTTTCGGGTGGGGGGGGGGGAATTTGTAATTTGATTCTTGTTTTGGAATTTGAATCAAAATTCCGTTCCTATACATGAAGGAGGAGCTGTGTTGTTTATGTTTTCAATTTCTGTTGCAGTTGCGTCCTGCGATGTTCAAGAAACAGAGCCCACAAAGACTATATCTTGACCGCCCGCACAATCAGTTGAAAGAAGTTACAATCAAACACATGTGTTCGAGGTGGAATGAGATGGAGTTGGCGGAATATTTACTCAAAAATGCTCTTGTGCTTGAGCGTATGATCTTTGACGTCGGCATTGAAAAAGTTGCTTCGTTATCGAATCGTCCTCTAAAGTTCACCAAGTTCTTCAACATGCGACAAAGAGCCAATTCAAGTGCTGAACTCATATTCCTGTAATACATTGTTTTTTTTAAATCAGTAATACATTGTTGCCGGTGGCGTATTTATTATTTGATTCTTGTATTTGAAAAAACTAGTTCTGTTGCCCAACATGTATCGCTAATTTGGTACTGATTTTGTTGAAACTTTAGTTTGTAAAAACAGAAGTACTCGTATCGTTGAACATAATTTGGTACAAGATTTACCTTTTCAATCATAATTCTTAGTGTATCATTCGTCCCCAATTATCTTGATTTAAATTTTAGTTTGTGAATTCAACTATTTCTCATTTCATGTTTCTTCAATGTTTCCGATCTAGTCTAGTGATGAATTTAATTTTATAATGAAAAAACTTCATTGAATTTGGCAGAGTTGAGATATCTAATTTTTTTTATTTCTTTTACGAAAAATTGGGACCATTGTTGGTTTATCAGTAAAATTTTATCTAGGGTAGCTGTAACTTGGTAAGTACCCATAATATGTGTCAGATATGAATGTATGTAATTTTGTGGCAATTACATTGTGGCAATTACATCTAGCCATTGACGGAATATGTAGTCCAGTACACCAGGAAAGCATGTTTGAGAAAAGGATAATCTAAGGCAAATGTAGTAATGCACGAGATACAACAAAGGCCGATGTGATAATGCACCGCATACGACTGCTTATTGTGTAATATTACACTATCTATGGGCTATGGCAGATGTGAGTGGATAGTATTCCAGTAGTTACGTCAATCTATATGAGCTATGGAGTTTATCTTGCGGTGCTTTGCTAAACATGTGAGAACCCAGATAAGTGTAATGATAAGAGATAATTAATATAAGAAATTGCTAAACTAATACTATACCAATATTTGGGTTGAACAGTTTAGTTCGTATTTGGTGAAGCGGTGTATTCTATATGCAAAATCTGGTTAAATAGTCATCACATGTACATTGTCACCGCATGCATTTGGCTCAAAACATTGCTTGTCGATGCTTTCAGAGCCAAAGTACAGCCCAATCGGATGTTCTATGTACCAAATAACATTTGTATGCTGTTATAAAGGTACTTGTGATATACAGTGCCTGTCTTTCCATTCACCTCTCTCTTCTCAAGTGACCTCATTCACGTTTCCCTCTCATTTGAATCCTCTCACACTAATTTCAATACATTGGCCGGAATCAATTTACAAAGTCGGTTATTGGTTAAATTGAAAACTACACGAAAATTTGAAGGCAATCTAAAGATTTACTATTTAATTTGGCATGTACACTAGAAAAAGTAATGGATTGAAGAATAATTTTCACCCATGGCCATAATCAAGTCTCAGCCAAAATAACCCAAAGCCCAAATTTCAGTTTTCCTCTGATTTATGACAATAACGCATGACCTGGGAAGAGAAATTAATAAGTTTGACCCTATGTTTTCAATACTAATTAATAAAATACAAATCTAGAAAAAAAGAAGACAAAAAACCACAGTTATGTAAATTGTCACACTAGAAAAAATCGACTTCATCTTCGACTTTCGGGGAGGGGGTTCGAAATTTTTTTTTTGTCAGTTTCAAATAATCCATTTTTAAACGGATTTCTGAGGCTATATTTAAACAATAACATAATAATTTTTTGTAGTTTGTATTATAAAGACCGAACTTTTCGCCTGGATCATAACTATAATCATTTTTAGGCTAGAGAGAAAATTGAATTAATACTCATAACAATGCACAGATGAAGAAGAATATATTATTATTTTAAAATAAAAAACAACATGAAATCGTAGGAGTTTCTTGTAATTTTTTTTCTCTTGTTTTAATAAGGTGCATGTTAGAATCTTGTAGGGGCATAAATTATACTACTAACTTTAATAAATTGGATAGCCAAAAGGGAAAAAAAAGGAAAAGAGAAAAAAAAAAACAGAACAAGAAAGGATTGAGGGGGTTTGCTTATAGGGGTAAAAAGGGAATTTAAAAATGTATTTTTTTTTTTTCAACAAGAGAATATATATATATAAATGAAACCAAAAAGAACTTACAGCAAAAAGAGAAAACAGAAACCAGCATCAGTACAGAAAAAACCGACTAAGGAATAAGGTCGGTAACGAAAACAGAGCTATGATTACAAGCAAACGACATTTCCGCATCAAAGAGACGACTTTGAAGAACCTTGATTGTAGAAACATTGAAAGAAACACCTCTGAAAATGATATCATTCCGATGAGACCACAAAGCAAAGCAATGGGACAGGAAGTGGATCAGAAATTCGCAGTGGTCGCGGTTCAGGTACAAGAAAATATCAACAAACCAGTTCGCTAGCGGCTTAGGAGACCCCAAATTAACAACAAGTACTTGGTTGAAAGGGAGGCAACACCATGAAGCAGAGATGGCGGAACAAGACCGAAACAGATGAGCAGAAGATTCATATTCCGAGCCACAAAAAGTGCAGATAGGTGAGATTGGGAGACCTTTTCTATGCAGAGAATAAGTAGTTGGCAAAATGTCATGGATAAGCTTCCAAACAAAGATCTTCAATTTAGGACGGATTCGGAGATGCCAAAGTTGATTCCAAAACGGAGAAGGCAACATCAGGGTTGAACAGAAGGTAGACACAAGGGACCTATAACTTGATTTGGTGGAGTAGTTACGATTTTTGGTGAATTTCCAGTACATAAAATCATCCATAGCAAGATCAGGAGGATTAAGCAAGGAAATAGAGGCAATAGTCGAAGGACTGAAGAAATTTTTGAGTAAAGGGGTGTTCCAAGAAGGTAAGGAAGACTGAGAATTAACTCCAGGGGGGTTGATAAAAGAGGTCAGGGGTGGGGGAGTCGATGAAACCAGAGCAACAGAAGGCAGTAAACAAGGGACCTGACCAGCAATCCAGGGATCAGTAAGAACATTGATCGAGGTACCATTACCCGGTGTCCAAGCAAAACCAGACCTGAGGTGAAACATAGCCTTTTTGATCCCTTGCCAAGCCCAAGACAAGGCGTGAATGCAAGCTTTTCGGCGAGACAAAGCGGGTTAAGTCCTTAGGATACTTGGATGAATACACACGGGAAAGCAACAGTTGTGGATGCATCTGAATACTTGGATGAATTTATAAATGTAATGTATGCTTTAGAAGTGCAAAAAGCATTATGATGCTACTGTGTAAGTTGGTAAGGCCTTTTGGCTCCTACCAATTAGAAAGAGTTCCGGCTGAAATAAAGATGGGAAAGCAAAGAAACAAGATAGGTGATAAGCGATAACTAGGACAGACCCCGGGCAAGACAGCCTCAGAAGATTAGAGATTGGACAACGGTCAACATTGAAGGCCACTTTAACGCACGTAGTCATACCTATGGATAATCCGCAGACCAGGGGGAGTAACACGTCGAACGTAGAAGCGTGAGACTCACAAACCTATTTCACTATTTCACTATTTCACTCGGTCTCTTATACCGAAAAGCGTGAAACTCACAAACCTATTTCATTCGGTCTCTTTATATTATACCGAGACCGAATAACAACATAATGACTCACTTTAGTTTCTAAAAACAGTAGTACTGATTAATTGAAAAATAGAATTAAATAGGAAGAAGAATACTGTTGCCAAACCAAAACCTCACTCGCTCTGACGCGAATTTTAAGCACATGAATGGAGTTTTCAGGCACAAAAGGGTAAAAAGTACAACAACCATTCGTTCAAACACGCCTGTGAGCAAGGCAGGCTCTCGTGGGAAGTTTATCCCAAGCAGCGAGCCAACGAAAACTTTGATTTTGGGTGGTTAAGGTGTATTCCAAATGAGACGCCATTTATCATCACAAACACAAGAAAGGTGGAGGGACTCCCAAACCGAGTTATAGACAGTTCTAGTGTCAATATATCTTCCCATAGCCATACTTACACAGATAAAGTTATAACACTCCGAAAAGAGAGGAGTGCCCAAAATAATGTTAGCAGTTTCTTGTCGAAGAAATGACTAAGCTGTCAAGTAACATACAAAACAGAGAGAACATCTTTCACAGACCAGTTCAACACATCAGCAATCAAGGGTACAGTAAAATGCGAGCGAAGGATACCAGCAGCACACAAATGATCCTCCCAAAAACTAACATTGTCTGCACCACCCAAACTCCACATACAAAAGTTATGGAACACACACCAGCCTAACTCAAAGTCCCTACCATATGTGAGAGCCACTCTTGAATCTAGTAGGATTGTCTTTATTTCTAATGTACTTGAAAATATAACATCAGTGACCAGATTCGATTTAAAATTGAAATTCCAGCACTGTTTCATCATTAGAACGCTGCTCATAATCTTACAAGACCTAATCTCATAACCACCTTTCTCCACAGAGCCACACATGCTATCTCAGGACATAATATGCATAAGCCTCACAGGGGCTCGAAAGAGAATTAATCGTGGCATCAACAATTCAACATTGAGAACATGATACAATGAAGCAAAAGAAAGAGTATGGCCACAGCCACAGTAATTAAAATCCATAATACCGATACGATAGGGATTAATCAAGCAGCAAAGGGGGTCTATAATTCCCAACCACAACAAGCTCAAATGGTTCAGGATTTTTCAAGTAGCTGCATAGTACGATTAATTATTATTACATACCCAGGATTCATAATCCATGAAAAAGCTCATAGCTTAGTTTAGATGACTGTTCTTGCCTACTCGGCAAAATAAGGGTGCTCCAAAGCTTCTTTAGGTGTTATCCTCTCCTCAGGATTCATGCATAACATCTTCTGCAAGTGGAAATAACAAAAGATTAAACATCTAACTCATTCCTTTTATTTTATTAAGCCACCAAGTGATGAACAACGGATGTATGTTGTGTACTGTAGGACTTACACGAAGAAGATCCTTCCCATCATCATTCAAGAATGAATCTGCACCCAGCTCAAACTTCTACAAATTTAACAAAAACAAAATTATTTATTCATTGTTACAGAAATGGTAATTGTATTATCAATGATTATAAAATATAGGGAACTTGAGAGAGAGAGAGAGAGAGAGAGAGAGAGGAAGACAAAAACAAAAACATATACCTTCATAGGCCAGATCGGAACATCTGTGGGGAAATGCGGCAGAGAGGTCACTCCCGGCCAAGATGCATCAGTTGGAGTTCCTAATTCACTGTTTTAGAAGCACAATAAAACCGTCAAATGCTATTATATGATACGAATTAATAATTAACATATGGTAAATGCTATTATATGATATGAATTAATAATTAAAAATATGGCAAGCCGTATGAAAACCTGAAGATAGTCCGAATTTTGGCGGCAGGTAAACCAGCTCTACCGGAAGAAGATGCATAGAGAAGTTGAACTTGAACATATTGGCCCTCAAATGGAGGGTGACCACAGACAAGTTCGGCAAATAGACACCCTGTTGAATTTTTAGAGGGGATGAGAGTAAACATAGAGAAGTATTTTCTGTTAACACTTTCTCAATTAATCTCATAATAACTTACACTCTTAAATAGCCTTACAAACCTAATACTTAGCAACTAAACCCTACAAACTAGGAGCATCTATCTCACGATTGACTAGAACTAGTCCACTAACATCCATAGTCTAACTTAATGGAATACCAACTGAAAATCAGGAATTCATAATTATATTATTTGACTAATTTTTTTGGAGCATAACCAACACACCCGATGGACCAGATGTCCACGGCTTTACTGTAACTTGTTGAGCCCAGGAGGATTTCAGGCGCATTGTAATCAGGGGTGGCCACCTATTAAAAAAACAGAGTGTAGACATACTCAGTAATTTGTGTGACCAATTAAATCAAAGTCAGTCTGCATGTATTATTGTATTTACTAGTATTGTAAGGTAGAGTTAAAGTACCTGGGGTGTCATCAGGCTGTCAGGGTGCCACCCTCTAGCCAAGCCGAAGTCAGCTACTTTCGCGTTACAGTCTTCATCGATCAACACATTATCAGGCTTAAGATCCCGGTGTATAACATTTCTCTCGTGCAAATACTCAACGGCTTCAATGATTTGCTTCAAGACTGCCTATGACATACAATAGCAAACAAAGACTTAGTTTAGACATATAAAACAAATAGATCAGTAACTTTGGAAATATACACAATATAAATCAGAAATTTGGTCACCTTGCAATTGGCAGGGGTGATCTTTCCACTGGTTACCTCCTTAGCCAAGCTTGTTGATGCAAGCTCCATGATGAGAGCTAAATAGCCAGCATGGACTAGAGCATTCTCCAATCTGTTAGAGAGACATCAATATAACAGAGCATTATAAGCCATAACAAGATCTAATCAAGCCCACCATATATACATAATATGAATAAGAGAGGAATGAAGCGTTAAATTCAACATACAAACATGAGAAACCCTAAAATTAAGTCCACTATTCTAGGAAGGAAGATAACAGAGATTAATGGGGAAGGTATATATGGTATATATGTATACAGGGAATCATAATAAACGAAATCAATTTATGATCTTAAATTAAGGCTTGATTGATTCTTCATCTTATAATTGCTAATCCTTTCCCTCAATACATTTCAACCATATCAAATCAAAGATCCCCCAGAATCAAAGTTGTAGATTAAAAAAAGTAGAAAATAAATAAATTAATAATCATGACCACAACCTTTCTTCAACATGACATCAAAATTGATGTGAGTAGGATTGCTAGAATAAGAAGAAGGTATCAGAGAATCATGGTAAGTTCAAATTCGATAGAGATTTGAGGGGGAATCTTGAGGGAGAAGGGACAACACATGATTTGGGGAAAAGGGGGTAATCAGATGAAGATTCAAGAGTTGGGATAAGTGAGGAGAGAGGGAGTGAGAGGACAGTCGGTTCTTTTTGTCTTCTTTTGGTTATTATTATTATTTTTTAGAGATGACACAAGAAAGATTAAATCTTTTTCGTTTCGAAATTAGACGTCATCATTATATACGTTGAAACACCAACATTACGGGTTCATACAAACAACGAGAACGAAAATAAGCCAAGAAGCTCAATCTAACAACAACAAAAACAAAGAATAAATTATTATAACAATTTTTCACAGTTAAGACTAACTTTTATTTGCAATCTATGATTATAACCATTTATTTTACAATCTATGATTATAACACATTCAAAACAAATGAAGCGTAATTCAAAATACCCAAAATTTTGAATTTAAAGTCAAAAGCACCTACCTTTAGCCACAAAATTACTTCAAATCTCCCCTAAATCACTACCATATTAAAAGTAATGTTAACCAAAATTATAAGTAAACATAAAGATACGATCTTTTATCTAAACCATCAAAACTTACACATAAATGATTAAAAAAAAAAAAAAAAAACAGTAAAGATGTCCACGTTGCCAAACGTATAAATAGATGGATAAAATTAAACTCTAGAAATACAATAAAAGAAGAGAGTACGAAAATTACCTCACAGTGTTTGGATGCTCAATATCATATAGGATTGAGATTTCTCGGACGAGGGTTTTGTCAAGCTCATTGCCATTCTTGAAAGGTATGAACTTTAAGGCAAACTTTGCTTTGGAAGTGGTGTGCTCCGCCTTGAAAACCGTCCCAAAACTACCTGAGCCGAGTTTATCGATGATTGCATAATTCCCTACCAGATCCTTGTTGAACAAAATAATAAACACAAAATAGAGTTTTTAAAATATGAGTACATCAAATAAAAAAAAACGTATGTAATGAAAGAAAAAAAACTCATTAATAAATCAAGTATAGAAAATTACCCCAATCTCTGGAGTAAAAGGAGCTGAAAATGTTGCAACTTGGACATGAGGATGAGAGGAGGCGGCCATGGATTTTCTTGGTTGTTGAATGTTGAAGAGAGAGAAAGAAGAAAGAGATTTGCTGTGGATGTAATGTGGAGGCTAGGGTTTATTTTGAAATGAGGGGTAGCTGAGATAGATACAAAGGCTAGCTAGTTATAATGTGGTTGAGATAGAAGACAAATCAGTAGAGGTTATCTGGCATGGCATGTGAATATGTGATGCTTCTAAAAATTGGCAAGTTCCATTACTGCTTTCCAAGCTTTTTTCACGAAGCTAGGCATTTGAAGAATGTAGGTAAAAAGAGTTTACTTAAAATTACTGCCCCTATATAAAATGAAATTGACAGTCACGGTAAGAATTTCATTGTCTTTTTTTTTTTTTTTTTTTTTTTTTTTTTTTTTTGTGGGTTTATGCAGGGGTTTGTTTGGGAATGTTAGAAGTCTGCGGTGTAGACACCCAAAAGTGTTTACAATCAACAAAAATTTTACTACACTTTAGACTTCTAGCAATTTGCTTTTTCATTTATTCACTTTAGTCAAGTTGTTTTGAGTTTTGACTTCCAATTAGTGAAGCTACCTTTTTTAATCACTTTTGTTAATTCCCTTCTTGATACTCATTAAAATTCTAGTCAACTAGTTTATAATTTTTCGTCTTTTGTCGCCTCGCCCGAAATTAATTACGTCTCTTCTATATCATTTATCATCAAGAAGAACTTCATGTGAGACCATGTACGTATAAGGCCAACGTTCACTTGATCATTCTCAGCACTACAAATATATACTCCGTATACTATATATCTTCAATTTCACCCTGATGACCTGCAGCTTTTCCTGAGTAATGAGTCAACAGATAAAAGCAACTTTGGGATTTATGTACCTACACTAGATAAATAACTAGTTGGTAATGACTCTCTTTATCCATTGGTAATAACTAGTTGAGACTGGATATTTGATTGCTTCCAGTTCCACTACATACACTATTATTGAAACCTGTACCAATTAAGCCATTCATGGATATACTCCCTCCGTCCCCCTTTAAACACCCCGCTTTCCCTTTTTAGGTGTCCCCCTTTAAACACCCCATTTCAAAACTTACTAAATGGGGTAAGTTTTCACCACACATCAACCCTCCACTAT
>JBBYHQ010000010.1:20305317-20316060 GCA_038382645.1 Spergularia azorica | reverse complement strand
GGCTATTTCGATAGCCATTTTTCGGAACTCGGATTTGTGTGTTGGTTGAAGATGACTCATGAAATGTTTGCATTGTTTAGGGTATGGTGTTTGGTTGCACCACCAAGTTATGTCATTATTCTTGGCAAATGTTGGTGATGCTAATATGAATAATAATGAGGATATGAAAATCAAATTATGTGATGCAATGTTCATAGCCATGTCTTATATTACCACTTGTTTTCGCAAGCTAAGTATAATATATAAGAATACCTAAGTTGAAATGTTTGGGATGAAAGTTTACGTTGCATGAACTTATATAGGCGACGTGAGCATGCATGGTGGGGCTGCTAACTATATATATCGATAAGGTCGTTTTGAATATTATTGAACAAAGCATATGGGTTTTGAATCTCGCATATAAAGATTAAGTTGATTGACCTGAAAAAAAAGGTGATTTGATTTTTCCTTAGAATGACTTTATTGTTAGTGGTTTGTTATTTTGCTACGTGAACCGAATATTATATTATTATTAGCACTTAATTTTGCATGGATGTTTTTTTTGGAAAAATCCGGGGACTAGATAAAGACTTATAGAGTAAGTTACTTATTCCTATAGACTAGAAACTTCGGAGAACGAAAATCCAATACAAATGAAACAAGTCTAGCTAAAAAGTAATTCAAATTCTACATATATAAGTTCTTAAGCATGCACAAAGTTTTAATACTCCATTTTAATGCATGGTATTTGAAATTTATTATTCAAGTGTGCATGTTTGTCAGCGTTTGATCTTGATCGATGACTCATTATATATCCATAGATAACTTGAATTGCTTGAATTCTTCTATAAGCTATAATTTCAACATACATTAGCGATGAGTGGACACAATTTTCACCAAACAAGCTAATTAAGACAGTATAGGAATGAATATAGGGCACATAGTTTGATTCTTTCGAGTGAATGTATGTATTTTCAATACATTTTTCAACAGCAGCCAGTATACGCATTGCAAAAACAATAACATTATTAAAAATGTTTCTTATTTTTTATTAATAAATTTTTTTTTTTTTTTTGGTGGTGTTTATTAATAAATTTTTAACATACGGGGTAATGGAGTTTATATATGACGTACTCTATGAGAGATGGCTAATCATTTACCGCCTAATTAATGATCACAAATGAAAATATGATAAGAGTATTATTATTAGATGATATCGAATTCAATATAGTTATACATATGCTAATAATGGATCCTATAATATACGGTTTCATAGGAATCACAATGTAATTTAGAAATTTAGTTATGTGTCGCCAAAAGTCGACCTTATTGATAATAATTATATAAAACTTGATAATAATGTTTTTTTTTTTTTTTTTTCCGCCTTCAAAAGCATGCAATAACAATCTAAATTCGCTGCGATAGTAATAATAACTCAATCCAACTTGAGGGTTTTGAAAAAAGACAAGGTAATTCTAGCGAGTTTAAGAGCACGCATAACAGCATCAACAATCTTCTTCTTCAAAGGGCCGGTAAGCCCGCTATCGTCAAGCTCACGAAAGCAGAACTTGTACTTGTCAATTGCGACAAAAATCCAATCTTCAAACTCATTCACC
The DNA here is from genome assembly GCA_038382645.1 of Spergularia azorica. Taxonomy (NCBI): domain Eukaryota; kingdom Viridiplantae; phylum Streptophyta; class Magnoliopsida; order Caryophyllales; family Caryophyllaceae; genus Spergularia; species Spergularia azorica. The sequence goes on along the minus strand of JBBYHQ010000010.1, from coordinate 20,314,465 downwards.
ACAGATTCCACATTGGTTGCATTGAACGTGACGTTACTCCGGCTGATCGGAACAGAAGCGTCTTTAAAATCAAGCATACAATTGATTATCCCGAAAAAAGCGTCATCCATCGTGTTCTTCTTGATACCCTCGTCATTTGTCATGTCGACCAGCATGTTTGCCGTGTTTAAATGCGTGCTCAGCGTGGCGTTGATCACGGCCGCGCAAAGCCCTAGCTTGTCGTTGATGGTAGAGGCGAGTGGTGCAAGGGAAATGCAGCAAAGTTGTGGGAAATGTGTGGAAATACATTCATTTGTGATCAAAGTATTTGTTGTGTTACACTTTGGAATTGGAGTAGCCAAAGCTAGAGAAGTAGTGCTTGATATAACAATAATAATAAGACATGTGACCAACTTAAGACTATTCATAGCTACTAATCTTTTTTGAGAAGATACTCCTATTTAAGAACGAAGTAGATGGATGTATAGATTTGTAGAAAGGATTTCATTTTTATAGGCATGCAGTATTGTGGGACGAAGAATTATTTATTAGATGGAATATTTTTTAAGTCATTTGGTGCACTTTATGATTTCTTAGAGATTGGAATAAGAGCGGCCCAGCGCATGGAGTGTGATCATAATATCAGATCGCCGAGAAGGCTTTTGCCTTAAATAATGCGGATGATTTCATTATGTATGTTCTTTTTTTTGTTTAAATAAATGATTTTCTTATTATTGATTGCACGTTATTATAATTGGGAAAAGTTACTATTTAGAATTGTATTATCCTTTGTATGTTACGGACTACCGATCGATAAACCAAAATTTGTCGCACTCGAGTTAGGACATATATCTCCAAGTTCCATATAACCAATCGATAGCACTTGATATTATTAGTGACAAAAAATAGACGCATGGGCGATCAATTGCACAATTATCACATTATATTTGTGTGTGTGCACGCGAAAGAATTACACGCTACCCAACTCAAAAAAAAAAAAAATCAGATTGAAATATTACTAATATTTATATTGTTCGCTTTATTTTGACCACGTGACGCATATAAATCCAATCAGGCAAAAGATACTCGCGTCGTACTCGTAGTCGCAGTGTAACTTGATGATGAAGGATATTATAGGATATTTGCCGAATGTGTTGCTTATAAATGACACTCACATATTCTGATTTCCGATTAATCTGGCAGTATCAATGGATCGGAGCATGGAACATGTGTTTGTTTCGAAATTTTATTTTGCGAAACTTGGATACAACGTTACACAATTTCTCTGTACATTATGTATATAAATAAAGGTCATTAAGAAATCAAACGGTCACCGACCGGACTTTTTTTGGAAGGAAACTATTAGAATAAACGAGACCTCTTGATATCGATCTAATTTTGACCAAGCTTTAATTTTGATAAAGGAGAGGGTAAAGGATTACAATCACAAAATAAAATCCGAAATGCAATCAAATTCTCGTTTGAAATACATAAATGTAATGTACGTGTCTATCAAGCTTTAAAATCCGAAATGAAAGACAAAAATGTCCTTGATTACTAAACTGATCAAGCCACGAAATTTAAAGAGTTCCCAACAAAAAGATTGATCGATGACATGAGAGAAATTGCAATCCTAGAGAATAATTAATTAAGTACTAGTTAAGTTACCATATAATTTAGTTGACGGTCGAAATGGTGATGCTAGAATCAGCTCCAATACGATACACAGCAACAACAGTGTCACCAACCTTGCAAAGTCCCTTATCCTTAGCATGTTGCATAGCAAATGCTAATGCACCATCAGTCGATTCAGCGTGAGATCCTCTCGCAGACGCCGCGCTCAAAGCCGGGACAAGTCCTCGGTAAACAAGGCTGTGTCTAGCCGGACTCTCCTCGCTGCACGACCACTCCAACCCATCAGTCTTAATATCAGGCACCACAACTGACAGAATTGGCATACTTGGCCTATACTTAGCCACTAGCTTAGCCGTGGTCCCACCTCGGGTTAAGACTATGATCAGAGCGGCCCTGGACATGTACGCGTTCTGTACTGCACTCGAGGCTAGGCTCTCGAGCGGGCTCATTGGTGTGGGTGCTGTTTTCGTGATCTTTGCAAACAAGTCACCGTAGTCTATTGTGTTTTCGGCTTCAATACAGGTCCTAGCCATGGTTTTGACCGCCTCTTCGGGGTAAGCCCCGGCTGCTGTCTCTCCGCTAAGCATCACGCAGTCTGTGCCATCGAGTACAGCGTTGGCTACATCGGTCGCTTCAGCCCGAGTTGGCCTAGGTGACTTAATCATAGACTCTAGCATTTGTGTTGCTGTTACGACGGGTTTTCCCTGAATGTTGCATTGGTGGATCATCGTCTTTTGTGCTAGGAATATCTTCTCGATTGGGATCTCCATTCCTAGGTCACCTCTTGCCACCATGAATGCGTCTGAATTCGCTAGGATTTCATCGAAGTTTTGCACTCCTTCCTGATTCTCAACCTATCAAAATCACGTATTCAAACCAAATGTTCAAAATCACGTCCATGACGTATTTAATCCGCTAAATTGATGATTTATAGTAACAAACCTTTGACATTAGTAGGATGTTCTTAGCGTGTTCACCAAGGACACCTCGGACTATAGCAAGGTCCGACCCTTTACGAACAAAGGATAGTGCAATAATGTCGATTTTGTTAGGAACACCCCATCCTAGAATATCCTCCTTGTCTTTCTCTGTCAAGGTAGGAAGATCCACGACAACTCCAGGCAGGTTAACGTTCTTTCTTTCACCGAGCAAGGCCGAGATTTCGCAACGTACACGAACGAGGCCACGTTCCGTGTCACAGGACAGGACAGTGAATGAAATAGTACCGTCCGAACAGAGAATAACGCTTCCTGGCTTGACATCTTGGGCCAATTTTTTGTAGCTCATGGAGATAACTTTCTCGTCACCCTTCAAGTCGTAGTCGGTTGAGATTGTGATCTCCTCATCTTGCTTCAACTGCACTGGCTTCCCATCCTTCAAAAACCCGGTCCGGATCTCGGGTCCCTGCATCACCAACATAGGAGAACATGCAATCAATAATTACCGCCTGTTCCAATATAAGTCTCATGTGAAAGAAGTGATTATACAATCAATTGCATTAATTAAACGTTTGGTTAGAATATGTGAGTTGCGGCTTGTTGACTAACATAGAATAAACCGTTCTTCATTTCATGGAACCCTAAAATGAAAAGCCCTTGTTGACTGGATCCCGACTATAAACAGATTCAAGGTTTAACTCTAATCAAAAGACTAAAAGCCGCGTAGAGTAAATTTGTTCAACAAGATAATGATCATCTATTCTTAATTTAAGACCATTTTGACACTAAAATGTTAACAACAATCTATGAAAATCTAAGTTTTATGCCCTAATATTTTATATAGAAAGTATGTGATTGAACTATTAAAATCAAGTTCTTATGCCCTAATTACTTGTAAGTATTAGGGTTTAGTTCGACTTTCACATGAAAGTCAAATCGTTATTGATTCAACAAGGTAGTAATCAAAACTAAACGTTAACAAATAAAATTAAAAAAAGAAAACCGCAAGGAGTACGAGTTTAATTAGCATATGATAGAAGACGAACCTTAGTATCAAGCATGACGGCGCAGAGAATGCCAGTGTTATTCATGGCTTGACGGAGATTGTTAAGGGTCTCCTGGTGATATTCGTGAGACCCATGCGAGAAGTTGAAACGAGCAACATTCATACCAGCTTTCAGTAACTTCTCGATCATCTCGACCGATCTCGAGGCCGGTCCCAACGTGCACACGATCTTCGTTTTCGGCCTCATTGCCGTCGATTTCTTCGATGGAAAAATCAAGTCATAGATGCTACTAGCTGCCATTGATGCTTAGCTTCAACAACAAGGGCGAAGCCGCTTTATTTTTCCGGTTTTAGAATACCTAAGTCGGCTACGTATGTATATGCCGTCTATGTTGTGTATATGTAGAGTTTTATTTACCTTTTCCCGCAAGAAATTAGTAAAAATATTAATATATCCTTAATTAATATATTATAGCATATAATAAATTTTATATAGTATACGACCATACGGCCACTAATTACTTTCTTGATGAAGAAGTTTTCCATAATGCATTTACCTAACTTAAATTATTAATGAGATTAGGAAGTGTGAAAATTTTCAAAGGGAATTGATTGACCAATGGCACTCCATCTTAAGTATAGTTCTCCAACACTATCACTAATTCATTCTTCGTTGGGGTCAAATATTATAAGTGGACGGCTAATTGTTTTTCTCTTTTAGGGTTCTAATAGGGTTTGCCCATTACCCATGTAAACGCTCTACTATCAAGTATTTCAAAGGGACTTTAGCCTTTTTTGTTTTTTAAAAAAACAAAAAATGCATATACAATCGAGTATTGTATATCGAGAACATAGTAAACGAAATTGAGCGAAAACATCAACTCTAAAATTAATTAGCATCAACAAGCAGTAGTATAGGTACAATGAATTGATAACCTCAACATACCAACATTGTATTAGGGCGCAACATAAAACGGAAAGGGGTGAGGATATATAGATGACATTTTACGTAGTTTTAGAACTTATTCCACATGTCTAGCTAGCATTTAAAAAGATGATAAAAAAGAGTAAAAACTATTACTCGGTGACGCCGTTTGTTGTTATTATAGGCGGTTAACGAAAGTTTTGGTAATCCTTTTGAGTTTGACAGCACGTAAAATAGCAGCATACACATCCTTCTGCTCGGCTTTCACACCACTCTTACCAAGTTGTATCAAGCAGAACTCCTCATCAGAAAGAGCACCAATCGTATAAGTTACGACTGCATCTTTAAATATTCCTACATCAGTCTCATTCACATTTGCATTATATTGATTCAAAGCCTCCTTAATCTCACCGACACTCCTATTAAAAGCTGATTTACACCAACTAATTTCATCTTCATCTACAAGGGAGACGCGTTCCAACAACGCCACCACGCTCTGTGTCTAGTTTATTGACGCGATAACCCCGGCCTTGCAGAGCTCTCGAGGGTTTGTTTCGACTGTTGACGCAAACTGAGAGATCTCTTTGCAGCATAGGGCAGGAAAATGGGTGGCATTGCACTCATTTTGTATGAGGGTGTTTGTTGTATTACATTTTAATGATGAAGCAAATGCTAGAGAAGTGGTTGAATTAATATTGCTTGCTAATAATAAAGTAATTAGAAGTAATGTAGAGAAAAAAATAATGGAGATTGATGAGCTTAGAAATTTCATGGTTAATTAATTTAGCTAGAAAATTGATTTTTGAGGAATTAAAGAGAAGATGTGTATGTGTGTATGTGAAAATGATTGTTAGATTTAACTTAAGGATGTGATATCAATTTATAAACTCATTTGCCGACCATTAAGGCCGGCCGGTGCTGCGTTCTTCTCCACTTTTTGATGAAGTAATTTACATTTTTCGAGTGATTATCGAGTTTAATTTGGCTTTTTTAAATTTAAGTACATACATACACACAACTTTAGAGGAATATAATAAAACAGCTCGAGTAATCTTTACGCAATTGTGTGCCCCAAAATCTTAAGTCCTCTCACACCTTTTTTATTTTTGTGATTTGAATCATCAATACCATAAAGAATCATGCATGGGTTCACTTTTAGCGGCTACCGGAAAAACCGAAATTTGCTAATCCCAACACTGTTTTGGCTCCGACGTTATTGTATGGGTTGACCATGCCTTTAGAATTTGTTATGACTGTATGACAGATGATGAGATGATCATTCTATGTTATTGAATATACCACACTGTGTTTCCCATTTTCGATTTTTCCATACCTATCATATCTTAATTTCGAACTAGCTAACTCTAATGTCCACTAAAGACTAGATTATCGTTCATGCATCAAAGAAAAACTAATAGGAAGAGTATGTTTGTTTCATATACTAAGTTGTTATGAAACAATCTCGTGCAAAACCTTTTATATTATGTAATCTGAAAATGTTAACTCGGTTAACTAAACCTTGTATATTATATATACCGAGAAAATGTTAACTCGGTTAACTAATGTGAGACAAGGACGTTATATAGGAGATACAAATAGAGCTAGACGCCTAGACGCGTATGACTAGGGTCAAAGTAGTCTTTTTAAGTCTAAGAGCAGGAAAAGCAGCACCATAAATCTTCCTCTTTAGGTGATCTCTAACCTGAAAACTAGCAAGCTTCTTCAAGCAGCTTTTCTCATAAGAAATAGCAGACTCTGTATAAGCTTTCCCTTCTTCTTTCACGGCGTAAATGGTAGCTTCATTCGCAAGCTTCGTCTTCATTATACTCGTAGCTACGTTAATATCATCAATTGCGTGTTCGAAATCAGAAATACAACCCTTGATTGCATCAGCCTCATTCTTATTAGCCCCTACACTTTCCACCTTAGACATTTTCACCAACATTTTCGATACGGTGGTCGTGGCGCTCAACGACTTCGTTAGAGCCGCCACGCTAAGTTGTTGCCGATCAAGGACCGCCGAAGCAAAGGGTGCACTTGAAATAATAATAATGCATAAAGATAATATCAATGTGAGGAAAAACATAAGATTTGAGCGCGTGTATTTCATAGTTAGTCTTAAAATTAATTGTAATGAATTGATAATGCGAAGTAGTCGGTCCATTTTATAGGTAATTTCGTAGCCGGTATAGTATCATAATCAATAATTAAGGTTCATTTCATTGAAGCTTCGTTATCTAATTAATTTGAATCGAACTTGGAATTGGAATTGAAATTGAAATTCGGATTCGGACTATGCACCAACAAACGACAGGCACATGGAATTGAAAGAGTTTGTCTTAGGACATCAATTTCGTATCAAAATCTTAATGGTAATACTCAATGAAGAATGCGGAGCCTCTGGCATTAGACTACAAAACTCTTTCTTGTCTGTCTCGAAATCTCTAATTTCGGGTGTCGGCGGCCTTCGGTTCTACTCGTGTGAGACCGTCCTATTCGATATATGATAATGCAAGATCATCTCAGATTGTACCTACTTTTATTATTAAACCTGCTCCAAAGAAGTTCAAAAACACATAAAGAAAATCGATACAACAACAACCAAACCTTATTCCCAAAATGATTTGGGGTCGGCTAATATAAATCGTCATCCAGTAATTGTCTTGTGTACGCCATAAAATTTCAAAAACGTTGTGAACCATTTAGAAATATTGAAACACTTTAAAAATGAGTTTTAGAAAATCATCAAACTAAATAAAAAAGTTTGAAAAATAGTGAAAAACATATGAATTTTTGGTATTTAGATCTAGTGGAGTTGAAAATAAACTATACTAGTATGTGTTAGAGTTTACCAAAAAAGGTAAGAATAAATATATCTGTTAATTTATTTGTGCTTTTGAGATCCTCTTTATTTTGTCTTATTACCCGTTTTAGTAAAACTTTACCAACTCTACAACGTATCAATTCCATGAAATCCTCACCCGAATTTTTGGGAAGCCAGTAGGCCAGTAGGGTACTTGGCTTTTTCGAGGTTAGATTTGTTTCGGTGGGGTATGGACTATGGAGAGAGAGGAGACTATAAGTTGGATCACCCTTGAACTAGATTTTACTCATTTTAGTGGAAATATGGGCAACTCTAAAATACGTGTTAAGGGTTGGGCTTGGCCCAAATTATTTTCCGCAATAAATCTCATCTTACATGCATTGGACCCATTATTATTAGTACGACGACGACCCTTTATAACCAAATTCTAGCCAACCAGTGCGTATCATTATCTGTCCCATTTTCCTATCCCACTCCGTGTACTCCTCCAATTAAGTGCTAGCATTTTATTATTCTATCTTTAAAATATTATATTTTCTAAAAAAATTTATGAAATGTTAGCACGCGATTGGAGGGGTACACGGAGTGGGATAAGGAAGTGGCAAAATTGACCCAGACACGAACATCCGACCCGAATTACTTGACCCGAACATCCGAACTTGACCCGACCCGAACCCGAAAATGACCCGATATTGCCCCGACCCGAACATAACCCGAATTGAAATGACCCAGACCCGAATAATCAGACGTTTTTATGATTCGGTTGAGGAAAAATGACTTACATTCGATATATCGCATCCTTAATCACTTAAATTACCACTAAAACTTGAAATTAAGATAGTATTAGACTAAATTATAAGAGATATGACATTAATATGATTAGATTTGAACAATTTAAAATGGCCCGAACCGAATTTGACCCGACCCGACCCAAACCGAACCCGACCCGATCTAAAATAGACCCGAAATACATGACCCGGAAAATGACCCGACTTGAATAGACCCGAGCCGAATGACCCGCTTGTCAGGTCTAAATGGGACGGGTGATCCACACTGCTAACCAACCCTTCACAGTACAATATCCGAATACTAACGTAATATAACTCAAACACGTTGATCTCAATCAAAAGTTTTACCACTAAAATTACTAATCATATCCAAAGCGTTTTACAAGAGTCAAAGTGACCTTGTTAAGTTTTTGAGAAGGCAAGACAACACCATGCATCATCTTCTTCTCCATATAAGCTCGAAATTGACTCATCGAACCCCCAAGGCTACCGATTCGATGTCTGGTCTGTTTTTTATAAGATTGGCTTCATCAATCATCAACTTTCTCCAAACACAATTTCTCGTAAGAGATAGCAGAATGTATGTAATTGCTAAAAACGTGCTTTTCCAAAGGGGATCATGTACATGAGGAATTTTTTTGACAAAAAACAAGCTCAGAAGCGCATATTTTCGTCTCTAATCAGACAGTTGTGGCGGACCCAATGGTGCCACGATTAGCGCAGGAATTCCTCACAGCTTGAATAATGCACCAGCCGGGAATCGAACCCGCGTCTGTACCGTGGCAGGGTACTATTCTACCACTAGACCACTGGTGCTTCTTATTTACGTTTCATAAATTTTCATTCATATTACACGGTTGTTTCATTATAGTATGACCTTGATCAAATTCTCTTGGATGATTTATTAGGGAGTAACCCTTGAAAGGTCACATACTCACACGTCAGTCTCGGAAAAATACATTTATTTCAACTTTAAAAAGAACCAATTCAACATTATATGTATGTTGTTTGTAAGCAAGTTTGAAATAATAATACGGACAATCTAATATATAT
>JBBYHQ010000010.1:20286589-20302418 GCA_038382645.1 Spergularia azorica | reverse complement strand
GAGATTCTCATTTTCGTTAAACTTTTACATAAAGCTATATTATGGAAACATGGTTTTTATTAAAAGAAGGGTTTTTTTTGAAGAGTATACAATAAATGTTGTTGTATAATTTAAAAATGGACAGTGTAGACAAATTTGTATTTTTTTTTTAATTGATCAAATTTTAAAAATACATGTAAGCGACATCACAACAATTGGTATGGATTATTTTAACTGAAATGGTAGCATAGTTGGTTATAATGATAAAATTCATTAAAAATAATATAATATTTGAACCGTGCAATGCACGGGCTTAAAACTAGTAAGATATATCATGTAACGGATAGAGTATATATGAGACTATAGGGGGAGCCGAGAAGGCCACCAAAAAATTTAACTAATCTATAGATGTATGCGATTTACAAGACTGGAAATGATCTTGTTGAGTTTAATACAAGGCGCAACAGCACCATACAACTTCTTCTTCAAGTCATCTCTAAGACTATGATCACCATTCTTCAAGCATCCGCTCTCCCAATCAGCAACAGAGTCCATAATACCCGAAATTTGTTGTTTTAAGTTTAGTAAACTAGATTCATTGATCACCCTGGTGTCCATCATCTGCGAAGCCATCGTAATATAATCGATTATGGTATGATAAGTACTAATACAATCACTAATTACACCGGCTTCTGTCGGGTTCGTCTTTACGACACCTTCCAACGTCTGCAATGCGTCCTGGCTAGTCGTCACTGATACGCGTAGAGCAGCCCTGCATAACTCTGCTTGGTCACCGGGGCTTATCTTACACGCGAATGGAGCAAGCAATGTAAAACACGACTTTGAAAATCGAGTGGCCATACATTCCGTCTGGATGAAATTCGTAGTTGGATTACAATCTGAGGAGGCGAAAGCGAAAGAATAGTTGGAAATTATGCATGATAATAATAGTATGGTTATAATGAGTTTGAAGCAGAATTCCATGGTTATGTAACTTGTACTACAATTTGGAGAAATTTATGTGCATTTGATATTTGGATGGATGACTAATTATAATAATTTATAGGGTGGTTAACTAGAATTTATGATTGGAATGAGAATTTACGTAAAAGTGGACTTTTTGTGAATTGAGGATCATCTATTTCTCGGGATTGCGAAGGCAGAAGCAATCTCATGGCCTAACATGGAGTTTGCTTAACTTCAACATTTCGGTTGCAAAAGTAGTTTATCCATATTTCATAGTCATAATCATTTCCTTAATATTAGGATTCAAGTAAGACTTTTGCCTTTTAACCACTATGAAGTATGAACCACTTCAAAAGACTTTTCAATTTGTCGAAAAAAATAAAATAGAAAACTTTTCAACGGTATTTCCATGAAACAGACGGTGACGCCTTGATTTACATTACCGTATAAAGATGTTGTAAAGAGTCACCTTTACGCTATAAAGTCTCTTATTCATATTTCATAGTCATAATCATTTCCTTAATATTAGGATTCAAGTAAGACTTTTGCCTTTTAACCACTATGAAGTATGAACCACTTCAAAAGACTTTTCAATTTGTCGAAAAAAATAAAATAGAAAACTTTTCAACGGTATTTCCATGAAACAGACGGTGACGCCTTGATTTACATTACCGTATAAAGATGTTGTAAAGAGTCACCTTTACGCTATAAAGTCTCTCTTATTTAGTACGAGGATGGTTACAAGAATTTCCAGCTAGTTTTTAAAAAGAAAAACGTAACAAAAAAGAAAGCTCAGATGCGCAATATTTTCGTCCGTAATCAGACGGTTGTGGCGGACCCCAAGGTGCCACGATTAGCGCAGAATTTCATCACAGCTTATGAAATGCACCAGCCGGGAATCGAACCCGGGTCTGTACCGTGGCAGGGTACTATTCTACCACTAGACCACTGGTGCTTGTTGCTTCAACTCATTAATATTTTGTATATGATCGTGATTTAACTTGTTTGACAAGCCAAAATCCCTCATTATCTAGGTTAAATTAATTAGTATTAGTATATCAGTCACTTTAGTTCGCTTTATTATTAGTTCATTTTTTTTTTTAATAAAATTTCATTAGGAATTATTGTAAAGTCGAGACTAAGAATGTTACCGAAATCAAGGTTTCTTTTTAAATAACAACAACGAAATATGCAATACTGTATCTATTACGCGCTTAAATTGAAGTGAGTCGATAAAACTAAAAATGAAACGGATGAAATACTAAAAACAATGAATTAACTAGTACGTAGCTCAAGCAAATATAGGATACTTCTCCATAACATTACTTTTTTTTTTTTTTTATTGACAACATTACAATTCTTAAAACATGGAAAAAGTCCTAAAGATTTAGGAACATCAAAGGTTAACATTTTTTGTGCACGTTACGAACAAGATCGGAGGTGTCCTTTTTCACGAGACTAGATTCGCTACTGGTAACTATTATATATGTATGCGATTGACAAGATCGTATATGACCTTGTGAAGTTTAATACAATTTAAAGCAACAGCATAGAGCTTCTTCCTCAAATCATCCGTTACGTTAGTTAGGTGACCATCAACACCTTTCAAACAGTAGCCGATCTCCAAATTAACAGCATTGTCTATGTAACTAGTTATTTGTTTCTTCAAATCTCCCAAATTAGACTCATCGATCATCGTGGTGCGATCCATCATTTGCGAAGCTGAAAAAGTATATTTAATGGTCATAAGATACGTATTGACACAATCGCTCACTACGGCAATGTCGGTATACGTGGCGTTAGCTCGTGCGCCGGGGTCTTGAGAGATGCCTAGCAACGTCTGTAACATGTTGAAGCTAGTATCGATCGATACGTGTAGAGCTGCTCTACTTAGCTCTACCTGATCGTTGGGTTGTATCTTACATTCGAGTGGACCAAGAGCTTTGACACACGATTTTGGAAATCGAGTGGTGTTACATTCCGTCTGGATGAAAGTACCTGTTGAGGTGCAATCATCCGATGAGGAGACGAAAGTGACAGAATTGCCTGAAACAATGCTGGCTAATGAAGAGGTTAGTATGATAAAATTGAAAAGGAATTGGAAATGTGGGTGTTGATGTCCCATAATTTAAATTAATTTTTTTGTAAAGGTATGAGTTTGATGGATACCTACTATAGCATGCATACATTACGATCCATTATATAAGCTGATTTTGTTTAACAAAGTACTAATTTTTATTCAAGTGGACTTTTTGTCAATTGGAATTATTTCATCTATATCTTGATTCTTGACATCGGAAGCCGGAAAATTGCTAATGTATGTACTAACGAGAAGTTTGCTTAATTTCGAGATTTTGGCTGCAAGTTGTGATATATCCACTCAAGTTTAATTTACTCATTAATGAGCACTAATTAGGGAAGACTTTGCCTTAAGACTTTATGTAGAGAGAACGTACTTACGAAGAGGTGGGCGGTTGCCATTGGGCATTTGGGGGTTTATGGAATCAGGAGTCTCTAACCACAAGCTTACAAACTCACTTTACAATCTTAAAAATTCATTTAACTTTGTAATTTAATTAATTTTTAAGAATTTGATTGGAGGGCTGGGTAAAAAGGAAGTGGGACACAAGGATAAGACAGATGATCCCCACTCGGGGTTACATGGGCTTGCCGGCTAGGATCCGCGCCATTTTTTAACGACCACGTGTTCTGCGGCCTCGAAAATTGATCGCAAAATACTTCTAGCGACCAATTTGTGACCGATTATCCAATCGATAGATGTCTGTTTGTTGTGTGCGGCCAATTTTATTTTTAAAATTCTAGTTGTTATTCTTATTATTAGGCCCAATCATATTGATTGAACGAAAAAGTAAAATGGCAAAGTCTCATATGAGACGGTTTCACAATAAGTTATTGTGAGACCACTCTATTTGGTTAGAAAGTGAACAGTTTAACATTCATTGTGATCATCATATTGAGGATCAAGGTTGGTCTAGTGGTTAGGAACTCAACCTGCCTGGGGGATGTCCTGGGTTCAAATCCTTATACCCCCCACCCCCGCAACATTAGTTGCTCTTTTGTACCAAAAAAAAAAAAATTGTGATCATCATATTGCTTTTAGTGATCACGTTAGTTTACGATTTAACCACATTTGTTGTAGTTTATTGATACAACTAATGTATTGTATGTGTAGCCTTTTTTTTTGTTAAAACCTTTACTACAATTTCACGAGACTAGATTCTTTATTTTCAGTTGCCACCAGTAGCGAGTGGCCTATTATAAATGTATGCGATTGACAAGAGTGGTTATGATCTTGTCAATCTTAATCGAATACACAACAGGAGCATAAATCTTCTTCTTCAAGTCAACCGTTAAACGACCAACTTTCCTCAAGCAGCCAGTGTTCGAACTAGCATCAGTATTTATGATACGCGAAATTTGACTCTTCAAACCTGGTAATGTAGACTCATCGATCACCACGTTGTTCAACATTTGCGAGGCCGGGTATGTAAACCGAAGTGCATGCGGTATAGTAAACATTGACACAATCATTGAGTACACCGGCCTGTGTCGCGTTCGCCTGTACGCAGGTTTCCTGCTGGATGTACAGCATCGTTTGTAATAACCGGCAATTTCTCCTCTCTTGGTAAAAGCTACCCTGCAATATAGCTCTACCTGATCACCGGGTTTTATCTTACATGCAAATGGAGTAAGAGCTTTGAAGCACACCCCTGGGAATCGAGTGGTGTTACATTCCGTCCGGATAAAATTACGTGTTGCGGTACAATTCGATGAGGAGGCAAATTAAAAGCGAAAGGGTTAGTGGAAATTATGCACAATAATGAAGTTATGATCAATTTGAAAAAAAATTGGAAACTTGTGTGTTGATGTTCCATGATTAAATTTTTCTTGTAAGTAAAGGTATGAATTTGATTTGAATTGATGGATGTCATACATTGTGATCCATTATATAAGCTGATTTTGTTTAACTAATCATTTTGTTAAAGTGGACTTTTATTTTTTTTTTTTTTTTTTTTTTGTCAATTGGAATTATAATATTATTTCAGTTTATTTCTTGAGATTTGAATGCAGAAAATTGGTCTTGTCCTAACATGGAGTTTGCTTAATTTCAAGATCTTACATGCAAATTGTGCTATATCCATTCTTGCTTAATTTTAGGGACGACTTGGACTTAAGACTTTGCTAATTACTATGATTAGTTGATATAGAATACTATTGTTGTTGAAAAGCTCAATGTAAATCGTGTACTTCGTATTAGCCAATGTAATGTTTTTCGGACAAATTTTAAAGACCGTCCATCATTTAACGTGAATTTGCACATTACACCGGCTAATGCTAATGATCACAGATATGTAAAATAGATTCAAACAAAATGACAACTTCCCGAAAATATACCATGCACCAATTAACAAGCTGAGCTAAATAATCGTTTATCTAAAATACTAATCAAGTCCCTCAAAAAATCATAGTTCTTCATACCTAGCCAATAGATTATGGACTTGTTTACTTGAACAAACTAATCAATGATAAAACTAGCTCAAAGCTAGACGCGTGTGACAAAAGTCTGAGAAATGGCCTTAAGTTTAAGAGCAGTTGAAACCGCACCAGAAATCTTCATCTTCAAGGAATCTCTAATACGGCCATTGCTAATCCTCTTCAAGCAGCGTTTATCATCCGCAATAGCGTAGCCAATGTAAGCTATGGCCTGTTGTTTATTCGCTAGTCGAATCGTGGTATTTATCATCCTGTTTGCCATTGCATGCGAAGCAATTCTGATACCATCAAGAACATGAACAATGTCTGATGCACAGCCACTGATAGTCGCAGCTTCGGTCATGTTATCCTTAACACCGCCGTGCTTAGACAGCATCACCAACAACTTGAGCACGTTGTTGCTAGTGTTTGCTGTTGCATCTAGGGCAGCCGAGGTGAGCCATTGTCGATCAATGTGTATCTTGCACGCATAAGGGGAGAGAAATATGTAGCAAAGGTTGGCAAAATAGGTGGTGTTACATTCGCTTTTGATGAAGTTTCGAGTTGGTTTGCAGTTTGTTGATGGCGCTTCAGAAGAAGCTTGTGACACAATGCATAGGAAGGTGAAAAATGTGCAAAAGACATGGAAACTTAGGCGTTTGTGTTGCATATCTACTAGAGAGTGTTTTATGGAGGTGTATCTGTATACAATAGTTTTGAGTTAATGTGTTGAAGATGTGCCCTTTTGTAGAGGCAGAGTAAACTTTTTTTTTTTTCTCTTGAGGCAGAGTAAACTTGAAGTTTACTTCAGCTTCATTTTCAAGGTATCGAGATGTAAAGCCTACTTCATAATCCCCATGACATCTTGCTCCATTGTTCGTCATCTCTGACTACAGATGAGGAAGAAAACAAAAACAATATCGAAATTTTGAATCTTTCTTGGGACTGCTATTACGGTTGACCAGACAATCATCAGTTTCGATTTTTGGTCTTTTATTTGAACTTAAAGAGGTGATACATGCAAAACAACACGATTATGCGACACTGATTTCATGTCTCCAAATATGCATTGGAAAAGTCTATCAAGAAATAATCAATCATACTCCGTAAAAGATTACGTGATTATCAGCCGAATTAGCCGGTATATGTTAATGGTAAGTGGTGTTTTAGGAATTAGGATATAGGCTCGAGATCTGTCAGTGTCAAAAGAAAAAAGAAAAAAAAAACGCAAGATTTCTAGCGGAAATCAGCTAGAGTCGATTAACGAGAGACAGAATAATACTTGTGAGTTTGAGAGAACGTAAAACAGACTTGTCTATCTTCTTCTTCAAGTTAAGTCTCAAATGACCTTCATCAAGTCCCCATCTAAGCATGCAACCTCATCAGTAATGGCAGCACTTACCCAAGTAATAACATTAGATCGAACAAACATCGAGTTATATCCCACTCTTATATCTCTTCATTTCATCCGAACTTTGCTTAATCTCATCAATACTATAACGAATCTCCTCAATACAATCCTTAATTGCTCCAGCCTCCGTTGTATCAAGGTTTAACCCACCTTGCTTTGAGAATTTCGTCACCACTTTCAACGTTTTTTTAGTAGCGCCCAAACTCACTGATAGTGCCGCCTTACAAAGGTTTACCCGGTTATTCACGACCTTAGAGGAGTAACGAGAAAGATGTGTAACAAATTTGAGGGTAATCAGTCGAATCACATTCTGTTTTCACGAAAGTGTTTATTGTGTTGCGTTTAGCTGCAAAAGTGATTGAAAGACTGCCTATCAAGGCTAGAAGTGTGATGAACAAGCTGAAGTTTGGGTGCCTGCGGTCCATTGTGATGAAGGTGGTGATTATATGGAGATGTGAATTTGAAATTTTTGAATGGTATGCCAAATTTAGCCTGTAAATGAGTAGGATTATTATGGTTGACTAAGATTGTTGGAGTGAATTTCGCTTTGAACTTTAAAGAAGCCACTTTTAAGATACTGAAGTATAGGAATTGGGTAGCCACCCATGGAGTTAACGTACATGCCTGGCTAAACAAAACATTTTTGTTGTTGATTATCATGTCCCGTATGATAAAGTCTCGTATAAAACCGTCCTGACAAGAACTTATTACTAACCAACAAAATGAAACTTTTGAGTTTCGGTCATGTGGGCACTCTAAACCCAAACCAAACATAGATTTTCCCAAAGTTTCTAGCCCAAGCAGCACAATCATGTCGCCCTTAGCCCATTATCACTCAAAGGGTGTGTACAATACAAGTATGATCCTAAGACTCTAGTCCTAATGTCCTATCCTACCTAAGACAAACTTGCACTAAACATTCGAAATGCAAAAAAGAAAGACCGTCATTAAAACCAACTTACTTGGAGCTTAATGCTCACTGTTACCGTGCTTCCGAATGCCTATTTATATGACGATTACTGAGTACAGTGACTAAGAGTAGCTATGTGCTCCTAGAACAATTTTATAAAGTGCGAAAATTCTGTAGTAAGCACCATGGAACCATAGGTATACAACAAACTTTATGCGCTAATAATCAAGAGATCAAATCATGAACCACAAAAACAGGTAAGATGGGCCGGGACTCGGGAGCGATCACATGCAACGATGTACGTCGGCTCCGGCTGTAAGAATCTCATAAAACTTAAAGTGGAGGTCTCACATAGTGGTATATGTCGGCCCTCTGTAGGACATGCTACCCCTCCGCCCTCCCTTACAATGTGACGAAAACCCCCTCATTTAGCGGTGCATCTAATTAGTTGTAAGGTATTGTAATCGACTAATCGCAACCTCGAAGGTTTCCTTTAAACAGAACTGCGCTAAACCCCGGTTCCCATCTTAAACTACTCTTTGAAGTTTGGGACATGGCAACTTAGTTTATCGAGCACATTAAAACCAGCTCCCGTGTTTTCTTACGTGTGTAATAACTAATAAGTCACAATCCGCCAAGGAGGAGAACTTTGATCATATCCACTTCCGCTATGATTCAACTTGAACTTTCTATAAGATTTTGTATGATTCAACTTGAAAACACGTTTCATTGTATTTATCTTTGGTATAAAATTCGGGCAATTTCCACACCTCAAAAAGAGCTGGACGAGTAGAGGTCCAATTGGATAAGGCTCATAAGGGTTATCCGAAAGATTGGGTCTCTTTAGTTTCATACTATCATTCAAGTAGCAAGGTGCTTGGGACCAACAAAAGCGAAGTGAAGTGAAAAATCCAAATAATTGCAAAGGCTCCTCTAATTTAATGTTGGAAGCTAAAAGTGTTAAAAGTTGTCGACATGTAACATGCCATCGTACGCCCCTTCTTTGCAACTGTGAAGTGTGGTCATGTATGAACCAAATCAAATCACCAATCACCTCGCTCTTCTCTCATATGAAGAAAGTTTTCGGCTCCTTGTGGCTTTTGTTTGGGTCTTTGGTCCAAATTATGGTGTAAGACGTTCCGACACTAACTTATGTTCGGATCTATAGTTTTTACCGAATATTCATAAATTTCAAAGATTAAAACCGTGTGCATAACTGCATATCTAACCATTTCACCATATATCAAATTTTACATTTGTTGTGAGCCTTTAAAACCTATAGTGATTACTCCAACAACAGCATAGCAGTTTATACTTACAATTCGTTATTATTATTTAAAACATTAACCTCAAAAAACATACGAGTACTCGTATATGCTCATCAATTTCGTAATATTACAAATATCTTTCGAGATACAAATATCTTTCGAGATACAAATATCTAAATTTCATTTTAAATTCTTTTTCGTCACGTAATAATGTCAATTATATACCTACGGTTTTTCATTACTGTTTTGCTGCCCTACATAAAATGATAAAAATATCTAATAAATATCAATCAACCAAAATTCCGTCTCACATACTAATAACTTGACCCATATAAGGGCCCATCCACTTGGGAGCCGAAATGTACACATCAAATTCATAATGATATATCAATAATCTACCAAGATTCATAATATTTGCATTATTTGTGCTAAATTCCATATTAAAGATTAATGAGGTCTTCATATGGAAGGGGACATAAGACCATTATCACTCCATATGAGGGTGATGAGATTCGAAACCACAAAGTCAGGGTTAGAAGGTCGGATGCGTAACTACCAAGTCTATTTTTGTGCTAAATCCCACCCCTCTATAAATAGAAGTTCATTCCGTCCAAACTTCAGTAATCACTCAAAACCTAGAAAACAGAAACAAACCTCTTAACAATGGAAGCTTCAACTTCAAGATTATTCCTAGCTTTCTTCACCATACTCTCAATCACTTCACAAATCACCCAAATCTCAGCAATACAACGTCCTACTACCACAACCGTCTACACAGAATTCATAAAAACATCATGCAAGGCGACAACATACCCTGACCTTTGCTACAACTCCCTCTCAACCCAAGCGGCCACCATCCAAGCAAGCCCCCAATTGCTAGCCAATGCAGCCCTCTCGGTCACCCTAGATACTGCCCGGACCACCTCCCTCGCAATGTCTAGGATGTCCAAATTCCCCGGGATGCGTCCCAGGGAGGCAGGTGCCATGAGAGACTGCTTGGAGATGTTGAAGGACACCGTGGAACAACTTCAAAACTCCATTAAAGAAATGGGTCAGATGAGAGGTAGTAAGAAGTTCGGGTTGTTGATGAGTGATGTACAAACTTGGGTTAGTGCTGCATTGACAAATGAAAATACTTGTATGGAAGGTTTTGGAGGAAAGGCCATGGATGGGAATCTGAAGACAATTATTCGGGGAAAGATCATGAATATTTGTCATCTTACTAGCAATTCCTTGGCTCTAATTAATAGATTTGCATCACTCCATGCTTAAGACGTAAGAGAGCATATTATAATCAAGATTAGCTCTCTAAAATAGGTTTTTACCAGTGTGATTATTTTGAGGAGAATAGATATCAATATATTACCTGGAATTCCTAATAGCATAATGGTCTTGCAACTATTCTAGTCATGTGTAATCTATTCTAGTATTCTAGTCATAGTAGATCTACCGTTCTATAGTGTTATTAAGCAAATATTGTTACAATTTATAAGATAAGTTTGTGTATTGAAATGTCAAATGAGGCCCATGGATTGTGTAATTTATTCTAGTATCCTAACACAGAAACACCTACCTGAGAGCACTTTCGAAAATGATTACTTTGAATAAAACAAAAAACAATCAACAAATAAGACACACTTTTATGGTCTGACCAGATGAGTTAGTTTGTAAGATGCTTCAAACAAACAATTCTTTTAAAATTGTCAAGCTTCATCATTAGAAAGATGATTTTTCAATTCAATTCTGCAACAATTACAAGATTCTAGAGCCATTGAAGATATGTAAAGCACCTCTGCAGACTAAAGGATTAAAG
The DNA here is from genome assembly GCA_038382645.1 of Spergularia azorica. NCBI lineage: Eukaryota > Viridiplantae > Streptophyta > Magnoliopsida > Caryophyllales > Caryophyllaceae > Spergularia > Spergularia azorica. Next base: position 20,291,577 of record JBBYHQ010000010.1, on the reverse strand, counting down.
AGTATATATCAAAATAACAAAAATTCTAAAAGATGAGCAAACACCGAAGTGTCTGGTAATCACGGAGATGAGACTTCGAACAAAAGTATAAAAAGTTTGGGAATTGCTGAAACCTGATCATTATGATTATAGGTCAGTCCCCGATAGAGGTGGTTCATGATGATCGTTTTGGAGGAGACATGTTATGAATCAGAGACAAAGTGGTACTCGCAGCAAAAATCAGCACCAGCACTTCTGCAACATATAAATAAGCTATCAAACACCATGCATTGTCATCTAGTTTCAAGAGATCGAGTAAAGCACAGGACTAAAAGGAGTTTACCAGCGACAACATGAGCAGCTTCAATTAGGTGTACTTTGTCTTGCTCCCAGCTGTTAGCAACACCATGTTGCAGAACCTGGACAAAGTAACATAATAGATGCATATAGACTGTTAGAATCGAAACAGGGAAAAGTCAAAACCACAACTAGATCATCAAAACACCTGTAGTTACTATTCCTTTCTAAAAAGATAGTGTGGAAATCAATCTAATTAACAAAATCCAGCATCTGCAGCTTTCATTCCCAGAAAAAAAGGGGGGGGGAACCATGGTCCGAAGTCATCTATGTTATACGGACTTCGGACCAGGTGTCAGGTGCAGGTATGGAATAAGCGTCCGACTCATATGCCTGATATGTTAGGAGATGTGAACCATGGACCTATCCTACTAGTAGACACAGCCATGGCAACACATCTTTCAAAAGTCCTATATAACTCATTAAGTTGACATATGAGGACCTATCTAATGTTAATTTGAAGGAAAGAAAAAGAAGATTGGCAAGGGTATGAGTTCAGGTTGATAAATGACACTGATGAAGGCTTGAGATGGACAAATGTACACTGCTGCACTCCTCTCCCCCTTCATCCACTATGATCATGTCAACCTTTTGTACTATCTTTTCTTGTACAAGTGTCAGTTTGTCAAGAAGAAGGTCAGGTGCGAAGTCCCTTACCAAGTCATGTCACGTGAAATACGGGTACAGCCCACAAATGAAGAGGTCAACTAACATAGATTGTCATACATCCCAAGTGGAACAGTCTAGCTTCTCATTCCATGCGAGACATTCGAAGGGAAAAGAAAAACGTTTTGGCAATATAGGCAACTCATAGTATTAGCCATCTGCCTGGCATTGAAGGGCAGAAACAACTAGCTCAAATACAGTGGTAGTTATAATGTAAAATAGAATTTTACAAGAACACAAAATTCCACCATGATTGAAAATGATAACCAGTAATTTGTGGCTGTCAACCATGGGGAGATAATCTACAATTCACTGGTCTGTATACCAGGATTCGGAAGATATAAATATACCAAATCTGAGAGTCGTTAACCAGATATGTCTTACCCTAAAAAGAAAAGGTGTCTTACCTTCATTATGATATTGCTCTTGAGTACACATGCAACTGAGAGACACATGGCAACAAATGAGAAGATCAAGTAAATCTTCAAGAATGATGAACGGCTACGTTTCCGACCTTCAAGTTATGATGCCATCGTTACGACTGATATGCAAAACACATATATTACATGAAAAAAAATAACATATTTAAACATCATATGCAGGGAGATAAAGAATACAAACCTGATTCGCCAATAATAAGAGAAGAAAACTGAGAATAACAGAAGAAAAGCTGAGCAAATTTGGATCTTCTCCCTTAGTCAATGGCAGTGCTTTCAGGAGAGCTTCGGCTAATAGAATGAGTCCCTACAGGAGTAAAATGAATTTCAGGATACAAAACTCAAGGAGAAAAAAAAAAAAAAAAAAAAAGCAAACCTCTAGCAATAAAAGTTGAGAATTCGGGTGATTGCTATAAAGTCTCTAACCCTTCAGACTGTCATAAACTGCGACAAAGCCAAAAGAAACACATCCACCAAGCAAATCAGTCATTACAGCTGCACTGAGCACTGAACTACATAATACGCCAATATTGTGTCTTAAACCAAATGAACCTCACCCAAATGGAAAATCCACCTTGCAAAATACAACTGAACTTGAACAAACTAAACTCCACGAAGCTAAATTTCGGAATTACAATCAGTTCATACCTACATTTCCGCTAAAGAATAATAAAGATAATAAATGACAAGCTAAACTTAAACAACAATGGTTAACGGCCTGTTGCGAGATTCAGATGTACACAACCTCACTAAGCCCTCGACCAATCAAAACCACCGGCATGATTACTGATTCACACGTTAGATTGGCTCAAACCACAACTAGTCACTCGACCAATCAAGACCACCAGGATGATTACTGGCACAGACCTCAGATTGACGCACACTAACAATCAAGCCGAAAAACCGACATCCAACAATCAAATCAGTTCCCGAATTAGCTCCACTATGAAGTCAACTTCACAGCAATCGAAAAATTTCATCTTGAAACCCCTTCAACACTGGTACACCACCCAGAAGTAAAACCCACCTTCCAAAAATTCCAAAACTTTATTTAGTGCAACCCTTTTTTCTAATTTCAATCATCATCAAATCACAGATCATTACTCCCTAATTTTATCAAATCATGCACCAAATTTTCCAGAAATTGCAGCACAATTGAGTTCACAAAATGCAAAAAGAACACAAATTTTAAAGCTAAAAATACCTGAATTAGGAAAAGACGAGAAAGACTAGACTTGTATTTGGCAACTTTGGTGTACCCTTTTCATTGAATTCCAAGAAAAACACAATTAGTTAGCGTAAAGATGAAATCTTTCCACTATAATCACAATCATAGAAGTGCCCAATTAATAAAAATTGGGGAATTTTGAAAAAAAATTAGGGTTGAAAGCTTACTAGACTCGACTACCATGCGATATGAGTAATCGGAGCCGTCTGTTCCCGATGGCCTCCCGCCGGCCGATCTCCTCTGCTGCATTTTTCTATCTCCAAACCCAAGGTCGTCAGTTTTTCTTTGTTTTCTATGAGGTGTGTTTTTTTAAGTTTTTAGCTCTTGAGTTGGGTTTAAGAAATTTGACCCAAGTCAGATTTGTTTACGAATTACGAGTATAAGCTCAACTCGAACTCGGTTCAAGACTAGATTGATTCAGCTTGATTAGTTGGGATGTATTTCAGTTGTCGAGTAGTAAGGCCGAAAGTTAAGGGGGGGCGGGATTCACCATTTCTGCATTAAACTAAAACATGGAATTTGACTTTTGATATTAAAGCTTCAGTGTTTGATACTAATACGTACCCATTTTGGTTGTGTGACAATAGATTGTAAGAATACATTCATCATGAATTCATAACTCGGAATTTGATTACAAATCGTCTATTTTAAATAATGAAATTCATAATCCATACTAGTATATGATCCTAAGAAGATCGGTCATCGCTATGAAAATGCCAACATGTAATTGCATTGGCATTCCTCCGGATGTTCGATTAATTTGTTGTATTGTATCTAGAGTTACACGTTACATGTATACAATTATGCATAGGTTTGGTCTGAACGACCTAAAACATGCGTCAAAAAATCATTTCTAATGTCCTTTGAAAAAAGCTAATAAACCTACAAGAGGTGCATTAATATACGTAGTTGGTTCTGAATGAACAAAGTCTCCCCTAGAATCCTCATACTCATCTCTAATATCAGGTCCTCCAACAACAGCACCAACTAACACATTCGGGTTAGGATCACCACTGTAGAAGTACGACGATCCTTGTCGACATTCGACTTTTTCGGGATGATCTCGAATTGATGGCACAGATGAGCCTCTATGATGTATCTTCTGTGGAAATTTATTGCCATATCCCACCATGTATGACATGTTCAGAGGATTGTCTCCTAGTATGTAATTCACTTGTTGTCGCGCTATTTGTACCAGTCTTGATGGCTTAACGGCCACGTTTCCGCAATGTATGTCCCTCTTGGTACGACTTGAGAATCGAGCGTGAACTATGAGTAAAAATGACAAGGATGTAGGGTGTTGCATATTGCTCCCTCCAGCTTTGAACATTAGTCCTCCTAAACAAGACACGAAGTTAAAGAAAACCCGACAATGATATTAAACGAGCCCTTAAATTAACGGACAGGTAAATGCATGTATGTACCTGGAGAATAAGAAACTGTGTTGGTTGGTGATTCAGGCACTACAGAACATATGAATTTATCAGCGTTGTTGATAAATTGATTACGACCACCTAACTCCATCTGGATATAATTACAAAATCAGATCAAATTGTTAGCATTGTCAGTGAGAAATTTTGTATGCAGAGCATTCTGTACGTTTTCTGACAGTGAAACTTACCTTAGAAGCAAGGATGTTAATCCCAGCATGCTTAGTATCCCAGCCGAATTCGGAGAAGCTACCTCCACTGTAAGGTGGCTCCAGTTTGTAGATGTTTTTCTCAACGTAATCTGCGTAATAAGGTAATTTTGACGCTCTAAATATCCAGGTTGCAGCCCAAAGTAATTCATCCTGCAAGAAATTTTGTAATCTTTGATTATGATTATTTGTAAATTTGAGTTAAAATTTGTATGAAAATCTGGTGTTTGATCAATTTCTAATGTTTACCTGATAACCACTGTAATCACAGTAAAAAGAACAGACCCACATTCCTAGACTGTCATTGTATGAGCCACGGTATGTATCTGCAAAGGTGAAAACCTGTTGCACACACCACAAATTAAAATATTTCACGTCATTGAAATAGTTATGACAAACATACGATATACGGACTATTGTTAATGTACTAGACGTCTATATTAGGACTATTGTGACATTTTGTGAATTGTAATTGACGTGACAGATATATTAATTTTACAATTTACGTAGTCGTCTAAGACTATATATCATGTGATATGTGTGTTTCAATATATACAAGTGAGTATCAAAAAAAAGACTGAGAGACACATTACCGTCCTGGCCCTGCTTAGAAGACGAGCAGCATAGACACGGTTAGAAGCCCTCAACGCCATGGAAGAAGCAGCTAACGCAGCCGCGATTT
>JBBYHQ010000010.1:20276052-20286404 GCA_038382645.1 Spergularia azorica | reverse complement strand
GCGTGTTGGAGGTCCGGACCCATGTGCTCGTGGAACTCGATCACACTCCAAGCTAGCATGGTTGTGGTGAAGGCCATTGGGAAGTTAAACTTGACATTGTCACCAGCATCATAGTAGCCTCCTACTAAATCTATTTGCTTCTTCTTGAACTGAAATTGTCACAAATATATGTCACGAATATAAGTCTATGATATGGAGTACGTGCAAGGTGCGGCCGTACATTGTTTACACTATTTGGTTTAGTCTAAATATTGTCTGTTAGGCAACAATTGAAATGAACATGTTGTGAACTACCTACTCGTATTTCAATATTCCGGGATTCTTTATGTTCGATCACACGGTTACACTTACACTTATATGAATCTTATTATGAAAATTATTTGAAAGAGATTATGAAATAATTAGCTAACTCTAACCATTTGAACGCCATCGCGAAGAGCGGAATCTTTGCGCCAAGACATCCTTTGAGAAGGTGGCAACTTTCCTGATCTTTGCCCTTCAAAGAACAATATGCTCTTAGACAATGCATCTCCATAATCTGGCTTAATTGAGGCAAACGAAGTTGTCACTAGTATCGTCTTAAATATCATCAAACCCGTAACTAATACTAAAATTCTCGCCATTTTAAAGCTCGCTTTTGTAAAATCTCTATGTTAATTAGTACAACAATGTAGGTACTAATAATAATCTTTCGAACTACTTTTGTCACGCATATATAAGTTAATGTTGTAGATATGATATTAATGTATGATTAAGTGAACCAATAGTTTCTTGGAGAAGAAAAAAAGAGAAAGGTGCAAATGAGAGAGTGAAGAACAAGGGATCGGAGAAGTTTTAAAGGTGGCTGCGTTAATTGAGCAACGATAACCGTCAAAGATTGTGTGTGAGTTGTGCGATTAAAATTGAAGGGCAGTTAATTTAGGTATTGTACGTTGTTTGTGTTTATCAAGTTGACCTTTTGAAACTTGGTTGATTTTCTAAGTTAATATAATTTCGTAATATTTGATCATGAAATTTTCTTGGATTTCGTAATAGATTTGCAAACAAAAATCCCTTATTAGCTTGAATCTCTAGCAACAATGTCAAATGTCAACAACATTAACAATTGGAAAGGGGGCAAACATTCATGCATCTTAGGCAGCTTTCAGCTGAAGTATCGTGCATGATCTTTGTTTTCTGCCTTGCACATTTCGTTATATGTTAAAATTAATTTTGACTTTAATTTAACCCAAAATTGAGTATGATTTATATAATCGATCTGCTTTAGGACATTAAATCTTGTAAAATGCTTCGAATGTTTCTATCTAGTATGATTAAGTTAACCCGAAACTTTCATGCAAAATAGAATTTGATTTGAGTTCCTTAATTAATAATCATATATGATTTAAGGCACGAAGAATGTGACCAACCAAATTCTCTCCTACTACACTCCATTTTTATCGATGTTGTAGTTAAATAGATTCTCTTGTAAAGTCTTATCTCTAAAACTTGGAGACTTTTTTCTTTTTCATTTTTTAGGGCCATAAACTGGCCAAACTTTCATCTGACCAAAAAAAAAAAAAAAAACTCCAATCTCATCCTTCCTTTCTTTAGGGAACCCCATAACCTCATAATACGTAGGAGCCATATTATTTCCTCAGAAAACGACATTTCTAATGACTAATGTCAAGTACGTGTTACATATATATACAATAATTATGCATATGTTTAACAGACCTAAAAAACAAAGCATCAAGTTTTGTAAAAAAAGATCTAGAAATCATTTCTAGTGTCCTTTGAAAAAAGCTAATAGACCAACAAGGGGTGCATTAATGTATGTAGTTGGTTCTGAATGAGTAAAGTCTTTCCTAGAATCTTCATACTGATCCCTGATATCTGGTCCTCCAACAACAGCACCAACTAGAACATTTGGATCAGGAGCATCACTGAAGTAGTAAGTAGATCCTTGATGACATTCGATTTTTTCGGGATGATCTTGAATCGAAGGCACAGATGAGCCTCTATGATGTATCTTCTGCGGAAATTTACTGCCATATCCCACCATGTATGACATATTTAGTGGATTATCTCCTAGTATGTAATTCACCTGCTGCCGCGCTAGATGTGACAGTCTTAAGGGCTTGACCACCAAATTTCCGCAATGTATGTCCCTATTGAGACGACTTAAGAAGCGTGCGTAGACTATGAGTATAAATGACAAGGTTGTCGCGTGTTGCATATTGCTCCCTCCGTTTTTGAACATTAGCCCACCTATAAAACAAGACGCAAAAAGTTAAAAGAAAACCCGACAATGATATCAAACAAGCTCTTTAGTTAACGCAAAGGAAGATCTGATCTACCTGGAGAATAAGAAACAGTGTTTGTTGGTGATTCAGGCACCACAGAACATATGAATTTGTCCGCGTTGTTAATGAATTGATCAAGCGGAGCTAACTCCATCTGGTATAATAATTACAGAAATGATGATCAGATCAGAATTTTCAGTGTTGAAACAGAGAAAATTACTGTACGTATGCAGAACATTCTGATTTCTGACAGTGAAACTTACCTTAGAAGCAAGGATGTTAATTCCTGCATGCTTAGTTTCCCAGCCGAATTCAGCGAAACTACCTCCACTGTAAGGATACTCTAGTTTGTAGATGTTATTTACGACGTAATCTGCGTAATAAGTTAATTTTGTTGCTCTTTGTAACCAAGTTGCAGCCCACAGTAATTCATCCTGTAACAAATTTTCGAATGCTTCAGCCATAAATAAATCATAATTAGTATGTTAATTTGGGTTTGATTATCACTTCTTAATAATGTTTTACCTGATAACCACTGTAACTACAGTAGAAAGGACAAACCCACATTCCTAGACTCTCATTGTATGAGCCACGGTATGTATCTGCGAAGCTGAAAACCTGTTGCATATACACATAATAATTCACAGCATTTGCTTCATCGTCATTTTCTTATATACTCGTATACACATAGAAATATAGAATCCAAATGCCCTAATCTTCATTTTCGTGATGGACACGACACACAAGTCACATGAGTACATGACAATCATATGATATGCAGATGTTTTGCATTTTTTAGGTAGTGTTGGTTTATCTAGGAACAATGAGGCTCTTATACCACGTGAAAAACCATCTCAATGAAAAGTCGAAACTTATGGATGGCTGAGAATGAGACAATTGTTCAATACCTTAGCTTAACATGTTTCATATTAGTGCAAAATAGACACATACCGTCTTTGCCCGACTTAGAAGAAGAGCAGAATAGACACGATCCGAAGCCCTCAAGGCCATGGAAGAAGCAGCTAATGCGGCCGCGATTTCACCGGAAACTTCAGACCCAGGGGCTGTAGTGTTGACAGCAAAAGTAGTTCTAGGGGTGTCCATGTCCTCAGGCCTCTCCCAACAATTGTGATCAGCTTGACCCTCACCAACTTGAGCAAACACGACTCCGGGTATGCTGGTGCACTTTAGGAAGTAGTCCGTGGCCCATCGGATCGCCTCGAGAGCGTATTGGAGGTCCGGACCCATATGCTCGCCGAACTCGATCACACTCCAAGCTAGCATGGTTGTGGTGAAGGCCATTGGGAAGTTGAACTTGACATTGTCACCAGCATCATAGTAGCCTCCTAGTAAATCTATTTGCTGATTGTTGAACTGAAATTGTCACAATTTATAGCAGTCCGTCATTTAAATCAATGATATATGTTATACATAACGATAATTTGTTGCACCATCTGATTTAGTTTGAATTTCACGGTTCAAATAATGGGTTAGATGTTAATGATAATGGCAGAGAGGAAAACTCCTTGCTTTTCCACCCACGGCATGCCTAGTCAAATGAAACACGAAATCAACCATTAAAGCAACTTTAATTTTTTATCTCTTTTGGTCGATATTTGAAAAGTCACCGACACATGTCTTATAATACAGTTGCTCCGTTTATTGCATAATGGAATGCTCTTGCCTAAAACTTGTTACTATTTGACATTGTTATGCATTACTCGCTTACTTTGAGTGAAGAAAACTTGAAATGAAAAACACGCAAACAACGTACGTATACGTACTCATATTACGTAAGACATTGCTAGCTAGCTAGTGTAGCTACTCCATCTATCATGCATTTGCCGTTTTTCATAATGCTCCCATAATTACACATTCATATAATGATTTTTAAGTGAAGAGCGAGATTATTATGTAATAATCAAGTAACTCTAATCGTTTGATGGTTTTGAAAAAAAAAAAAAAAAAAAAAAAAAAAAAAAAAAAAAAAAACTCTAACCATTTGAACGCCGTCGAGGAGAGCAGAATCTTTGCGCCAAGACATCCTTTGAGAAGGTGGCAACTTCCCGGACCTTTGCCCTTCAAAGAACAATATGCTCTTAGATAATGCATCTCCATAATCCGGATTAATCGCAACAACTGAAGTCGCCACTAATATCGTCCTAATTATCATCAAACCGAAAATTAATACTAATCCTTTTACCATTTTGATCTAGACCGATCACTTTTGTAATATCTGTTTTTTCTTTGAAGGGTATCTCAATAATGTTAGTATTCTAGCTAGCTATATGCGTACCAATACTATGTTTGAACATATTTATGTCACGTATTTATAAGTGAACGAATGTCATAGGTGTGATAGTAATGTATAGAAATGTAAAGCCTAAGAAATAAGAGGGGGCAATGAGCTGAGAGAGTTAAGATCAAGGAAGATGTTTAAGGTTGGTGCGTTAATAATTAATTGATCGATTGTCCAAGATTGTGTGATTTGTGTGATTAAACAACCTAAAGGGTAGTTATTGTTAGTTAGCTAAGTTAGTGTTAATTGTTTTAAACTATCAAGTTGATCATGTTCAAATTTGGTTGATTTTCTAAGTTAATGCTTAGAACTTCATTTCATATTATTGCCTTTTCTGTGTCACATATTATTATTGGCTTATTGCATTACTATAGGTTATGACTTTTTCTTGGGTTTCGTAATAGATATGCAAACAATGCAAAATCCCTTATATCTCTATAGCAACATTGTCAAATGTCAACATTAACAATCAATTGGAAAGGCGGCAAACATTCATGCGTCTTTGACTTTCAGCTAAGCCTAAGCCCTAAGGTATTGTGCATGGCCAAAGTACATGGCCTGGTATATTCACGGTACGTACGGGCGAATTTTAGGGGTGTATGGAACGCAATGAGTGATGTTAATAAAATCTACGCCGAAAATTAACTAGTCCATCTTAATTAGATATATGCGGCGTTAGAACAACAATTCCAATCTAATCTTGTTATTGTTTTCATCCCGCGAATTTCACTCCGTCAAATAATCATATGTACTATCACCTGTTTCTTTAATTTCAACCTTTATTTATGTTGTTTGCGTGAATTGTTCTTGTATATACAAATCAAACTTAAAGACCTCACTAGTGAATAATAATACCTTCAATAATTGAAAATCCATACTTGAACTCATTTTTGTGTAAGACCATGTTTGAATTTTAATAGAACTGCAATATCCTGATTTGATCTGATCTGAATGCGTTTGATTTGAATGAATTTTTATATTCCGTATGTTTCTACATGATCTGAAATTCTTGGAAAATTAGCTGAATTCGGATTGATTAATACCAGAAGTAGACTATATGATTTTCATTTGAGATGAAAATGAGAATTCAATTGACTGATTTGTACGAATCTAATCAAATTAATCTAATTTTGATAACCAAAATCCAATATTTTTCATGTTAAATCAAAGAGAGCATAAACATCGACGATTAGCTCGCTATTAGTGATTAGAAAGTAGATTTTCCTTATTCTTGGGTGTTTTAATAGAAGTGACTAACACCACTTCAAACCTAAAACCCCTCGATAAACCCTAAACCCCAAAATCTCTCTCTGCTTTTTTTCCCCAATTCAATTTTTTTTTTTCCAGCAGCATCAAAAAATGTTCGTCCTAAGCCAATTAGAGCACAGATTAAGATTACCTCCGATGAAACTAGACATCCCTTTAGAAGAAGGAATCAAAGGCGAACTTGAGATCAACTTCTTGGACAAGGTTTCTCTTCAATTTTCCCGCCAATTTATCTTTTTTTTTTTTTCGTTTTTTGTAAACCCTAACCCTAATTTTAATTGGGATTTTTGCAGGTGATTCCCAAATTGGGTCTATGTGTATCTGTTTACGATATACAATCGATTGATGGTGGCTTTGTCGTGCCCAATGATGGTGCTCCCACTTATACGGTCCGTTTTTTTTTTTTTTTTTTTTTTTTTGATAGAAGTGAACTTGGTTGATTTTTGTGGATATGTTTGAAGAAATTTGGTTCAAAGATTGCTGCTTTTCTTTAATTCCTATTGTTTGAATTTGTCGATTTTCGATGTCTATGATTAGGGTTAAAGGTGATAATTTTGTGGTGATTAATAGAGGATTGTTATTTAGTTTAACAGTTTTTCTAACGTGTACGCCAATGACACATGTTAAGGACCCATTTCCTTCCTTTAATGAGATTTTCGTTAGTTTAATGTCTATGTTTCGACCAATTTAAAAGGCGGACTTTGGGTGTAATTAGTGATAGGGTGTGAGTGTTGATAGGATGGCATGGGCGACTGGGCGAGCCAAGGAGGCTTGAGGCAGAGGTGTGTTGAAGAATACTTGATGAGCTATTTTTGCTGGATATGTTTTGAATTTGAAGAAGTCACCTGAGTCTTCGAGCTAGCTACCACATAATTTTTAGAGTTAGGAAAGAGGTAAACAGGAGGTGAGCGATTGTGGAACAGGCGGTGCTTCTTTTGCTTCACTCCCGATGTTGGTGTGATGTGTGAAGTTTCCAGACTTGTTAGGTATTATGTCAGTTGCTAAGTAAATTTCCATACGGATTGCCTCTCTGTGATTGTCGTCAATTTGACATGGTGCAGGCCTCCTTGCTATCATTTGTGAGCACAGGTTGTATCTAGATGGCTACCTTAGTGTTTAAGGGTGTGCGCTCGTCAACTTAAATTAGTTGAACTTATCTGGTTTTAATTACTTTTTAACTTCTTTTTTGTGTGTGTGTTTTTAATTTATGTTAATTTGTCTTTTAAGTTTATTCTCTCCACGGGTTGTTTTTCTGGTTTATATTATTTTGTTTAAGTTTTGATCTATCTACACTCAATTTTTAATCTGATTGTTTTGTCATATTATCGACTCATGTTAACCGATTCCATACCATTTAAGGACTTCGGTGTTGTTGTTCGTTTTCTCTAATCGAGTGTAACCACGAAAGGCCCAAGCTCAGTACCATTTCAGTTATCTCGTATCATCGAATTTCAAAGTATTTTTTTTTAATCTTTGGGCCCTGACACACCTGCAGCTTGCTTGATACAGCTTAACTAGCTTAAATATTCATATGTGGACTGTGGTAACCTGTTAGGCCTGCACGTGGTATAATTTTTTCTCAGGGGTGAGGGTTTAAGACCCTGAAGTTGGTTAGATTCTAGTCTGTAGTGTACTGCTGTCTTCACGTACAAATTGACAGGAAAAAATCGTGATTTGGTTTTCTCACTTAATCTTCAAATCAAAAGTTATTTCTTTAGACTTGAATTTGTTTCAACGTTGCAATGGAATGCTACTTCGTTTCGCTTGATATATGAGTCTTGTTGGATTTCTCCTCTCCACCAGTGGTCCAGCTTAAATTTATGTTTTATCCAATTAAGCAATGTAAAGGTGGATTGAAATAATATTAAAGGATTCTATGCCCACAAATTTTTCTGATACAGCCAATATTCATTGGAAAAGATGTTGAAAAAGTGTTAAAGACGATGATATGACTGATGCCTGTGTCTTAGTAAATAAGAAAGAAAGGTGAGACGCTTGATTATTATGTACAAAGAGATACCGTTGGTCCATTAGACAGGCTCTTTCCACCCTTGATGAGAGATTTTTCGTTTGTGCTTCTTGACTACTTGAGTAGAAACTAGGATAACAACACGTTAATGAGACAATCTTGATTGGTTTTGTAGTGAATTATATCACTTCGCTGGTAATGGAAACTCGTACATGAAAAGTTCTTACTATCAGTTATCTATCACCCGTCTCCTGGATCAATTAATCTGGAATTCGTGTACACTGATCTGAGAACTTTTAATTTCTTAGAGGATTTGTTTTTATTCTACCTCTGACTGTTCAAGTATCATTTGCAGGTAGTTTTTCGCTTGATCATGTTCAAGCCATACGTTGGAGAGGTTTTAACGGGAAAACTGCGAGAGTCAGACACAACGGGTATCAAATGTATGTGGTTTAATGGCTTAATTGGCTGTTCCACTCTTCTTTCTCCTTTTACTCTCGAGTTTTGAAACAGGGTTGGTAATAGGATGTTATTTGCTATGTTTACCTAATGAACCCCCCCCCCTCTCTTTTGCGGGTTGGGTTCTGTATATAGAAGGAAAAGAACAAAGAAGAAAAAAAAGCAGAGATCTTAGTACCTTAACTGTAAGCATTGCACTTGAAGTCACGATCAAAGCTCACAGTTAATCTTATTCTGTATCTCATAAGTCATAAGTTTGCACCCTTCATAATTTTCTGTGCTTCTCTTTATTTGACTGAGATCATCTGTGTAGAGAAAGATCGTTTTTGATTGGTGTTTTGGATTGTACCATCTCTAAGCTGCCGCTTTTTTGTTCCTATATTAGAAATGAATCTCTCGCACTGCTTACTCCACTAATTAGTATTCTCGTTTGCTCCGTCTGAAGTGATTGCATCCTAATGGCGACCCTTGTGAATGCAGTGACACTTGGTTTTTTTGATGACATAAACATACCTTCATATGCTCTACCCGATCCTTCAAGTTTTGAACCTAATCCTCAGACACCGTAAGTATAATTATGCATTTCACCTGGTTTTGAATTTTGTTGGTTAAAGATACAAAGGAAAAAGAACAGAATGGAAATGATACAGGGGGTGGATATGCCAGTTGATCTCTTACTCCTAATTATCTTTCTGAAATTGCAGCAAAGAGAATAGATGGGTGTGGACGTATGAGGAGGGGGGGACTTTCTATATTGAGAAAGATGATGAGGTTAGGATTACCTGAATTTTCCTTTGTACAAATTACCATAGTGCTCGTCATTGGTCTCACTTAGGTTTTCCACTCATCTGCAGATACGCTTTCGAGTTACTCATGTTAGGTACCCTCCTATTCCTTTAGAACAAGAGGATGGTTCCAAGCCGTTCGCTCCAATGGAGGTTACTGTGAGTTCTTTTATCTTATTAGTCATTATCAGATGATAGGGAGCTCCTTAATCTCTCATCTTATTCATTTAGGATCTGCATCTGGTTATTAAGGATACGCTGTTTTTAACTTTTTAGTTGCTCCATTAAACTCTAATTTTTTCTATGCTCTGTGAATTTATTACTTTTGTATTCCAATGCCATATTAATCTCTTGGATTATTCCTCTTCCAGGGAGCAATAAACATGGAGGGTTTGGGCCCTGTAAAGTGGTGGTTCTGATCACTCTAGAGTTGATTCGTTGGAAAGATTCAGCCGTAGATATTGATAAGTTCATCGCATATCTCTTGTGATCAATCAATAGTTACAAATCGACAGCCAAGCTTCGTCTTCCCTGATTATCGGGTAATGGAGTACTCTAAACTGTCTGCTCCTGGTTTCGGGTTGTGATTGCCAGCTTTGTCAATATATTAATTTCCTGAGTGTAAGTTTAGTGAGTAATGGAACAAACAATGATATATGGAGTTTCTACCTTCTCTAGTCTAGGGGAAATGTTCTGTTTTTCGGAGGGTCCGATATTTCGACTTCACTAGCTAGTATCAATCGTGTGTCAAGCGGGATATAGGGAGATCTAAGAATCTCAACTTACATGTTTGAGTGGCCATGTTACTAACTTATGCTTGAAGCTCCCCACTTGTTAATGCTGAAATCTTATGATTCTACTAACATGGCACGTGAATTAAGTTGTCTGTCATTGGTTTCGCCATTAAATGTTGTGTTGACGACCGTACTTATACTTAGTATGTGATAAGAGACTAATCAACGTTTCTTTATATTACAACTTATCAAACCGAAACAGAAAACGTTTCTTTATACTTGCTGAATGCTCCTGTCATAAGATTCTACCCTTCATCTGGTTTTTAAGATGGTTTTCATATGTGGGCGACCGACGGTGTTTATGTCAGTGATGTTGCCGTGCACGCTCATCGTCTGAATACTCCTTACAGAGAGCGTAGCAATTCTCTAGATGAATCGAGTTATCGTTACCTATGTTTTACTAGTGGAATTCCGAACAATTAATTCAAATAATGCTCAAAAAAATAAAATTTATCAAAATGGGATTGTAAAAAACTTATTTATCGAAATGGGGTG
>JBBYHQ010000010.1:20243746-20257770 GCA_038382645.1 Spergularia azorica | reverse complement strand
AGGACCCGTTAGAAACGGGTCCGGGTCCGGGTCCATGATTTTGGAGCGGGTACCCGTTCATGCTCACCCCTAGCTAGTGCGCGGGTTGCCTTTTCGATCTCATCCACCTCTTTCAATTGCTATGGTACAAATTTTTATAATTTTTGGATAGCTCTGCATGATAGTATGGGCTAATTTGGTCATACTCCGTAGTTATTTCTACGATGTGTATCATACAAGTGATACAACTGAGAGCTGATGCACTAGTATCTACAGTAAATACCGTCCGATCCCTTAAACTACGAGTCTACGAGATGTTAAGATGTCGAGCGTCAATGCGTGATCCTTGTTACGACTTTGCACTATTGAAACCAGCAACATGTATGTATTGATGTAGTTAAATTGAATTGTAAGTACCACGTACTATATATTAAAACCTGAAACTAAGTCTTTCCTAGAACGACACTTGGCATTTATTAATTGGATAGAACATAAAAATAGCATTAAATATAATTATCGGTTAAGATATGGTAATAAATTATCATAGAGTCGTATAATATAGCTAATTTATGGAATATAATTATTATGGTAATTTATTAAAACAAAGATAAAGCCAACATTTTTCTTATAGAGTGAGTATAAACAATATAAATATATAGCCCGGGCATGCAAACTAGTTTACATTAAAAATCATATCCCCATACACTAAAATGATGCATGATTCTAATAATACGAGTACTTCTCAATTCAATTATCTGATCTTGTTCTCAAAACATTAAATGAGCGCACTGGAGGTGGACTGGTGGGTGAGTGTGAATTGTCTGATTTAGTTTTAAGCTAAATATTTGAGTAACATGTACCCGATGATATACAACTCCAAGTGTAATAAATACTCTAATGTGCGCATTAAAAGACTAGTGAAATTGGCGGGAGAATGGGTTGGAACTTGGAAGCATGTAATGTTCATGTAATTTCTCGCGTTTTCTGCACTTACATTCCCTAGGGTCTAAAACTCGAGACCTTTAGCTAATAACTAGTTAACTACGCTAAGTCGCTGATAAATGAAACTGAGGTTATCAAAACTATGAGCAAAGTAAAGACACGGCAAAAACCTTACACTTTTGTAACCATGGTCTATACATCACTTTTATCAGTACAATTTTCTCTGATTGAGAACATTACATTACATGATAAAACCGAAACTAAAACATCATATTCATACATTCATTGATTCATACACATAATTATGACATTAATTACTAGGGAGATTACTTTATTACTGATTAGCAATCTGATTAACCAAAGCAAGAGCATTACTAGTACACTGCATAACACCTTGAATTTGGGACATAACACTAGACTTAATCTTCCTGTTTAAGCCTTTAACCTCATCACCACAAGTGTTCAAATCAGTAAGAGCAGCACTGGCCCAAGTTAAAACGTTACTCATACGCCACCTAAATTCCCTAGGCCTGGACCGGACTGCCATTTGCAACTCATGGGCCGACATACCGAGCCGGTTCACGGTGTCTCCGATCTCTTCCATGCAGTCCTTAAGCACCCCAACTTCCTTGGGCCTTAGCCCTTTAGTGCGCCTCAGTTGGGCCATGTACGTCTTTGCGTTACGGGCCTTGGTTAGGCTTACGGTTAGTGCAGTTTGGGCCATTTGATGTGGGCTTTTTTGGATCGTTCTAGCGTAGGAAGAGAGTGTTTCGACGCACACTTTTGGGTAGGTTGTGGTGCTACATTTTGACTTAATGAAGGTATTGGTTTGTGTTGCGACGGTGGCAGTGGTAACGGCCGCGGATGCGGTTAGGAAGAGGAGGAAGAGTGAAAATGAGAAGGTACCCATAAAAGTTTTTCTTTTGGTATGTTTGAGAAAGATTTGGTAATATGTTGATTTTAATGTTATGTAACGTATAATATAATGTTGAAGGTGGGTGTATTTATATTGGAGGAGTAAAGAAGTCGGAAATTATGGGAAATGAATATGAAAGGATGGAAGGTGTTCACATGGATTGTTTCATTTCCACTTTAAGAAAGGACCCCATGTGAATTGGATCTGTATTAGTAACTTCACAAGTATTGCTACTAGTTTGCTCCTATGCTAGATTTGGGCGGATTCAACTAGAAAAAACAGTGTGAGGTACATCTCGAGCTCGGCCGATAAAGTTATTAAAACCGTTTTCTATTATGAGTAGGTTCAAAAACACGTTTGTATCGTTGTTATTCTTATGATACACTACCGTTTCTTTTGCTCAAGAATCTCTTGTGACAAACTTTGGATTCAACATCATAATAAATTGCCTAAACTTCTAAAGTGAGCACATCAAGATATGGACACTCTAGTAACACATCATGTTTTACTACTAGTAGCATATTAGACCCCAACAATATGAAAGGCAATTTGAACATCAAGCCGCACTAGTCCGGTCTAAATATTATCGTCTTACCGGTCGAGAATTGATAAAGATACCACAGTGCACTCATAGTTAAGTATTATCAGACGATATTAAGCACTCTGTTAAGTTTCATTAGTCATACTTATTTGGCACTTACTAAATGGATTAGCAAGTTGGTATAGTTGAACAAGAATTAATGGTCATTTCCCATTAAGAATTCGGAAAAGGATATAGTGGCTGCTGATGTGTTTGCGTAGCACACAAGCCGCAAGCAAATGTCTTATAATCTGAACTATTACTAAAGAATACGGAGTATTGTTCAGCATCTGTTTTGATCTTGGGAACATGATCCTGTGTGTGTATATGTTTGTTGATAAGTTAAACAATATATACAATTATTTTGATGTTCTAGTCTACTCATCATGTTTATCTTTCTACTGCCTTCCAATTCAATTTTGGTGTCTCGTGGAGATCTTTAAGTTTAAAATTATCATTACTTCGAGGGGGAGTCTTGGCGTACCGATAAAGGTATTGTCATGTGATCGATAGGTCACGGGTTTCAAGTCCTTTGAGCTTCCTATTTGACAAGAAAAGGCCTGTACACCCTTGTGGTGGAACTCTTTCCCGGACCCTCACTTAGCGGGGACGCCAATATACACCGGACTGCCCTTCCTTATTTCAATCAGTTTTGATTCATAAAGCTGATCTTTCACGTTAGACGATGTGAATCGAACCTTACTATAACTCCCAGGACACACGAGACATGAATATTTTGACCTCCATGAACACCTGTACTATTCATATCTCACATTTCATACAATATCTTATCCAATCAATTCCAAAATCTGAAATTAATGGTACCTCGGAGCTTGGGGTGCACAGGTTTACCCCATGTTTTCAAGAAACATCTAATACTGCCTATAGACATGAAAGTTTCTCAATTAATTTCGCTTGTTTAAAAAACCTATCACAGTTTTATTGGACAAGATTATCTATATTACATATTTTCGTGCTACCACTTGAGTTTTGACTAATGATGACTACTTGACCAATTCCATTGATTGAGTCGAACTTGTAAATTAAAAGGTTCGCTTTGTCTGCACTAAGGAAATTTTCTCTTCTATTTTGAAGTTGGAATAATATTATTACAGTCCAAAAAGAAGGTTAGACAAAGCAAGCCTTCTTCCTGCTTAAATGCCTCTTATTAATGCGTAATTCCCTTCACTTTTTCCCCGTCATTCTGCCTTATTGTAAGGGATGTGGCCTATTACGAAGTATTATGTTTGCAAATTGACAAACTGTCAGATTATCAAAGGTGTTGAAAACGCAACCCCGACCATGTCCATTAAAAAAAAAACTTTGTGTTAATCTCCACATGATTACAAGTATCACTTCTCCTATTGTAAGCGGGTTTATGAATATATATGATTCGACTGTGTAGTACATACTTGTGTCTCGGCCTTTATACATTTTCATGTTAACAAAACGAAGCAACAACTGAAAAGTCTTCGAGTACACACCATTTCTCGAGTAGATTTACACTACTGCTTACTTTTATAGCTCAGTGGCTCTTAAGAATGCACAACAACAATATGACGTTTGTTTCACATTAACTTTATAATTTAAATATCACTTCTCCTATTGTAAGCTGGTTTATGAATATATATGATTCGACAGTGGACTCGTGGAGTATATACTTGTGTTTCTCGACCTTTATATGTGTCCCGTGTAACACAATTACACAACAAAGCAACAACTGAAAAGTCCTGGAGTCCACACCATTTTTCGAGTACATTTACACTTCTGCTTACTTTTATAGTTCAATGGCTCTTAAGAATGTACAACAACAATATGATGTTTGTTTCACATTAACTTTATATATAAACTTTCCATTGTAAAGGCTTAAAATGTACATGATGCTTTCCCATTTGATCAGGAGTTGTAACTGCTATTACTCAGATATTTGAAGCTTCCTGTGCAGCTATACGATTACACGACCAGGGCTGTGTCATCTACGAATCTAAACCTCTGTCGTGCATCATCTTTCGCACTCTCTCCACATCGGTTGATCTTCCTAAGATTTCGTATATCCTTATCAAAAGCTCAAAGTTGCGTTCATTATCAGGCTCTAACTCGAAAAGCTTCTGAGCAGCTTTCTCGCCTATTTCTGCATTGGCGTGAATAAAACAGGCGTACAGCAATGCTCCCCATACAGTCGGACCAGCATCAAATTCCATTTCACTTGAATTAATAATAATGTCATAAGCTTCAGTTATCAGACCTGCCCTTCCATAGAGATTTACTATACAAGCATAATGCTCCAGACTCGAGTTAATTCGATACTTATCCCTCATTAACGAGAAAAACGACTCCCCCTCCCTCACTAAACCCAACTGTGCACAAGCTGACAGTACAGTCACAAATGTAATAGCATCTGGTGTAGCACCAATATTTTCCATCTGCTCAAAATAGGTTAGAGCTAGAGAGTCATTCTTATGGGCAGAAATGATTGAATTCCACGAAACTATGTCCCTTTCAGGCATGTAAGAAAACAGCCAACGTGCTTGATCCAAGAGGCCGCGGCAAGAGTAAAACACAAGCAAAGAGTTTGTAACTGGCAAACTCCATTCTAGCCCTTGACGAAGAACCCATCCATGAATTTGGCTTCCAATTCTTAATGACGAAATCTTAGACACAGTAGTCGATATAGTAACTTCATCAGGCTGTAATCCAGCTTCAAGCATTTCGCGAAAAATGTCAGTTGCCTTAGCTATAAGTCCATGGTGAATGTACCCTATAATCATCGAGTTCCACGAAACCAAATCCTTAGAACCAATTTTGTCGAAAACTTTCCTAGCTTTAACAATGTCACCACATTTGGCATACATGTCCACAAGAGCATTCAGCACAAACCCATCATTGTAAAAACCACTACGAACGACATGTCGATGGAGTTCCTCCCCAACAAAAATCGAACCAACGCCACTACACGCAACCAGAGCGCGAGGGAAGGTGTGTCTATCAGGCTCAACACCCTCTTCTTCCATCTGAAAATAAAGAGCAAGTGCATCCTCATACAGTCCTCGCTCAGTATAACCTGAAATAAGAGAATTCCAAACAAATGCAGACTCATCTCTGTTAGGCATTTCATCAAACAGTTGGTGTGCATCCTCAACTCTGCCACTTGCTGCGTATAATCTCAACAATTTCGACAAAACTCCTACATTTCTATACAAAATTCTAGGTGGGATTAATCGGTGAACTCGAATTCCATGTTCAATTGCATTCAATTTGAAGCAAGTTTCGAGAAGTGAACAAAATGTTTGTGGGTCGACATTAATGCGGCTTTTTGAAGAAGCTTCTTCAATATCACTAATTACTGCATCTAGGGCTTGGATTTTGGTTTGGGGTGATGGGTTTTGTTTGATTATAATTGGGTTTATATGTGAAAGATTGTTACTTTTGGTTTGATTAATTTGAGATTGATTTTGCTGTCTTTTCTTCTGTTTTCTGGGTTTGTTAAGCTTGTTGGAGAAGGAAGAGTGGGCAGTTAAAACTGCGGGTGTTGGAGCTGGTAAAGTTGTCAGCATTGTGTGAATTCAACAAGAAGAATCCCAACGAAAAAAACACCCTGAATGTGCTTGGCCTTTAGGCTATAAAGCTGGCAATTCGAGTTAACGGGTCGTGTATTCTGTTGACGAATTTCTCAATGTTGAAACTCTGAACTGCACCGGGTGACAAAATTTAGAACACAAATGAAAGAATGCATCTTCTGATATTATACTGAACAATGACAACGAATCAAACTTCGCGCACTTAGAGTTTCCAACATCATTTTGCTTTTCATTAATCTTGACCTGTTAGATGTCAGACAAGGTGCACAGTTCTTAGCTATAAGAAGCCGGGATGGCTGTGGAACTCAGTGCACCTTAAGAAGTTTCCACACAAGATTTCACCCATCTTGAACCAGGCAAAAAAAAAAACAACAGAAAAGGCGGTGTTGACAGGTTGATATTATTACAGTTGCTGTAACTACTGCCTTCACAGTTCACAGGTAGTCAGCTTTCACACTTCACAGCTAGTTAGCCTTCACACTTCACAGGTCACAGCAAGTCAGCCTTCACCAAAATGTCACTGTCGTAGTATCAAGGGACGATCCATTTCCAAAAAAAAAATCAGGATCTCCCAAGCTGTTGTTTGTCCAGCATGTAATCATACAATCATCGGCTGCCAAATGAAGATCACAAATGTTAGAATTATTGGAGTGTGTCAAGGTTAGTCACAAACAAACAAGTCCAGCGACATTGGGTGAACACAAAAGAAAGTTTGGAATTTGATGGAAGAAAAAGAAAAAGATACAAGGGATTAACAGCAAGGGATCAACTTTGGCCCAAAGCCGCAAATATGATAGGCAATGAAAGCATAAAGGGCAGACTCTTAGTGGTATAAACAACCTAGGAGGATAATCAAAGCATGCACTCTGTTTTTCCTAAAAGTGTATCTTTATCACAATGAATGAAGCTTCGACACTGAGATTACTGAATCATATGATCAGGCACGTCATAATTGCTCGACTTCTAATCGGTCGACCAAAAAGCATGCCTTGAAGCATTGAACTTCCAATTTTCTCCTCCCAAGACATTATGGAATAAGACCAATATTCTCAATCTCTAATATTAAAGACAAATTCTAAAAGAAAAACCTCGATCATCACAATATCAAAGGGATGTATGATATCAGGCCCATTAACACACCTCATGTACAGAAAAACTAGCACGAACTTGTTCAAAGATATCATCTTCTGTTCCGACTGCATTAATCTGCATACTCAAAAGCAATTTCAGAATTGTCAGGCTTCACCCAAAACTGAGAAATAATAAATCTATGATTATAAATGTCTTTAACTGTGCTGGTGATGGTATTAGACATCCAGGCTCATGGTAGGTACATTGTGGTGTGATGCCAAAGAATTTACGACAATAAGATTAGCTTTTCAATAGCAACTGCTGACCTTGTGAAGTATGCCTTTCTTTAAGTAGTAGTCGACGACAGGAAGACTTAATTCTCTGAACACTTGTAGACGCTTCTTAACTATTTCTTCACTATCATCAATCCTCCCCTAAAACAAAGAAGATATCAAGTGCACGTGTAAGATTCCTACAAAGGGACGGAAATACTAGTGCATTTCATCACTAGCTTGATCTCCATGAAGATTCTATGATCTGACAAATTGGAGGAAATACTTGCTAATGAACATACAACATTCTTCAAAGTACCTCGTTACGATTTAGGACTCGTTTCACCATTTCTTCCTCAGGGCAGTCAAAGAAAAGCACAAGATTTGGCGGTGCTCCAATCTGCATTATAACAATGATAGCCCATAAATCATGGTGCTGCTCTTTGAACTAACCAAAGAAGTTCTGGACTACTTCCAGTCTTTAATAGTTCCAAAAAATGTGACTTTATCACAGTTAAGTTTAGTTTTTGCAATTTGAGAATGTCAATATAGGTGAAGTTTAAATAACTCATATTTAGACAAGAAGACATGCCTTATTAAGTTATAATCACTATTCCATAGCCATAGGAATTGTAAACATTCATTATTGCAGTGCTAGTCAGGGTTAAGACCACAATGTAACTATGGTAAGTTGTTACTTTAGTGATTTAACAAAGAGCAATAGTAACTCACAATCCGTTCATATGCCAAACGATTTTCTTCAGTCCTTGGGAATCCATCGATAAGGTACTTGTGGTTATCACCAGATTTGATGGCTTTCTGGATCAACTTTACTGTGACCTCGGAAGGGACAATTTTGCCCTCTTTGATAATTTCAAGAATCATGGCACTGAGAATGAAACCTTGCACGTCATATATCTATCTCAAGATGCAAGTAAAGATCATATAATCATCAGAAAACATCTGTACCCATGTTTACTCGCAGACGATATCTCGTTTCTTAACAAATCTCCAGCACTCAAGTGGGTAAATCCATATGTCTCCACAATCTTTGCACATTGTGTACCTTTCCCGCTTCCTGGACCACCTATACACATGAGCTTTAATCAATTAACTTTATAAGTTATAGAGATAAACATCACAGTTTGATTGGCAATACAACACAGCCACTAAGTAAAAAAGCGGCCATCATGAGAATTACCCAAGACAAACGCTATAAACTGTGGCACCTTGTTGGAAAAACCTCTACCCTGCACCCACAAAGGCCACAACTGATGAGAAGATTGAGAGAGAAACACTTCCACTTATCTCTGGAATTTCTGCATTAATGGCATTCAAAAGATGTAAGGCGCTAAGTGATCCAAGAGGTAATCTGACCTCTAAATATGAAAAAGTTTGCTAATATGAAAAACATTTGCTAATTTTCAAACTCTTGTAGGAGTCTAAACAAATTTCACCTCATTTTAAAGTGACAGAAGTAAGCCCATCTGTGTTATATTGAACTCTCCTAAATCAAATTCGATTAAGATGCTAGAAATTACAAAGTAACTCATCCTGCTGAAACAAGTTTTAGAATCTTCATTAATCTGACAAGATGAGATAAAGGGTATACGATAATGAGTTAATGACAGATGCCAAGCAAACTCTAGTAGTCAGTGAAGTACCACAGTTGCAGTATCAGTACAGAATCCTTCTAGAGTCCTTAAGCAATGAGAAGCCTGCAATTGAGGAAAGCAATAAGGTTACATAAACTCCCAATTTTTTTTAATTTTTTTTTATCGTGGATACATTTGTTCAAGATATTCATGAACCCAACATCATAAATCATAGACATCTTAAGCGGAATATATGATTAGGGGGCTTAGGCATTAGGCAAATAACCAATGTACCAATCCCATCAAACCAAGATTAGAACTGAATAGCAGAAACAAAACACCAAAAACGAGAATTTCTTCAAACCTCACTTTTAGCATTACCTGAACATTAATATTCAATATTCGTGAGGATTGATTAACGTCACTTAAAATGATGACTTTTTTATAAGCTACACTGGGTGAGCTTTTCATTGACAACTCTATATCTTCTTTTGGTGTATCTGTCAAGCGCATTATAGATTTCGGCAGCACTGTGGATGACTTTACCTTGAGGCGTTTCTACGGAGCTAAAGGCCCTTCCAGGTTTTGACGTGTTTCATTGCTTTTATGAACAACACACTGCTCGTGGTTGTCCTTTTTTCTCTTTCCTTGTGGAATCATATATTTAAGCTTTCACAGAGGCTGTGGAAGTGTGTTTTTCTTAGTTTCAAGTATTACTCGTTAAACCCTACGGAGAAACTCCGAGATCACTCTATTCCATATATACACTGAAGTGCATTTGCAGTTAACAAGAATCTACCTTGTTAACGAAGATTGGAAGAGATTAGCTTAGATTTAAGTTGAAGCATTGGTGAACTCAACATCATTAGACTCGATTACTACAGTGAATGTCGTAAATCACTGTCCCAAATCGCGTCTTTACTTATCATACACAAAGCAAAATTATCATCCAAATTATCACTAATAAGCACTAACCCCAAGTTTCATAGGATCAAATGACAATTTACGAATCCATCTTCAAAACATCAAATGATTAGTTGAGTAATCTACAATCTACTAGCTCAAAGTAAACAACTTTTTTCCCATTAGCTTAATATGATCAGCATAATTAACCCAAAATCGCCATTAAAACCAATGCCAACTATGGCCAAGATCAAAGCTCCTCCAAAAAAACAACAACCATGATCAGACAAAATAACACTAGAAATAATTACCAATCAGAGCTCATTATTACCCAGAAAAACCTGATGTTTAATCATACAAAAGATTACTAACAAATCATAGCATAAGTTTAATATAAGCATGTTTTCATTTAATTGAATTATTAATTAAATTAGTAATGAAATTGGTAAATCTAACAGAAAATTAAGGACCCAGAAAAAAAAAATACCTGATTAAGATTGAGAAAAGTTGATCTAGAAGAGTTAAGTAGAGGGGTAAGATTGAGAGAAATTCGTCTCAACATTTCTGCGGATTTTGTTTATCTAGTTTCTGGGCAGAATTTTTGATGGGTTTCGAGACTCGAGTTTCCGAGTTAAAGAAACAGAAAGAACGTGATGAAGAAGATTGTTATTGCGTACTTTATTAAACAGTTGATATATACGATGTAATTAAATAACTGTTCAATAAGTTTACATCAATGGCCTATTAGCTCAGTTGGTTAGAGCGTCATGTTAATAACGCGAAGGTCACAGGTTCGAAACCTGTATAAGCCACTTTTTGTTATTGGGGATTTTTTTTTTTTTTTTTGTCTTAATTTCTTTCTGTATTCTTGGTATTTTTCAGAATAATTGTAAGTACGGGTTATCTCCATTATTCCCGGAATTTTAAATTGTCGGGGGATTATTCAAAAATCACAATAAGTGATAACAAACGTTACTCAGCCTTGCATCAAGACACGCCCGTTATTTCATTATTGTTTTTTGATTTGAGATCCATTTTAAGGATTTTCACGATATAACAAATGTTGAACGATAGTAAAAAAAAAAACACTGATTTATTATCCATGTGCATTCTATGACAATATGGCTTTAGATCAAACATGTAAACTTAATAAAAAAAAAAAAAAAAAAAAAAACCTTACTTGCTATACATATGTACACCTTCAAAAGCTCTTGTGAGCCAGCAAGTTTAAGGATCCAGACAAGAATGAGATTGAGCAAAATTTCTATGCCTTAAAACATGATCTTATATGCACAAAAGGAAGTCATACTTGGCTTAATGACATTAGGTCGGTCGTACTTTTAACCAAGATGTTCCCAGTTTCTATGGTAGCAACTAACGCGAGGAGTCTACAGCATTGGCAACTCCAATAATAGCGAGGAAAAAGCTCTATGCAAGGGCACAGACATCGCAAGGAGCGTCTTGAGCCAGGCATCCAGGTCTCAGGCAGGCTGCTGCATTATGCATCTTAGGCGCCAAACTTTCTGACTCCTGATAAGAATATCTGAAATGTACATGGGTAGCCATTGGCTGCTCTCGAGTACTCGAATACCATATATACATTCACTTCAAAGGAATGGTCTTGCTTCCATGACAAGCACCAGGTGATTGCAGAGATGTTTCTCTGTCGAATTTACCATAGATTTTGTCATTGCATTGAGGACTCAGTTTGATCTTGTACGTCTTTAATGCTCTTCACAACTAGATCATAGTTGATGGATGCCAAATTTGACAGGTTCTGTTAGAATAAGAAATGTACTCCGTATTCAGTAGTCGTCATCCAAAAATTAAACGACGTCAATCAAGATTAAGCATACAGTTAACCCCAAAATAAAAGGTTTGCCAATTTGGAGCAAGGCAATGAGTATAATCTCATCGAAACGTTTACCTTGAAAGAAAAATTGCTGAAAGAGTACTTCACTTGGAGGTTCCTGTTTCCGAACTCTGCCAAATTCCCACATTCATCTCCCTGGTTTACATATGAAAAGATGACATTAACCATTAGTGGCACAAGAGTAATGTCATCATCACAGTTAATATAGCACGATTTCCTATCTGAGTAATCGAAGTGTGTGTATATAGAACCTAACACTTTTACTGTGTTCCTTGGAGTAGTACTTACATCCTCATCTGCTGGATTGCTGAAAGATCCGCTGCTAAATGAATCACTGCCACTCTCAGACATGTAATCAAAGTCACTAGCTCCAACTACATGGTCTTCCTCGGGATTCCATACATAACGGCTCATGAAGTAACTCGTGTCAAATGCTCCTTCTGTCGAGGGAACAAACATGGCCTGTGGTGCACATATCACTTCAGTAGGCTTGCAACAAATCAACTGGCAATTATCTGAATAAGAGACAGTGAACAAACCTTTTGTCTTGCAAGGGTATCCCAGTTGATATCCTTGAAGAAACAATGCTCTTTTACCTGTGGAACGGGATCAAAGTTGCTTATTTCCACATTAAAGAATAACTGCCTAAGAACCTAAACGATGGCAATAAACAATTTTACCTCTTTAGCTCCAGTTGCTCCTAGTCGTTGAACTGGATTTTCTATCATTAATCTGAGCTAGTAAGAAGGACACTGTTAAGACAAAGGTCTAACTATCCAAATTTTTGGTCCACATCTCAAGAAGTTAATAAAATGTTGTTGTCTTGCTCAACTGACATTTATTATGGATGTATAGTTTTAGAACAACAGGATTAACAACTAAATCACAGATGAAAAACACATGGGTGGATTATCATTTCCAGATCAGCATTAAAGAGTCTTGAGAAACATCAGTTGAAAGTACTCGGCTGAGATATGTATAAAAAGAGGTATCAGTTGTTAGCTAAGATCAAATCCTATAACTTACTTGTTGATTAAGTCGTACGCTTCATAACTCATTTCCTCAGGGACCTTAGGCCATGGGATATCATGATTCATGATGTTATCAAAAATTTGCTGCCAAAAAGAAAAAGAAATGTATACATGAGCGCGATATACATACAGGCAAAGCTCATGAATAACTGATACCTTGAGAGACGAGCAAAACTGTCTATCTGATAAAATCGACAACAAGCAAGAAAGATTGTATATGTGTGCCATGTAGCTTATATTTTCGAAGTTTCTAATGTGAAATGAAATGTTTGGCACAGAGATTCACAAGTACAAGTGTACAATCTAATAACTACTAATAAATATTTGACCCAACATCACATATTTCCCAATTTGAAGAAATGCAAGTCCAGGCAAACATGAGAACACCGAAACAATGAAAGATATTCCAATAGCTCCTTCAAATATCTATTTACCTGAGGATTCTCAGCATTGAATGGTGGAATTCCTACAAGAAGCTCAAAAAGAATAACTCCTACTGACCACCAATCAGCTGTTGCACCTGGACCAAAAATGGAAGAGCGACGCAAAACAGTAAGAAATGACATGCAATAATGCTATAACTTCTTTGATAAAACGAAAAAACATATATCAGACCATGTCCCATTCCAAGAAGTATCTCCGGAGCTAAATAATCAGGAGTGCCTACAACAGCGTGTTTCTGGCGTTGCTCTCGTCTTGGTGTTTGATTCAAAGTAGAATCAGGATTCTCGTCACCCAGAAAACCAGAGGTGCTAACTGGTGGGCCAGCTAAGTCATCGGTGCTGTTGATGAGACCAACCTTAGAGAGCCCAAAATCTGTCAACTGTGACAGTCCATTAGAGGTTCGTGAGACAAATACAGTCTAACCAGACAAAGAAACACAATATACCTATCATTTTATCCATAAGTAATTTTCTATTTATTATGACCCACGATAAGTTTCTAAGCACAAAAAAATTTAGGGTCACCTTTGAGATAACAAGTTTCCA
The DNA here is from genome assembly GCA_038382645.1 of Spergularia azorica. Taxonomy (NCBI): domain Eukaryota; kingdom Viridiplantae; phylum Streptophyta; class Magnoliopsida; order Caryophyllales; family Caryophyllaceae; genus Spergularia; species Spergularia azorica. The sequence goes on along the minus strand of JBBYHQ010000010.1, from coordinate 20,244,041 downwards.
AATGGCTGATATCAAGTAACAGTCAGATTGAAAAGAGATACTGACCTTAATATGACCATCAGGGCCAATTAACAAGTTGTCAGGCTTGAGATCTCTGTGAATAACATTTAGCTGATGCAAATATTCCAACGCAAGAACCTGAATGGAAGAGAACCACGAGAAGAGGGGCGTAAAAAATAGGAGACTAGGAGTCTAGGAATATGCTGATATCTCTTGAAATGAGACATTTGTACAAGGCCAGCCTCAGTAGGAATGATGGTAACCAAAGTAATAGGGTATACTTACAACTTCAGCT
>JBBYHQ010000010.1:20154677-20165026 GCA_038382645.1 Spergularia azorica | reverse complement strand
AACAAAAAATACACAAAATTGTACTTAAAGTACATTAAATTAGGGTAAAAGTACATCAATTTCTATGTTAAAGTACATAACACGAGAAACGAGAGTACGTACTCTCGGGTGTACACAATAATTTACCGGGAGCAGCGGAGAGAACGAGAGAAAGAAAGGAGGAGAGTGAGTGATGGAGAGAGTGTGTACGTAGCCAAAGTGCATCAACGGGCCAGATTTCAGCACATCAACGGGCCAGATTTCAGCAGATCAACGGGTCAGATTTCAGCTTAAAACGAGGCCAGCTCACAGCCGTCCGATTCGGCACTGTTCCAATGAACAGCTAACTTGCCTTAGACACTTTTAGAAGGTGTATAGATAAGAGTCCTAATATAGCTAGTTTTTCCACGAGTCAATCCAAAGTAGTCATTTATAATTGTCTTGATAAGCTATTATCTTATCTCTTCATAAGATAAAGGAATTTCATTCCAAACTCTGAATTTTCTTATTATTAGCATGCGATGGGATTCTTCTACTTAACAAAAAAGGGCTGCGTGTGTTTGTGTGAGAATAAAACTATCAATATCCTTAGAAAATACTAGTTTGATGGCCCGTGCAACGTCCGGGCTACTCAAGTTTAAATTTTAAAATTATGTAAACGAAATTTTTTATCTAAAACCTAAAATCTCATTTTAAACACCCGTGTGATATTTGTAATGTAGTTCGATGGAAACTCACCTTTAAAAACCTAAAGTCATGTTTCGAACACCCGTGGGATATTTGTAACGTAATTAGATGGAAACTCACCTTTAAAAACCTAAAATCTCATTTCGAGCACTCGTGTGATATTTGTAATTTAATTAGAGGAAAAGTCACATTTCAAAAACCAAAGTCCCATTTTGAAACACCCGTGGATATTTGATCAAATTGCCATAAATCAAGTAATTACTATATTACATAACTATTTTCCATAAATCAAGTAATAGTGTTATTTTATTAGAATAATATTACCATGATGTTGAAACACCCGTGGGATATTTGATCAAATTGCCATAAATCAATCAATTAATATATTAAATAACTATTTTCCATAAATCAAGTAATAATGTTATTTTATTAGAATAATATTACCTTATACTTACCATATCCTATTTTGGATAAACATTATTTATAATATAATAATATTATTATATGACACGTGTTAGCGTGGAAATTGAGCGGGTTCTGGATTACATATATATATTAGATTAGATAGAGACACGTCTTGCCTATGACAACCAATAATTCTCATCAATACGATTATAGTAAGTCTACCACCAATAATACTTTTTTTTTTTGGTTACACCACCAATAATACTTTTATTATAATCTAATCTATTTTCGTAAATTAATCCACGATTCCTTTTTTTATTATCTGGTGATTTTTTTTTCTTAGAAAAAAATGATTGTAATGACGCTTTGTAAAGATGACTATAACTTTTGATAGCTTTAACTCTTATTTTCTTGGCCATCAAAACTTTTGGATTGTGTTATTAGGGTTTCTAATAGAGCCGAACAATTTTTGGGATCAAATCTTGGGCTACCAGCCTACCACTCATCTCCGTAGTGAAAATTGGAAGATGCAATGACACTTGCGCTTGTTGAATTGGACAATTTCTGTGGATCCATTCACTTTTTTTGTGGACACTTACTCGTTGCTTTTACTTCGGCATCTTGTTGGATCTTTTTCAAATTTATGGGTTTACGGCCAAGCTAAGGCATACGTGTAATTTCATTTTCATACTCAAATCATTTAAAATTTCTGCATATTCTTCCTCTTATATCGGTTTTGGAGTACAATGAAAAAAAATGCAAAAAGAGACATTAAAAAAAAAACAAAAGATGGCCACCAATAATACAATCATGAATTTCAAGGACTAAAAGAGACATTTTCGCCTTCTACCGTTCTACTCGTATTGTAGTCAATGGGTTTGGCTCATCTTCCGATTTTTAAAAACCAATAATGCGTTTTTGAAAACCATAGGGCCCGTTCAGTATCATTGTCGTTTTCAGTTTTTTTTTTTTTTTTTTTTTTGCGTGAAAATTTTAGTTTAATAAGTTACAAAATTAACTTTAAATGGTTTGGTTCCATAATAGTTATATAGAAAATGAAAACTGACAACTAAAAATTGAAAACCACTTTTTATGGTTTTTAAAAACGGAACTTTGGTTTTCAAAAAAATAGAAAACTGAAAACAAAAAGCAATACCAAACAGGCCTTATATAAAAGTGGTTTTTAGTTGACAAATTTCATTTTCAAATTCAATACATTATTATTGAAGCGACTAATTTGATTTAGGGTATGTTTGGTAGCCAAGTAGAAGGTAGCATTTAGCGTTTTGACCAAGTTAGAATGCTACTTGACATATTTGGCTGTACATTTGTTTTTAGCATTTGAAATAGCATTTAGCGTTTTAAGGAGCATTTGGCAAATGCTATTATAAGTAGCATTTCTCATAGAAAGTAGCGTTTCTGATTTTCTAATTTTCTGATATATATCATCTTAATAACTCAACAGCTAGTGATCATGCCAAACAAGTCATTGTTAACAGCTACTTTTCAGCCAACAGCTAAAAGCTATCTGCTAACAACTAACAGCTAGTCAAACTGCTAACAGCTACTTGAACAGCTAAATGCTACCTGAACAACTATTACTACCAAACACATCCTTAGAGATTAAAAGGTTCATATTATACTTTCTTTTTATTCCTTATTTTTCTCTTTGTTTTTCTTTTTTCTTTTTTACCTTCTATCTCCCCCTCCCCTTCCCCCACCCATCTGGGCCGCCACCACGCACGACCTTTCTCCGGCTACATCCGCGACACACCAAGAGGAGCGCACACCACCAGCGACTCATCCCGGGCCACCGAACCTCACTCCTCCGCGCCATATGTCCACTGTGACCCCCCTCCATCGTTCTCTCTCTACCACTATGAACACACTTGATTGATTCTGCATTCCAAATCTGGGTTGTTCGTCTCCGGAATCTTGGCCGTTGTTGGCCGTAGGTGAGAGAAAATGGGGGAGGAGTCAGCGTGAAAGAGATTGGGGGATTTGGTCGCCGGCGAATGGCGGTTATGACGGTGGTGAGAGTGATGGTGTTAGTGGTGGTTGGGTCTTACCGGCGGCGGGGGTGGGTGTAGGGATTGGGTGAGTCGTGGTAGGGTTGGCAAACCAGACCGGACCCGATTCGTTGACGCGAAAATTTGACCCCATAAGACTCGAAATTGTGATCAATCAAACCCGACAAGACCCGACCCAATGATGACCCAAACCGATACAACCCGATGATGGCCCGACCCGTAACCGACCCGACCTCCTGTTACCCGACAATGACCAGACTGATAATGTTAAAACTTGAAATAACGTCCATAAATGACCATTAGTAACTAAAACCAATTGTGACTCTACTCGAAACCGACCCAATCTGGCACAAAATTTCCTTGATAGTTACGAACCAAAACCGGCCCGAAAAATCATCTGACCCGATATGACTTGACCTGATACGAATCGACCCGTCATAACCCGACCCAGAACCGACTCGACGACCCATTTGCCACCCCTAGTCGTGGGTGTGGTCTGGGGATTGGGTTTTGTTCAATTTTTTAATTTTGAATCATGGACCCATCTAGCCAGTTATTAATGTACAAGACTTGGGTGTTAGTGTGTTACACAGCTTGCAATAAACATGACCATTGCAGTATTGGCAGTTCTGAACGCTTTTCTGAGCCACACTCATGGTGTTTCTTTTTTCCTCATGACTTTGAATGTTACACACAACGCTGACACTCGCATTTATTTGGTATATGACTTTGAATAAACAAGGACAATTAGACCTATCTACTTGCTCTTCTTTTCATGTTTCCATCCACACTTTGTTCTTGTTTTTCTGTTCATCCGGAATACAATAAAGAAAGTTTGAGATGTGTTTAACGAATTATATATAGTTTTACGGTATGCTGGGTCGGATTGGTGAAATGTAATCACCATTACCGCCCATTAAGTCACATTGGATAGTGAGAGATTTGGGTATAAACGTCATTAGTTACTATGGAATGAGATCTCCCTTAAACTTAGTCACTTGACCCATGTAATTGTTATTACTACTTCCTCCCTTTTTTTGACTTGCAAGACCCTTTTCTCCCTCTGAATTTTGACATCTTTGTATTGATTTCATTCCCGTACATTTTGAGGATTAGACACAACAAAAAAAAAAATAACATAATGTTATTTCCCTTTTAAATTAGACTTTATTAATACTCGTTGATAGAAACATTACTCAATATTAGGGGGGCAAATTCTATTTAAAGACAGTCTTATATAACGAGGCCAACTTATTGGTACATTATTAGGTACAGTAAATAAAATTTTAAATTCAAATATTAATAAGTACCCACCCCACCTTTTTCCCTTTTCTTACTCCTCTGCCCCTCCACGCCTCCTCGTAACTCTAAGAAAATTTCATACTATTACTCTTTGTTTCCAGTCTTTCCTTTGAATGTTGTTCGTGCTTATTTTCGAAGCGGATGGTGGAATTTATTCTTCTGATAGGATAGATTGAGCTGTGGTTTTGTGACAGTGATGGGAGTATTGGACTTTACTCAATTACATTTACTTGGTATTGATATGACACAGTGACACTTATTGTTACTTGACATGCAAGAAACATCGACCGTTGGAGTATTCCTGAACGCTTTTTCAAAGCCATTCATTTTTCTGTTTTAAAATTGTTCTGCAATACCTCGGATTCAGGCAAAGCTGGGGTTGATATTAGAAAAGCTCTCACAATTGATCCAAACAATAAGTGTGTTGATCCTAACCAAATCTCATGTGCATTTACTTAATTGGTTCATTAATTCTTCTAACAACGACACGATTATTATACCTGGTGCACTGCCTCAAGAGATTCCTGCCTATAACAAGTATATTAACACAGAGAATGTTTGTCGATGAACTATAATCGACTGTGATTCTCCTTCACAATGAAGGAGTGCAAATAGTTTAGTGAGTCATTTTTATGACGGTAATTGGCATTTTCTTAATCATATTCTAATGTTGTCCACAGGGATATCAAACTTGTACTCAATATGATAAAAGGCAAAGCAAAAAGAGTATGCCTTACAACAAGCTGAGCTTTTAGGCACGATGATCTCCAAAATGGTTAGCTAGTTCATTCTTTGGATCTGTGTAATTAAGTACATGTTCGTACACATTATGACGTTAACTCTGTTTGTTTAGCATTTAGCATAATCTCAAAATCTTGACAAATGTTAATTTGTTCTAGAATTGTGCTGTCTACTGTTCTATGACTTAATACAAGTTTGTACAATGCAATTTTCCATGAAATGGGCTGTATTTTATACATAAAGATCGACGACAACCATGAAACAAAAATATGACGATCATCGTAGATTATATTTTATAAAACGGACATAGAGTTCACTTAGAAGTTAGAATCAACATGCAATGCATGAGTATGCCATTTAAATTATTAGGACTTTTAATGTTAGTATATGTCATTATTTTACCATATTAGTCATATTCTGTGTGCTTTACCAACCGAGGATAATGATGTGTAATTTGTATTTCCCCCCTATATGATGACTTAAAAGTCTTACGATGCCGAATCGTGAGTGCTATATGATACTCCATTACACCATCAGTTGATCAATAGCTAGTAACGGGTGATGATCCTCTAGATTTTGAATTTGGTAGAGTTAATAGAGTTTACCAAAACAAGTAATAAGACAAAATAAAAAGAATTTTGTGGATCCCAACACGCTAGTAACCATTCGTTTTGTTTGAATTCTTAAATGAAGCAAGAGACTAAATTTCATGCGTGATCTTTAATTTCAGACAAACATACTTCTAGTCGGTCTATAAATGACTAAAAAGTGGACCATATATATGTTCAGTTGATCATATAAATATTCATAATTTTCAATGCTATTACGTTTCAATGCTCCATTTCCTTTGAATGTTTGTTTCTTTTAATCAATGTTTTTTTTTAGGTACGAAGGAGCAACTAATGTTGCGGGGGTAGGGGTATGAGAATTTGAACTCGGGACATTCCCCAGGCAGGTTGAGTTCTTAACCACTAGGCTAACCTTGATCCTCTTCTTTTAATCAATGTGAGTATGTGACAATGATGAGAGTGGAGATTTAAAGAGAGGAGTAGGACCGTCGGTGGAAGGAGAGAGGTGAGAGAGGTGAACAAGGTACCTCTGAATTTATTCAAGGTAACAATGAATAGTGAAAATGTGATTAGTTCTATTCGTTGGAATTAATTAAATAGCTACCATGAAAAATTGTTATCATATGAGGCATTTTGATAAATGTTTCGATCTTTCCCAAACTAGGAATAACTACCCTATCATTTCGTAAAATTTTGCATCAAGTCTAAGCTTTGTGGCCAAGTAATTTGCATACACGTGATTTTCATATTTTGTTGACTTAACATATCTTGATCATATTCCATTACCTCTCTTAGTCGATATGATCATAAACAAGTGTGTTCTACAATCATAAAAGAAGAAATGACAACCAGTAGTAACTCAAATAGTCAAATTATTATAAATATTAAAAGACACATTTTGGCCTTCTTAATATTCTTATTCAGATATTCTATGGCTTCTTTTTTTATGGATCGAAAGAGATTTTACCAATTTGATTAATTATTTGAGTAATATGATCAGATTCAGACCCGTGGCTATATTTAGCGAAATGCATGGTGCATCAAACTCTCAACTGTGATACAAAACCCTCAAAAAAAAAAAAAAAAAAAAAAAACTGTGATACAAAACAATTATGTAGAGACGGGGTTGTAATTGCAACAAACCGTGCCATATTTACTCATATGTTAGCCTATCATGACGTACGATAGAATGGTTGGTTTGGAATCAGCTACACATTCAAACTCAACAAAAGTAAAATCAAAGAATGTCACGATACGTAGTTTTACGTTCATTTAGAGTTAACCTCTTCTATTATACATCTTTGTCATAATCATGATAAGGAGTACGAGAACATCATAAGAAGTCTTATATTGCATTCTTAATTTTGTTAGCTGTGGCTAAAGTTGGAGTTTCATTCCTCAGAGAAACGAAAAAATTCTCTCAACTCTGTATCTAAATTCAATGATCAAGCTTGTAGGTGATCCTATCACTGTACACATTAATTTGTACATCTCTAAGGCGAGTGGTATTGATAACATAAAGTGTAACTTATGTGAAGAGTCCGAAAATGAGTATAAGAAGTGTAACGATTACATCCTATATTTGTCACCTAATTGTATCATTGCGATAATGTGTACAAATTCAATTTTATAGCAGAACTTATAATGTTTCTACAAGTAGTGACTTCCTTGCAATTTTCAATTTTTTTCGCAAAATTAGAAGACATGATTTTAGTTATGTATGTAATGTGGTGTTCATTTTGGTTTAGATCCGTCAAACAAGTCAAGCTTAGATTTTTGGTCTTATGAATTTGATGTGATGTTTAATTTTAACTAAGACATTTTGTTTAGATACCTCAAACAAGTCATCAATCTGAGATCACTAAGGGCCCCTTCAATAAGTTGTTTAGGTAATAATATCAATATATATGTTGAGGGGGAACTTGTTTGCATAATTGATCTTGCCTAAAAGAAAAGAGCTCTTCAGTTTCAACCCCCTTTTCAGCCCATGTATATAGAGGGATTTTAGGGTGCTTGACAAACACTGCAGATTACCACAATAAATCAATTTTAAATATTTTTTCTCATTTTCCTAAATTTAATCAATAATTATATTAGAAATTTTAATAAATTATTTTTTCCCATACTTTTTACACTGGCTTACTACCCCTTCTCCTCAACCCACCCTAAGCCGGGGTTCTGCCAGAGATCCCCCATGCCGGATCTCCAGTCACCGGTGAATCATTACCGACGACATGGTGATGATTCGGCCGACCTCCTATAGGGTTTTGTTCGCCGGCAAGAATGACGTTAATTGGATCGATGGTTGAATGGCTGGGTCGATGGTGGATCGGGTCACCCGTAAATTGCCGGACATAGCCCACCTTAGCCGTGATTCAGCCGACTTATGGCCGGAATTAAAGGCCGTCACTCGCCGCCGGAGTCGTTCGTGTTATACCCCGGACTGCAGCCCATGCATCTCCCGCCGGAGTGATCCATTCCGGACTGCAGCCCCCCAACAACCACCCCGCCGGCTCCCTACCTGCCCAACCTTAACAGCCCACGTCATTTACTCTGGCTAATTTTCCGGCGATCTGCCTAACTGCTCCGGCCATAACTATCGTCCGGTGACCTCCCTTCTTCTCCGACCTTACCCGGCGTCTTCAAAATGCTCCGGCTAATTCTTCGCCGATTTATCGACCTCCGGCCACCTTTTTAGCCGTCGTCAATCCCTTCGACGACCACCCATCTCCGCGACGTCACATATTCCGGGGACCAGCCTCCGGCGACCAACCATCTCCGGCGATCACACATCTCCGGCGATCTCCTCTAACGAAATCTGGGTAGTCTTTTTTTTTTTTTTTATAAATTTATTTTATCATATTTTCCTAATTTTGTAATATTTTCAAAATAATATACAAAATATAACTAATTGAATAATAATGGACGGTGTAGATTTGCTTCCAACATAATGTACGGTAGATATAGGATTTGTTATGGTACTTTTTTTTTTGTTTGGTGGTGATTTGTTATGGTACTTTGCAGTGCTTGTCAAGGACTCTAGAATTGTTCATGTATATATATACCCCTTCCTAGTTCACTTTCTCACTTCTTCACTCCTCACTTTCCACTCCCACTCGTCTGTACTCAAAAATTTTAATATCTTATTTTAGTAATCTTTTACAAAAACTTGTGTTATCTAAATACTAATTACTATAACAAACAATAAGACATGGAGAAGAGTAAATTCTTAAATAAGTTAGCAACTAGAATTCTATCAAGAAGATCCTCCTCCGGTACTTCCACTCCTCCTCCATCTCCAACTCCTCCTGGAGCCTCTCCTCAACAGTCTCCCATTCATCATCCCCCTCCTCCTCCAGTGGCATCTCGGGAGAATCTTTTAAGATCCTCATCTTTAAGGTCTTTTGACCCCCCAAGAAATGTCCCTTCACGATTGTCTACTAGTGGTGGAGATGATTTGCGCCCCTCCACCCTCTCAAGCCCCGCCATCACATTTTCCTCCTCAAACAACAACATCACATTTTCCTCCTCAAACAACAACAACACATTCACCTCCTCAAACAACAACAGCAACAACACCACATTCACCTCCTCCAACAACAACACTTTCACCTCCTCGAACAACAGCAACATATATTCCAAGGGATGAGGATATTTTCTATGGGTAATGGGTCTCCGTTGCCGGGGTACCAGTGTGAGGTATTTTTTTTTTTTTTTTTTTATTTTATAGTATAAAGTTCAGTTGATTTTTTGATAGTTTAATTCTTTTTTTGTAATGTCACATTAGGATTTTATGTGGGTTAAAAAGTACTGTATTTAGTTAGGGATGATGACAGGGGTTTAAAGTTTAGACAATGCAATCTTGTGTATAATTTGCCATGTCATATTAGGTAGTAAAATTAGCTATTTGTAGTAAAATTAAAATGCTTAAGAATATTAAGGGTTGGGGTAAGTTTTAGCTATGGGAAATTGGATGCTAGGTAAGGAGTTTTGCATTAAACACATTGTTATATTAGGAAAGTGAATAATAGTGTAGATATTCACCCTTTCTCTCTCCAATCAACCCATTAAAATTTTACGTAACGTGGTGTTATTTATGGGGGGTAATTTGTCCATTATTTTTCTTTAATTCGGAATTCAATTATCAAAGAGAAGTAATAATGAATTTGGTGGGGGGAAATGATTAGTTGAATGATCTTTTATAGTGTACAATTCATCTACAACTTCCCCGCAAAATTTTCCATCCAAAACCTTTTCTCAATTCCACCTTCCCTCCCATTTTTACCACTTGTCCACTTCCCTCCAAAATTTTTAATATGTGTAATTTTCACGAATGAATTTCTATAAGTTGGCTACACAAAGGTTCACCAACGTAACTGCTCGATTGCAAGATTTAGAGTTGTGTGAACCTAGGCATCTAAATTATACAGAGTAAATGGAGTGACGAAATTGTGGCATGGAGGTAACATCTCTGCTTCATATAATGTACATTAAGTCGAGTATTGTGCTACGTGTACTATGTATGGAGCCAGCGGCGAAGCCAGCTGGTGGCTTGGGGTCCGGCCGGGGAAATTTTTTTTGAAGTTTTTTGGGCAGAATCCCTTTATATATATTTTAGAGCACCAATTTAGCATAA
>JBBYHQ010000010.1:20124410-20134413 GCA_038382645.1 Spergularia azorica | reverse complement strand
AGTAGCAGCAACACAAGACCTAACTGACATCTAAATGTCTGATCCACACCCGATAATAATTACTCAGTAATTCTACGGTAAGACCGTCCAATTAATCAGTTACTTTTGATAAATTAGCATGTTATTTTTGAAATAGGTTGGCTTTGAAAAGTAATAATTACTTTTGAAATGTGTGAGAGGTCTCGTACAAAGTAAAATTTGTGATAATCACTTGATACTCTCATGTAGTATACCTAACAGATGACACGAACTACTAACTTTATTGCATTATCATTGGAGCATAAAAACATTACCGGAGAATGATGTCCTTCCATATCGAAACAGCGCCACAATAATGGAATGGATTTTTATTCCTGCAAAAACAGAGAGAAATCGTATTACTTACTCCTGCAACTCAACAAAGCAACCGCTCGGTTGTAACTGTACCACTGTTACTTTCAAAATCAATTGAGATTACAATTATTTGTTATGAACAAGAATAATGTGATTAAACAGCTCGGATTTCAAGTTTTGCAAATTTTCTACGTATTTATGATGAACAGAAATCAGAAATTTGAACAAACAACATATAAAATTGATAACACAAAATTATACACTAGGTGTTTAATTGCTTTGGGGTGAAATTTGTTTTAATTCCCTTCCCCAAGCTCTCTCTCTCTCTCTCTCTCTCTCTCTCTCTCTTTTGAGAGAGCTTTGAGTACCTTCAGCGGCTGCAGCCCGGGTTTAGGTATACATTCAATTTCCTTTTCCTGACCACCAAACTTATTTTGTGGTTAGCCTCGATTACACTAGGTTATCATACCGACTCCGATAGAGCAACGTGTTCGGGTCTTGTTTGTGTGAGTGTGTTAACCATCATGTTCGTTTATTTCTAACGGAGTATGTTGGTTGATTGAGTGATTGAATACGCCCAAAATAATAAGATTTTTTTAGTACAAATGTGCAATTTGGATTGAGATATGAGGATTTGAAAACGAGACAACTCCACATGCAGGTTGAGTCCTAACCAATAAGTCAACCTTAATCCCAAAATAATAATGTGATGAAGGAGAGAATAAGTATCTATAAGGGCTTGCTTGGAATGAGAGTAATTATTAGGGGGGTAATAGGAGCTAAAATAAGGGGAAAATGGTAGAAATTGTGGTGGTAGAGGGAGGAAATAAGGGGTAGAGGAGGAACTATTACCCCTATATGGGGGTAATGCATTACTCCCCTCCCCCCCTAGGGTACTGCATTACTCCTATATGAGGGTAATGATTCCTCCTCTACCCTTCATTTCCTCCCTCCACCACCATTATTTTCTCTAATTTTCCCCTTATTGTAGCTTCTATTACCCCCTAATAATTACTCTCAATCCAAGCAAGCCCTAAGGATGTAAGATAATCTTTATTGGTGACACAATTTTTTGAAACAATTTGTATTTGAAACTTATGTTACAGTGTCATTCAAATCAGATCATGAAAAATCAAATTAGATCAAGTTAGATCAGACAGATGCAGTCCTATCAAACGAGAGCCTTGATGATGAGTCTTTGTAATAAAACTTACAAAATATTGAATTACTTATAATTTTATTTTTGGCAAAACTAGGGTATTATAGAATGAGACGGCCTGCGATTTTCAGGAACCATCTCTAAATACGACACCGGTTCAATTTCTTTCCATTGGGAAAAAAAAAACTCTCTCTCCACTCTTTGAGACTCCCAATGGAGAGGTCTAATAGTTTGATAGTGTAGTGTATCCAATCCTGGTGTGGGTATTGTCCGGTTCCAACGTGAGTGACACGACACTTAGATGATGCGTACATATTGTATGAGTTAATTTATAATGTTCATACGTTAATGTATACTTTTGATACTTTTGCTCAAATTTTTCACGCTTTATACTCTTGTTTGGTTTATTTACGTTCTCATGTTTTTGACAGCAATAAATAAAAAGTTTAAAACGAGTTTGTCTATTGTGAACTTTCTCACCATTTTTTTATTTAGTTGATTATTTTATTATAAGAAAATGTTATCGGTATGTGATTTTCATGTCCCATTATATAGTGGACTCTCAAATGATAGACTTACTACTATAAACCGCGTTTTATTGTGATTGTATAATCCACTCATGTAATAATAATTAATCGTAAGACCGTTTCACACAAAACTTACAACCAGTATTTCGACCCCCTCCCATCCTTTTCAAAGGAGAAACAAAACCATCACTACCATTTTTCTCCTCTCTTCTTAATATTATGACTTATGAGTACAAGGAAACAAACCAAACCACAAAGACCCAAACAACCCAAGAAACCACCCCAAAAACCCCAGCAATGAGACTAATAGTGCCCTTACAAGGGGTAGTCCATGGTAGGGGTGGCCTTATTCTTGGTTCTATCATCCCTTGTGCCCTCTTCTATTTTTACCAACTCTACCTTAAAAAAAACCGCCACCGCCGCCCGCCGCCGTCCGATTCACCTCCTTTACTCTCTCCCACCTCCTCCGCCGCCGACCTCACCCGCTCCTCCTCCCGCCCCAACCTCCGCTCCTCCTCCTCCTTCGGCCCCGCTCCCATTTCCTCCCGGGCCCACTCCCTTTCTAAGCCCAATGTCTCTCCTTATTACTTGGGCCTTGACCGGGCCAGGGCTGACCCGTACCACCCGGGCGGTAATCCCGATGGGGTCATTGACCTTGGCTTGGCTGAGAATCGAGTAAGTCAACTCACTCTTTTTTTTTTTTCGTAATCGATGCACACGAGTTTCGAACCTTAGTAAAGTTATGTGTGTTTGATTTACGAGTTGACATTTGCGGACCGGGTTTTGGTGGGTTTTTTTATATTATATTAGTGGGTTTTTTATTTGTGTTTGTAGCTGAGTTTGGATTTGATAGAGAGATGGGTGTCGGAGAATTGGGACCGTTCGATGGGAGGCGAATTGGGGATTAATGGGATTGCTACTTATCCGCCGTTGGATGGATTGATGGAGTTGAAACTGGTAATCATCTCACTATTGTTATTTATGTTGTTGTTGTTTGCTAATAATTGCATTATCCATTATATTGTTATCTTGGTTTTTGTGCATTTTAGTTATTGCTAATGATTGCATTATCGAGTATGGTGTAATCATGTGAAGGAAAATGTGTTGATTTTCGACTCGATCGTCATCTTGACGTTTTTTGAGTTGATTCTTATTGAAAATGGATGTTGTATGATATGTCAATAACTGTGCTTTGTATGGAGAAAGTGTGTTTTGAGTTCTATAACAGTGTACGGGTTGCGTTTAGAATGTACGTCTTAGTTGGTTGTTGTGGCGAGTTATGTAATGGCAGTAAAGTGATTAAGGGGTTACATTATAGGCTGGATAAAGTGAGGGGCGGAAATGCAGAGGTGTAAGGTTAGATCCTACGAGCTGAACTTTCGTGCAATATGACATATTTGCGTCTGTAGAGAACTTTTTAGTTCTAATAATGTGCTTAGACCTAATACCAAGGGAAGCTACCAAGTTATGCGGTGAAAGTTCACTCATAGATGACAATCGACAAGTAATCATAGGGTGCTAAAGGTGGCTATTTGATTTGCAACATCTTAATCAGGGTTTGCCTTTTGGGCTGATGAACTTTAGAGCTCATAGTCTTGGGTCTTGACGTAGGCTCGTTGCTTTCTTGCATGCTCTCTCCTTGAAGTTTCCACTTTCCAGAAGTAGAAAATTCCATGTGCTCAGCAATCCCTAAATGAGACAGTTTGGTCGGTGACCTAATGAGTGTAGTGAATAATCCCTGACAGTTTGGTCAGCTAATTCTCTCTTTGCATTGTAGTAACAATATGACTCATGGAGCTTCTCTTCAGCTACTGGGTGTCTGCGATTCTTGTCAGTGTAATGATGCTTGGATATTATGAAATTGTTTGTGATGGAAATGAGTATGGCGTCTACATGGCAGACATGTTTGAGGACCGTGTCATCTTTTCTTTTTTTCTACTTTCTCATCAGAATTTTTATGGTGACATTGGCGCTTGAAAGTCTAAGGCTTCTTAATAATCTCTGTGGGTCATGCTAGTGCTACATTTTCAATTGAACTGTGTGCTTAATATCTGTTGTTGTTGGGGGCGGGGTATTGACTTAATGGCCCATGAAGTGTCGTAAATAAGCGTGAAGGACTGTAATTCTAAGTTCTTAAAAAGTTGGTTTATGTATTTATATTTATCTTGTATTGCAGGCAATGTCTGATTTCATGTCTATGGTTTTGGGGAATGTCGGAATCGATCCGTCCAATCTGGTTTTGACATGCGGAGCTACTCCTGCGATTGAGATACTCAGTTTCTGTCTGGCTGACCATGGCAATGCTTTTCTAATTCCTGCACCGTATTACGCTGGGTACTTCTCTCACTATATATGTTGTTTTCTGGCTCATCTGATTTTCCTAATGTCAATCAACCAAATTAATTTCCTTCGGATACTGACATATGACGCATAGACTGTCAATTTTTACAGTTTTGACAGGGATCTAGTACGTACCAGAGTGGAACTGATACCTGTTCATTGTCGTAGCTCAGACAACTTCACATTGAGTATTACTGCTCTAGATCAAGCGTATAATAATGCTAGGAAGCGAGGTGTAAAAGTTCGTGGAATCCTTCTCTCAAACCCTTCTAATCCTGTAGGCAATTTGCTTTCTAGGGAAACACTTCATAATATTCTAGATTTTGGTAGGGAGAAAAACATTCATATTATCTCAGATGAGATATTTGCTGGGTCAACTTATGGGAGTGGAGATTTTGTAAGCATAGCAGAGTTCCTTGAATCTGAAGAGTTTGACAAAGATAGGGTTCACATCATATATGGGCTATCCAAAGATCTTTCGCTTGCAGGATTTAGAGTAGGGGCCATCTATACTCCTAATGAGAATGTGTTGACTGCTGCTAAGAAATTGGCCAGGTTTTCTTCAATTTCGGCACCGACGCAGTGTCTTTTAGTATCAATGCTCTCAGATAAAAGGTTTATCCAAGAATATATGGAGACAAATAGAAAGAGGTTAAAGATGATGCATGATACCTTTGTTGCCGGTTTGGAAAAACTACGGATACCATGTGCTAAGAGTGATGGGGGATTGTACTGCTGGGTAGATATGAGTGGGCTAATCAAGCCCTACAATGAGAAAGGAGAGCTAGATTTGTGGGATAAGCTACTGACTATAGGCAAGTTGAATATAAGCCCTGGCTGTGCCTTTCATTGCATTGAACCTGGGTGGTTTAGGTGTTGTTTCGCTACATTGACTGAGAATGATGTTCCTTTAGTTATTTATCGTATACAGAAAGTTGTTGAAAGCTGCCGATCTCCCAGGTAATCCACGACGACTTTTTTCTGCTTTCTAAATTTCTCAAAAGTAGCAGTATGAAATGATTTTCTTCTGGCAAGCAACATCATGCGGGGCTTATCTAGTGAAGAGCATTCGAATGTTCTATGACAGTCATGAAGATCCATGATAGTTTTCTGGTTGAATTATTCGGAGAAGAGAGGCTGTGGCTGACAACCGATCATTTGTTTAGCTGCTTAAAAGAGTAGCCATCTACAGACCCTGCTGAGAGATACAGTTCCACACATAAATATCCTAGAAGTGCTTGTGACTGAAAGTTTTTAGTCAGGAGGGGCCCTTTTCAGGCAGCTTTGTCGAACCACTGCCACTGGTTCCCAAATCGAAGCGTCTCTGAGGCTTGTGCTTTGCAAAAGTCCTGCCATTTTCCAATCAGGCAAGTTATTTACTGAATAGTTCATGTATATAGGAAGGGTACAAAAAAAGGCTAATTGGCCTACTTTTTTTGTTTATTTGTAGAGTGAGAGGTTAATGTAATGACGCTTCTTGTTGATGAGGTGAAAACAGCTGAGTAGCCATATATAGCCATCAAAGTAGCAGGTACACTTCGATTTATACCAATCTATTGTATTGACACTGGCATTTCTGTTTCTATCGAAGTGATCAGTTTTTTGAGAGAACAACAGAGTTGCATTACATGATTATCTTCCGGTTACATCAAATTTGTTCTTTATTCTTCTTCTCCCGCTCCCTGTCCCTTACCTGACCGCTTTCCGAAGTTCTGACGACAGACCCTCAATATTTTACAGCCGGAGAATTACTATCTTCCACACTTGAACTGATATACTGGGTCATTTTACTTCCACAAACCCAGATACCCAAATATAGTATAAACAGTCTATGCTGCGGATGGCAGCCTAAAAGATGCATATGACAACGGCCAATGGTAGTATGAAATATTGTACTCTGAGATTAAATCTTGCAAGTAACAAAACTTCCTTGGCACCATATAACTCGAAATGGTCCCCTCGACAACAGTGACAGTCATCTTCAAGTCTTTCTACAAGTACAATTGTGCATTGGTGAGGGAAGTATTCTCCAGAAATGTACATAAAGGTTACAGTCCTTACAGATGTGTAGAGAACGACCTTCATAAACAATCCTCAAGTTGAAATTCTTCAAGTATTCTGATTTCTGAAGTCTTTCTACCTGTTAAAGCAGGAGACATTTTACATAACTAGTGTTTGATTTTCTGAAATCGTTCTAGAGAAAGCTAGCTAAATCAGTTAGCAGTTAGGAATACGAAGGACGAGTCTACTAGTCTCCTATTAATTAGAGACTTAAATTTTTTTTAGAGGTTTAGAATATCTATCTAGGCTATAAATAAGCTGCTGCAAAATGACTTTTATGCATAAGAAAAACAAACAACTAGAGAAGATTCAAGTCAACAGCTTAATTGTCACCTATCTGCACTCCTCCCCTTACCGTTAAACTCACACCGACATTCCTCCTCTGTCTTGTTCTTCAGAGTTATTCTCTCCGGCTCTGCTTCTCACATGCTTCGCTTCACTCACCCACCAACAGAACTTACGAAAAGGTGCTGTTGATTCCTAGTTTGATAAAAAAAAACATGGACCTATTTGTGGTGTAGTTGGTTTAACAATGATCTGATTTAGTTTGATTGCTCTTGTCTTTACATAAATTACAGAGTCATACTACTATATACCAGCATCCTATGTCATTGGTGATAGCCCACCAATACAGCATGTCTGCTTATGCGTAGTGCCTTGACATTGTTAGGGGGAGAAGAGTATATTTGGAGCACTATACTTATCAAGTGTTCAGTGAGTAGAACGTCTGAATTTGCACAGAAATGAAGTTACTACTGACCTTCCAAGGGGTGGTCAAAGGTAGAAGTGGCCTAGTTCTAGGCTCAGTCATCCCATGTGCCCTCCTCGACATCTTCTACTATAAGAATAAGGGACGCTGCCTGCCACCCCTTCCTACCAATATGCTTGAGCCCGCCCCCATTTCTCCCAAGGCCTATACGCTTTCCATGCCTGAGGTTTCGTCATTTTTATTGAGTTGGGACAAGGCTAGAGACAATCCTTACAATGAGGAGTTTAATCCCAATGGGGTTATGCAGCTTGGAGTGGCTGACAATTTGGTAGGTTAACTAATTGGTGGCTCATGTTTCCCTTCATTTCAAACTGATGTAGACAGAGTTTAAGCTATGTGGATCTCAAGGTTAAAATGTTCACTAATTATAGTCTAATATTTGCTGCGGTTTTGTAGCTGTGTCTGTACTTAATCGAGCAATGGGTGTTCGACCATTGGAACCGTTCTATTGGAAATAATGGGATTGGTGGTATAGTTCCTTACCAGTCATTGGATGGATTGGTGAACTTGAAACTGGTAATTGCTACTATTATGATTGCATAATAACATTATCAACCATTATTGGTTCTCACAAGTTCTTTCTCATATCCTAATAGCAATACATAGTATACTTTCATGATCTGTGAAAGAATTGTTAATTAATACGCAGAAGGAACTGACCAATTGGGATCTTTTGATTTACCTTCAATAAAATGGCAAAAGAAAGAAAAATGAAAAAACAATCATCATGGGATTCATGGCAAGGCAGTGGCCTCAGTCTTTCAGTTATGACATTACATAGGATGTATCCAGCCTTTCGAAGAGCTATACCTTGTCATGTTTGCCCCTATATATTAGGTAGTAGGATGTTCCCATGTGCTTAACAGTGTCCGGGCAGACATATTTTTATCTTGTGACCTTGGTGTTTTACGTGCTTATTCAACTTAACCAAGGCAAATTTGCACCAACTACCAAGGGGGAGTGTTTTGCTGCATTCTTTTCTTTCAAGGTTCATGCCTCACAAAACATAATTATCCAGTCTTTGGGGTTTGATTGCTAACAGTTTTACTTTTTTTTTGCTCTGCAGGCGATGGTCGATTTCATGTCTAAGATTTTGGGAAATGTTGCTTTTGATCCGGCAAGACTAGTGTTGACAAATGGGGCAACTCCTGCAGTTGAGATACTGACATTTTGTCTAGGGGACCCTGGTGATACATTTCTTATCCCAGCACCATACTACGCAGGGTACTTCACTTCTTCACTTCTTCTCTTATCATACAGCTTTTTCAGACAGCCAGCTTTTCTGATACTGATACAAACAAATTAATCGAGTTTAGCAAAAACCGTAAAGGGATGATAATAATTTTTTGCCTGACATGGAAGTCACAGTTTTGATAGGGATCTAGTGCGTACAGGAGTGAAGCTGATGCCTGTTCATTGTCATAGCTCAGACAACTTCATTTAAGTATCACTGCACTCGAGCAAGCCTATAACAAGGCTAGAAAGCGGGGTCTAAATGTTCGTGGGATCTTACTTTCGAATCCATCTAATCCTATAGGCAAATTGCTGCCTAGGGAAACGCTGCATAACCTTTTAAACTTTGCCAGAGAGAAAAACATCCAAATTATTTCAGATGAAATTTTTGCTGGGTCAGTTTATGGGAATGACAAATTTGTAAGCATGGCAGACCTTGTGAAACGAAACGACCTTGATAAGAATAGGGTTCATATAATATATGGGATAGCCAAAGATCTTGGTCTTGCAGGCTTTAGAGTTGATCCATCTATACCTGTTACGAGAATGTGTTGACTGCGGCTGAAAAAATGGCAATGTTTTCTTCAGTCTCTTCTGCAACCCAGCCTCTATTATTAACAATGCTCTCAGATGAAAGGTTTGTCAAGGAGTATATGGAGACCTACAGAAAGAGGCTTAAGATGATGCTTGATCTGTTTGTAGCTGGTATGGAAAAACTTGGGATTCCTTGCGCGAAAAGTGATGCAGGATTTTTCTGATGGGCTGACATGAGCAGACTGATTAAACCCTACAATGAGAAAGGAGAGCTGGAATTATGGGATAAATTACTTACTGCGAGTAAATTGTTTATAATCCCTGGATCAGAATTCCATTGCATCGAGCCCGGGTGGTTCAGGTTTTGTTTTACTACAGTATCCCGAAAAGGATGATCCTTTGGTTATGGAGCGGATACAGAATGTTTGCGACAACTACAGATCTCCTAGTTAATTTCTATCCAGTTTGTTAATCGACCTTGAAATCGTTCTTCATAACTTACATTTCGAGCTGTATTCTTCCCGGAGCATATTACTTTGGGGGCTACTGGTAGAAGTGAACGCTAAATTTCTACAATCAGTGAGAATTTATTGATGAACTGGTTTACAAGAGAAGATATCAACATGATCAAGAATCAACCCTACTAAAGCTGCAAGATATGTAATAGTTTTCACACATGAAATCTTAGAACTGGAACTTAGGAAGAAAAAAAAAATCTCTGGAGTGCTTGTCTATGAAAGTTTTAATGTCAAGAGGTCCTTTCCAAGCAGTTTGGTTAGTCCACTGGCGTTGGCGCTCAAGTTGAAGCATCCTTGAGGTTTGTCCTCGTTGAAGTCCTGCCAATTTTATCCAGGCAAGTTATTTGATGAATAGTTCATGTATTGTTAAGAAACTAAGTAACAGCTGATTTAGAATTAG
Organism: Spergularia azorica; assembly: GCA_038382645.1. Lineage (NCBI taxonomy): Eukaryota > Viridiplantae > Streptophyta > Magnoliopsida > Caryophyllales > Caryophyllaceae > Spergularia > Spergularia azorica. Next base: position 20,124,539 of record JBBYHQ010000010.1, on the reverse strand, counting down.
AGAAGCATGTAATCGAGCATTCTTGTTGATGAGGTGAAAAAAGCTAGAAGGTTTTGCCTTCGGAACAGAGATGTTTTTACCTGAGGTGGGTTCTTTATCTTCATTTCAACTGCTTTTCTGCGGAAACTT